>JAIUSX010000103.1:14500000-15100000 GCA_026573805.1 Hesperophylax magnus
TATGAAAATAATTCACGTTTTCAATTAAAGTTTTTGTGATTAAAAAGCTTTGTTTCCATCTTATCATGATCCGGACCGGTTTCACCCTGCTACATGTATCTTTCGTTTGATAGAAAAATAAGGTTACAGTGACATTTCGTTCCATATTTATGGAATAAAACCATTTTTTTTTACCTAACCAAAAAATATGTTGTGAAAACATTTCTACATTAATAATTAGGTAGGAAGGATTCTCCGCTAGTATTTTAATCTAACGGAAAAATAAGTACCGACTTCATTTTACTAAAGTTTCTTGAAAACAATTACGGATCTTTGCATTTCTCAAAAGTTGATGAGATTGAAAAATAGTCTGTGTTCATTATATTCACCATTTCGAGAGTTGGATGAATAAATGATAGTCTACACCGAAAAGAAGTAATACTTCATGATGTAACAATGTGTCGCTTCTGTTTTCCCGAAATACTCCCCAAGTTGGTTTCTATTTTCATCACAACCTCCCTCCCACCCCAACGAGGGTGATTATTTTCCTCGGGTCAGCATTGTTGCAAATTTTCCCCGTACAACCCTCGTTATTTAAAGATCAATGTTTAATGTTTGTAATCCTAAATTACCAAGCAATTAAAGTTGCGGAAGAAGCCATTTAGTTAAATATCAAACCCGTGCTTAAAATGTATCAGTTAATTATTATTCAAGTTAAAATTTACTGTAGAATATGGAAGTAACGAAGTTTAGATTTGACTGACGGATAAAAGAGAACGTTGAAAAGCGAACAGTGGTTTCATGTTGTATTTTATAATCTCCATTTTCACAAAGTCAATATTGTTAATTGAAGATACTACTCTTTAAACACATAATAAAATAATATTAGAAAATTAATTACGAATACGTATAATATGTATCTAAAAACGACAGATTGTTAGTTACGTCAATAAAAGTACTTCTTTGGAAGCAACAAGCTTCGAGCTTGAATAAAACACATCTCACGTTAGTTACTCTGCTTTACCACAGGAAATCACTGTGTCCGAAAATGTCAAAGCTTCCGGCATACCTCAAGTCACTTAATTAATATTAATGTTACCACAGCCTCAAAAGGCATTAAAAATAATAAATAAATATAAACTCATATTATAAACTGCATTGTGCAGTACCTGTCACAACATTTTTTTTTTGTCAAATATGTGTAGGTACTTACAAGAACATGATATTTTCGTTCCCCTGTGATCAACTGATAGGCTTTCATCTACTTTCTTAATTAAAAAAATTGTATTATATTGTCATCACAAACATGTTGTGTGATCATTGAGGATGCCGTTTGAAGGGTCTAATTATTTATAAACTTCCGTGACAATCAGCTTAAAGTAAGGTAAGTTTTTAGATTCTCACGGCCAAAAGCATTTTTGTTGTTTGTTTTTGGGGTGTTATGCCGTGTTGCGCTAACTCCTTCTTTAGCCGACGTTTCGGACAGCGTTGCAGTGTCCATCATCAGGGCAGATCCGGTAGATCACACATCTTCGGATCTACCGGATCTGCCCTGATGATGGACACTGCAACGCTGTCCGAAACGTCGGCTAAAGAAGGAGTTAGCGCAACACGGCATAACACCCCAAAAACAAACAACAAAAAAGCTTAAAGTAAGTTTTATACTACGCAAGTGATTAGCCATACAGCATATCTACCGTTTAGACGATTGATTTTCCTTGGGTTAAGACGGTATTTGGCAATTTTGCGAAAAATATATGTCAACAATTAAATATATGTACTTAATTTTTGGAATATTGGTAAAAGTAATAAGGTGCCTACAGTGCCCACGTATTGCGAAGTACAAAATAAAAATAAACATTGCATATTTCTGATTCTCGATTCCTTAATGCTTCACTTCGCTTAGAAATTGCAACGGAAGTTGAAATATATATCTGCTTCAGGCCTGCAACTACCGGCGTACCATCATCATATTATATCTCCGTAGGCAGCGAGTCGTAGAATCCTAGCATCGTAGCATCGTAGCACCGTAGATCGCGGGGAATGTACCAACGTAGACCCGTCTGTGCCACAGCACTGCGCTCTGATCATTTCATTTTACCAACGTAGTGCTCTTATAGAGTAGAACAAGGTTGAACAGAAGATGTGCACATATTTTTTACGGTCTGATTCGTGGCATTAAAATGGTTTAAAAATCGTATTTATTTTTTTCTTTGTTATCTTTTATTCGAGCTATGTTTTTACGTAGTTTATTTCCTTACATAATATATAGAAATAAAGCAAAGTTAGTTTTTGTTAAAATTATAAACAGATGCAATATATTTTTCTAAATACGTCGGAAAACATGAATTGTCAACATGAATATTGGACCTTGGATTTCGTAGAAGCTTTTGTTGAAGTAGAAAAGTTTTCTGAAAAGTCGTGAATAATGCATAGATTACTGATTCTTTAGAGAATAATATTTTATTGATTAAATTTCTTGTATATACTTAAATAATTTGCAAAACATATACGATTTGTCAATTTTTGGCACTAATGGCAATAATTAAAAAAAAAAAACAGGTGCAGTTTGAAAACTGGTAACGATATTTTCGAAGGTTATACCTAAAATTTCAGTGCTTATTTTATATAGATTTTAAAAGCTTAGTTTAATTTTTTTTAAACCTTATACATTTTCCTAACTACCCGTTTAGAATTTATCGATAAATCATTCTTAGTATTTATTGAGCTAACCCCACAAAGTGCGTTTTTTTAGTAACGGCTGTTAAAATAAATAATGAGTGAGTAGCTTCATAACCACGGGCCGTACAACGCACGTCAGCCGCTCCCAACTACTAAATAAGAAGTAAAACGGTTAAATAAAGTGTTTTAAATCAATTGTGACTAACAGTGAATTCGGCACTTCCCATCAATGTTCAAGTTTGAAGTGTTCATTAGCTTTATTGGTAGTTGTGCGCCCCGTCTGCTTGAAGCCATGACTTAGTTATAAGCAATAATTAGTCGCCTGAAATATCAATACAAATTGAAAATGTCTCCCGAGTAAAAATAAATGCCGCCAACGGGAATTAATCCCGTAACTTCTGATGTCCGGTTAGGTGCTCTGAAACCACTGAGCTATGTCGGCTTATTTCCAACCCGTTAAATAATTCAATATGTACTAGTACCTCAATCAACAATTACCGCATATTATATTTTTTCCACCTGTAAACAAACCAACTTTATTTTTGTAGGAAAGGCTTTGTTAGTGCTAAATTTCTCACTAGATGGCGTCGAGACATATTATATCTTCATTTGTTGGTGAAATATTTTTGACTTGTCAAATATTATTATTTTTTAATGATTAACTAATGTTTATAAGACAAGGCTTTATGCAAAGCGTAAATGATAACAAATAATTATAAGCAATAATTCTTAAGTATAAGTAATATAGCATAAATGATAACAAATAATATTGCTTATAATTATTTGTTGTGCTTTATGCTATACATAAAACCTTGTCTTATAAACATTAGTTTATCATTCAAAAATAATGACTTAGTTGTTACGATAGGTAGGTGCGAGTTACGAATAATTATTATTGATAATCTATCGACACGTATTTGTAGTGAACAATGGTTTATTAATGTCGTTCTAAATCATTTTGTTTTTAATGTAATAAAAATATTTTTTTTTCGTAATACTGTAGTTGGCCTTTGAACTCTCTTGTATTCCAAATAGCTGAAAATAAAACGAACTTGGTTATTGACAAAAAGCCTTTCATACTATGTGGATCCGTGTGCTGTCGAAAAGTGTTATTCTATTTTTCAATTAGAGGAGCCTTTGTCAGCAAAGCCTCTATAACTGAATCAGAGTACCTCTACTAGATATAAGGGGAGTCATAGAAAAACAATACATGCTGAAAACACAGATATGGAAAGTCTTACGAGAATGTCGACGGTATACTGCATTTTGCTCGTAATACGATAAGTGTTTTTTTGAGTGTTTATTGTACCTACTGATATGTATTATTTATTTTATTACATTAAACCCACACACATCTTTGGGGATGCTATGTGGAGGCTCTTTTTAAGGAAAGAAAGGAGGGGAAGTTCTGGGAAGTTAAAATATATGAGGGGGAAAAGTCAAAGAGTCTCCCCAAACCAGCCTCTCCTGATCTGGCACGTCACGCTGCTGGTGGACAGGCGCATCTTGTCACACTTCACCAGATTAATCCGAGAACACCTGCTCAATCACCAAACGTAATAAACCCTTTGGGGTGACCTATGGCAGCGGTATTGGTTGTCCAATAAATGGTTCCCGAAGTGGTACCCAAACCCGCCTCCCATATTTTTTTGGTAATATGTTTTTAAAAAGCCCTGCGGGCGTTCAAATGAATGTATGTTTTTATTTTATATCCTAACAGCATATTTTAACAACTATAGAAATACATAGAATGGAAAAAATATGCATATTTTATAAATTTCCATGAAAATTCGCTACTGAACTTTTATTTTTATTTATAAGCAACTTATTAATGCAAAAATATAAACATTTATTTATATTTTTTATTTCCCTAAAAACCTGTGTTTGCGTGAATGTATATTTGCATGTATAACTACGCATTTTTTTACCATAATATCGCAGTCCACGAAATCAGTACAAAATTTACCGTATGCCTTATAGTTTTCGTTTAGTTTTGAAGATTTGTTTGTTTGATAGTAGTCATTTTTGTAAGTTGCTTGTTTAAATTCATTTCACGGTGATGTTTTACTGAAATGGCGCTGTAGAAATAAGTCAAGTGCTTTAATTTTTACATTACCTATTATTATTTTCGTCAATATAAGAAGAAAAGATTCCCTTAATTATAATTTTGAATGATAACAACTAATGTTTAACAAACAAGCTTTTTTATGCATAGTACAAGGGATAACATACTATTTTTAGGCAATAACTAATTTCTGCGATTCCTCTACCTGAGGGAGTATGTCTACTACCCGTGGCTCTATCCTACTGACTTTCTCTTGGGCATGCTCTGTATGAACCATCTCCGGGTCAGAAGAGATGTGCATATTGTATCACACTTCTTCAAACTGATGTGTTCAACGTGGATGGTTTGAAAATCCGACTATCATGGAGAGTATTAGTCTCTATGTCCCTGATGGTTATCTCCGTCACCGACAGCATAGACTGTTTTATCTTCCGGTCTGCAGCACTAACTTGCCAATGGTCATGCCGGTTCGAAAAGCCATATTGCTGTTGAACAGAATCATTTCGTTATATCGGTGAAGCTGCCTTTAAAAGGCAAGCTCTATTGATGATCGTATAGTTGATACACCGCTTATTTACTATGTAATACCATTTTACAAATGTACTTATTAAAATGTATTAATTAATTAAATATTAATTAAAATGTAATATTCTAATTTTTTTGAAGGAATTAACAAATTGAATTGAAAAAATTCAATTGAATTGAATAAACAAATTTAATTAAATTGAATTGAATAGCCTGAAACACCTACATAAACTGACAAAATCTTACGACGGGAATTGAAACCGCAGCCTTCTGATTGCCGGTCAGGTGCTCTAAAAATTGCGCTACGTCGGCTTATTCGAAACCCGCCAAATTATTCAATATGTACTGTTATTTTTCATTAAAAAATTATTGATTATAAAATTTTTTTCACTAGAAAATATATATAGGTATTTCAAGCTAATAATTATTGCTTAAAATAAATATATATGTTATTCCCGTAATTAACCTAGATACTTTAACGTGACATGATGCCTGAATTTTATTTAACTTAACCTACCCGGAGCGCATATGTGTGAGTGCGTTACTCTCCAAACTCTATTTGATTTAACGTGGGTTGGAGTGTAGTGAGCTTGGAAGGGGGTTTTGACGGGAAGCTTCCGCTTAGAGCAGGACGTACAAAAGCTTTCGAGCGCCACTCGGAGCGTGTTACATTAATTGATTTAACTGCGGGGAGGTGATGCTGTCAGTGCAAGGCTTGCGCCTCAAAAATCTTATAAGATTAATCACTGACGACGTCGCTGGCCATGGGCATTTAAGAGGGACGGAAGAGTTGAAAGGAAGCTAAAAAAAGTAAAGAAGTTCTAAAGTTTTAACATTTAACCAATTCTGAAAAATTATTTTACGAAATTTCATAAAATAGATAAAATGTTCACTTTTTTCTATGTAGCTTTGAAAAGGTATTTTGTTTTGGTTATAAATGTCACAATGTCTCTATGACGTCTAGTCCGATAGAAGAAGAAAGGAAAGTAAGGAGAGGAAGAATATAATTATTAAGACGACACAATACCCTAAAATAAAGTTGAAACCTTAACGACGTAAGTGAAGAAGCCATGGACAAAGTATGCGACGCGCAGACCTAGTGTATTGGACACACTTACGGTTGAATTTGTCCTAGCAAATCTATAAAATAAAGTGGAAATCTTAACGACTTGAGTGAAGAAGTCATGAAAAAAATATTTGGCCCGCGGCCCGGCGTTATGGACGGACCAACGGTCGAATTTGCCCTACCAGACCTATAAAATTAATATTTCCGTGAGGTTTATTTTTACTATTTCTGATGAACGTACTCCTAAAATCTCAGATGTTTCTATACAAATACCTCAGGAAGTTACTAATTCATCGTCTAGAAAAATAAAATCTAGTGCTTACAGCTAATTTTACTAATTTTAAAAGATTTTATACAATTTTAAAACCGTTTTACTTAAAATATTTTAACGGTAAGATACTGTTTTTATTACTATTAAATATATTTACCTTACATCCTTAAGTATTGGTGTAAATTATATATATATATATATATTATCGTTAAAATGTGAGCCTCGAGAAAACCTCCGCTATTAGAGTATAACTTAAGTCATTTCAGACCCGTTAGAATTGTAGTTTTTCACCATCAAGATAATTTTATTATCAGAAATTAAAATTATTTACTCATTTACATAAATTTTGATTAATTTGAAAACATTTTCTAAAGTGCATAAATGTAATAATGTTCCTCAAAAACTCTATCCTTTTGGAATCATTTATAAAACATTGTTTCGTATACTTATATTACCTAGCAGCAGAGCTCAGGTATCATTAAAAAGGGTTTATCTTTCAAATCATCACTTTTGGATGATGATTACGCGTTAAAGAACATTTTCACTGAACCTACTCGTACATCGATGTTCACATAATGTGCAGATTTAAGCTTTATTAAATATGAATAGAATACTTACAACTAGATTTTGTATTATTAGATCTTATATAATTATGAAGGCCTCGTTAGCCAATGTTCAGAACTGTACAATTTAGTGTTTGCCCTAATACTGTTGCAATTTAATATTGACCCTCGTTAATTTGAACTGTTTGTATCGAAGCGGAGTACACTGGAACAAAGCAATTATTCAATTTATTTATATACGTTTGGGCATAGACTAAAATACATCAATGCATTTGGGTCGACACGATCGTAATTAAATTGTAATGTTGCTGGTAAATTGGTTGATGTGTTATTATTAAATATGTATTTGTTTCATGTCATAACTAATTATAAAGATAATCATTTTTATGTTTGTGCCGCCTACACGGAGAAAATTTACTGATACGAAATATTGTTCATTTATTTAAAATCTGGTCAAATTATTCGTTTTCCTGTTAAAAATGGGAATGGAGGCCTATAACAAATGATTTAACAAATTTTGTAACAAACTATCAGTAAAGCACGAATATGTTATGAGTATGTAGGAACACTCGTTCTTCAAAATAATAATAGTTTCGCAGCTCGTCCATTTTATTTATTCGGACAAGGGCACATGCGTGAACACGTGAACAGATATATTCTGAATTACTAATATTTTATTGGGAATAATCATGCAGTCACATTTTTAACAGTATCTTGAGAAAAAACGCCGCAATCATTTTTCTCTGCGTGATTTTGTTTGAATAAGGAAAAAAATAATTTTACAAACGTAGGCAAATCACTATAACTATCTCATAGCCAAGTGGGGGTGTAGTTAGTACCCAAAATTACTATCCTCCTTATATTACCTTAAATACTTGTCGTATCATTTTAGTATTTTACTTATTTCTGCGCAAATACATAAGTTAGCATTAATAATTGACTGAATTCTTGGGATTTCTATAGTTTAAAAGCCCATAAAACAGAAAAATGCACGGGGTCGTCGGAAGACCCACTTGGTTACAGGCGTTTTGTTTGGCATCTTGGCCTGTCAAGAGTTATATAGCACACATTTGAATGTGTTTTGTGCACACCGATGGTATAGCTAATACGCGTCAAACTGGCACATTCAGTGTAATACAGTTTTCACACAATAAATCAGCTCTACTAGATGAATAAAACTGTATTAAAGTCAGTTTATACGATGAACTAAATATATCAACAACTTTAGTGTATTTGTTTCAAAATTTAAAATTCGTCTCATAGGAGTATAATATTGCGATATTTAAGAATAATTGTTATAATACTATGGTAGGTAGTGTTCGTTACTTTCTGCTATTAAAATAGAACTACATTATTTTATTTAGGCATGTCGAAATGGTATTTTTTATTAGAGATGAAAAATCACGAGTAACTTTTTCAATTGTTGGAAAAAAAATGTTCACGATTTTTGTTTTGTTAACGAAATTAAAATTCTTTTCCTTACACTTATAAGTACATTGCGAGTTTTAGAGAACTTGCTGGAAGAATCTTTAACAAAAGGGAATGAAAAGAAATTAGGTATGTTAAAAATGTTACTCAAAATTCGAATAAATAATCTGTACAGTTCCAATTTGCAAAATATAACATAACCATCAACTTGTTTTTATCAATATTTTTTCATCCTTGTCCTTTCTTAAATAATAAGATTTTATATAAGTCCCATTTACTAAAAACTGAATGTCACCCTATCTGTCTTTATTATCTACTTTGCTTCTTCTTTTGAATAATGATTAATGATTAGTTATGGTTCAAATATTGTTACAATATACTGTCAAATTACCCATCTGGTAACACATCTAATACTTATTTTTTTCTTTAATTTTTTAAATATTTTGTGTTTGTATGTAGAATTAATTTATGTTTGTGATTACTCTGAGGGAGATGGTGCCGACCATACGAAAATGGCAGGGCTGCGACCTGGAGGTGGTGGGGTTGCAGGAACTGCCAAAGTACGTAAAGGTTATGGCAGTAATCCCCGAAAATGGAGCAGTAAGCACCGAGAGGTTGCTACAACTGCTGGAGAACCAGACTCCCCGGCTACACACAAAAAAATGGATCGTCCACGACTCGATCAGGATAAGAACATGTATCGCCTGATCATGAGTGTGGACGAGGAAAGTGTGAAGGTGCTGAGGGAGATGGGGATGACGGCGCATGTCGGGATAAGGAAGGCCACTTTCACGGTGCGCTCTCCTAACACCGAGGAGCGTAAATAGGAGGAATGACTTAAGGATTAGGCAGTAATGGCTAAAAACTTACAGTTCATTCAAATAAACTTGCACCGCAGTCCGGCAGCGACTGCAGTGCTTAGCAGTAGAGTCACTCGGGACAGTGTGGACGTCGCGCTGATCCAAGAACCCTGGACTTATAGGGGGAAGGTCAGAGGACTAAACATGAACCAAGGTCTAATCTATTATAACGAGTCGGGGGACAGACCCAGGGCCTGTATTCTCATCAGAGGGATACCTGGCACACTGCTACCCGAACACTGCAGTAGGGACTTAGTGGCTGTGAAGCTACAGGTCACGCTGGACCAAAGAAGCAGGGAAGTAGTTGTGGCATCAGCATACATGCCCTATGACTCTGTGGAACCACCACCCTCAAGGGAAATAACGACACTCGTCCAGGACTGCAGAGAGAAGGGTAGGGAACTGATACTCGGAGCAGATGCTAACTCGCACCACACTGTGTGGGGGAGTACGGACATCAACAAACGAGGACAGGACCTCCTGGAATACCTGATGACAGTGAACCTTGAGATTCTTAATAGAGGTAGGGAACCCACCTTCGTTATAAGTAACAGACAGGAGGTGATAGACCTGACCCTAGGAACATTAAGAGTCTCAGGATGGAGAGTATCGGACGAACCATCCCTGTCGGACCACCGACACATAGAATTTAAACTAGAGGGAGAAACAAGCAAAACGGGGACCGATACATATAGGAACCCAAAAGCAACTGACTGGACTAGATACTCGGAGGAACTAAATATAGGAATGACAAGATTCCCAGCTAAATACGGCTGCCCCGAAGAAATTGAGGACGCAGTAGAAGTACTGAGGGACACAATGATAAGGGCATACGAAAATAGCTGCCCTCTGAAGACAAGTACAAGGGACAAAACACCGTGGTGGAGCAGAAGACTGCAGGAGCTACGGAAAATAGTAAGGCAAGTTTTCAACAAGGCCAAAAAGTCAGGAAACTGGGATGCCCACAAGCAATACCAGAAAGAGTACAAGGTGGCAATCCAGAAAGCCAAAACATGCTCCTGGGAGAAATACTGTGGGGAGGTGGAAACCATCCCACAGACTGCAAGAATCCAAAAAATTCTTGCAAAAGACCCAGGGGCAGCAAAAGGCCCATTCAAAAAAGCTGATGGAGGATATACCAACAGTTGGGAGGAGGAGTTGGAGGTACTGCTGGGGAAACATTTTCCCGGCTACAAAAAGTTAGAAGCAGATGATACCGGTCCACCACCAGCCCGAGTTACACGGGAAGGTAAGGACTGGGACACTGCGGCTAAAATAGTTATTCCCTCCAGAGTTAAATGGGCAATCAGAGGGTTTGACCCTTTTAAAAGCGCAGGAGAGGATGGAATCTTTCCGGCACTTCTACAGAGGGGCCTAGATACAATCCTACTTCCGGTGACGAAGATCCTGAGAGCATGCTGTGCCCTCGGATACATCCCCATACCATGGCGGAAGACAAGGGTAGTGTTCATACCCAAACCGGGGAGAGCTGACTACGACCAACCAGGTGCATTCCGCCCAATTAGCCTCTCCTCATTTCTTTTGAAGACAATGGAGAGGCTAATGGACAGGCACATAAGGGACGGGGCACTGAAAGAGAAGCCCCTCCACGAGTTACAGTTTGCTTACCAAGCAGGTAAGTTAGTCGACTCGGCACTGCACAGGTTGGTGTACAAACTAGAGCAGGCACAAGCGACTGGGGAACTGGCGGTAGGGCTATTCCTGGATATAGAGGGAGCATTTAACTGCACCACTATTAAATCCATTGATGAAGCGGCTGAAAGACATGGACTCGACAAAACCACCAGAAGGTGGCTGAGGAACATGCTCTCAGGCCGGATACTTACGGTGACAAGGGGTGAGGTAAGCATCAAAGTGCTGGTGACACGGGGGTGTCCACAGAGAGGGGTCTTATCACCCTTGCTGTGGAGCCTGGTGGTGGACAACCTCATCCGGAAACTCAACAACAGGGGCCTATATACGCAAGGGTATGCGGATGACATTGCAACCATAATAAGGTGTTGGGATGCAGACACAACCCGAGGCCTTATACAGTCAACACTGGCAACAGTGGAAAAATGGTGTGAAGAAACAGGACTAAACAGGACTGTCAGTCAACCCAGACAAGACAGAACTAGTAATCTTTACGCGTAAAAGGAAACTAGAAGGATGGAGCAATCCAACCTTCTATGGAAAGGAATTAGAACCCTCTGACACGGTTAAGTACCTCGGAGTCATCATAGATGCCAAACTGAGCTGGAAAAACCAGGTGGAAACTGTAGGCAGAAAGGCCTGTGCTCTGATGTGGGGAACTAGGCGAATCTGCGGCAGAACGTGGGGTCTCAAACCTAAAATGATGCAATGGCTTTACACAGCCGTTGTAAAACCAAGGATCATGCACGCAGCCCTGGTCTGGTGGAGGAGAACAACACTGAAAACAGTGATGGTCACACTCAATCACATACAGGGACTTGCATGCAGAAGCATCACAGGAGCCATGAGAACCACTCCAATACTAGCCATGGGAGTGCTGCTGAACCTACCCCCACTAAACATAGAAATAGAGGAGGCGGCGATGGCGGCAGCCTACAGGTTACATTGCAATGGCCAATGGAGATGAGAGTTGCCCAGAAACAGTCACACGGAGATAGGAATAAGACTGAGGGCAATTAATCCGACGGCTGGGATGAAGCAGGACGGCAAGCAAGCCGAATACTTCTTCGGACAGCTGTTTAAAGTGACGTACCCCACAAGGGAGGAATGGGACTCGGTCCCAGGTCCAAACTCCAAACAGGAACTAATCTGGTTCACAGACGGGTCCAAGATGGAGGAAGGAACAGGGGCCGGGGTCTGTCTACAGGGATCTAAGAGGGAACTCAGTATACCTCTAGGAATGCACTGCACTGTGTTTCAAGCTGAGATGAAAGCCATCTTAGCCTGCGCACAGGAGAATATGAGTATCGGGTACAGAAATAAGAACATAAACATATGTTCGGATAGCCAGGTGGCCTTAATGGCACTGGAAAGTAACCGATGCGACTCCAGACTGGTGATGGCATGCAGGACTATCCTAATAGAACTGGCGACCATCAATAAAGTAACCCTGCTCTGGGTACCAGGACATAAAGGTATTGAGGGCAACGAGCGGGCTGACGAACTAGCAAGGAAAGGGGCGAAAGCACCACTTGCGGGATCTGAGCCGGCCGTAGGAGTAGCAGCTTGCCACACCAAACTACATATCAAGAGGTGGGTCAAATCCCAACACTGGAAGGAATGGAAGAAGGCACCCGGAATGAGGCAATCTAAAGTTCTCATAAACGGACCGGACCCTAACCGAACCAGGCAACTACTCGATATGAACAGAAACTCACTGAGGAAACTGGTAGGACTATTAACGGGACACTGCCATCTCAGGAGATACATGCAACTGTTGGGAGTGGAAAACACCAACATCTGTAGGAAATGTGAAGAGGAGGAAGAGACTCCAATTCACCTATGGTGCCAATGTCCCGCTCTGCTGGGAATAAGGCTCAGATACCTGGGAAGACACAGTGTGGAACCAGAAGACATCGCCACATATCCAATGACAGCCCTGGTGAACTTCATAAAAGGGACCGGGTTACTGGCAAGGGAATGAGGTAAAATGGGAGATAGTACAATGGGCCTATGGCCTAAGTGCTCGCGGGGAACGTAAGTAAACCGCCTCCAACTATAAAAAAAAAAATAAAAAAAAGATTACTCTTATGTTTGCTTCACTATAATGTAAATTGTTAACCTCGATACAGGCTCAGTCCTAGTGAGGTTGATTTTTATGAGAAAAAAAAGTGTTTTATGTATAGTGAGATGCAATAAATAAATCAACTGATGACAGTCATCCGTTAATCACTCACTCGAATAATAAATTTTTGATTTTAAGTTTTTAATCACCCCAACAAGTCACATCTACGTGATAATTGGAGTAAGTCATAAGTTTTAACTGTTTTTCAAGAGGTTTGGATTTTTGGATGAAGTGCGAATGCATATAAAAATACTCGAAAAACTACTCGTATCTAGTAGAAAATTGTTCCACTATTAAATCTTGATAAGCGGTGTCCGTAGACCGGATTCGGTAGAACGTTATAGGTTAGAGCATTGGGAGAGTTAATTTTTCCTAAGAACCTATTTTTCGCTTCATGTCTCATCTAAATATAACAAATCAATGTCAACACAGGGTTTTCCAATAAGAGGTGTTATTTTGAATAGCCCGTTATTTTGGTAGATGTTACTTTTGAAGCTGTCATTTGACAAGTAGAATCTACGCTATTAATAAAAATGGAACGATACACGCTTCAACAACGCATTGAAATTATTAAAATTCACTTGAGTGAATCAAATGCAAATCATCTTGAGTAATGAGTCCCATTTCCACCTCGGTGGCTTCGTCAACAAGCAAAATTATCGCATTTGAGGCTCGGAAAACCCAAGAGTTATTGTTGAAAAGCCTCTCTATCCTCAACGTGTGACTGTTTGGTACGGTTTATGGTCCGGTGGAGTCATTGGACCTTACTTTTTCGAAAATGAGGCTGGAGAGATAATTAATGATTTTTTATGGCCGGAATTGAATGGTATTGATCTGGACAACGTTTACTTTCAACAAGACGGCGCTACTTGTCACACGAGAAACGAAACCATTGATCTTTTACGATTGAATATCAAAATAACACTCTTATTGGAAAACCCTGTATTTATAAATAAATTGTGATTTTAAAGGGAAAGCGGCAACTCGCATTCAAAAGGCGACCATAACAAAATGTTTTCACTTAATTTCTTATGGGATCTCTTGAATGAAATATAAGAAAAACTTTATTAATTTCACTGCTATTTGTAATGATCCGCCCTTAGAATACATCAAAGTCCCTTCACACGTACCGAGAAAAAACCGTAGCAACGTAACGCAGAGATTGCAAATGAAAACTTCAGAACTTGTTTCAAATTCTGAAAGAATTCTGTAAGCCTCAGAGGGAGGGAGACTCCTCCGCACCTACCCATATCAATCTTCTCTCCCCTAGAAGCGTCGCTTATTCGGCTGCCATCAACAAAGCCTCAGTGTGTCATCCTAATCTACGATTCAACTTCAAAGGAACTTGGAAGTTCTCGGAAAGTTGACGTTTTAACTGATGATCTTCTCATTGTATGATTATTGGTATGAAATATTTGCTGAACAGTGAACTTTTGAACTCACAACTGTTGAGTCAGTAAAACTGAAGACTGTGTGTAAATGCTTGAATTTATTTTATCACTATTGTGCTCTATGGTATTTTTGCTCCCTTTGGGCTACATTGAGTGACGAGTTATTAATACGTTCGTATTAGTTTATTTGTTTTTCGCTTCAGAAAAGGACCTCCATAAATGTTATGAAACGTATTTATTGTTGTTTATGTTATTTACAAAATCTATCAGTTTCAGTTAGTATCAATTAGTAGAATAATACTAGCGGAATACTTAAATATGATTTAAGATTTTCACGGCCAAAAGTATTTTTGTTATTTGTTTTTGGGGTGTTATGCCGTGTTGCGGCATTCAACTCCTTCTTTAGCCAACGTTTCGGACAGCATTGCAGTGTCTATCATCAGGGCAGATGTGTTATTTGCAAAAAACCAAATTAACAAAAAAAAAGTTGAATGCTTGTTTTATCTGAAATTATTGCATTAATGCTTGGCTCGATGGAAGAGCTTTATATTTTTCAGCTGTTTCTTCTCGAAATGCACTTTTTTACAATTTTACTTTTCGTGTGGTTTTTATTAAAGGTGACCATTCTGAATAGCACATGATTGTGAAGATCATTGATGTATTAAAATTTAGATGCCAAAAAAAATTACACTTTTTTACCTCTAATAGACCTCCAACGCTCTAACTAAGACTACCGAATCCGGGCTACGCGTTCTGAATATCGCGTTCAATGGTGGAACACGTTTTGACGAGGAATTATTTTACATTGTGTTAAGGGACTACTTGACTTACTGTAACCAGAGATTCCTGACATAATTTGAAGTAAAAACTGGAAATAAAATTTTTGAATCCGATGACATTTTTTCAATTTTTTTTCAAAACAATAAAAAAATTCTTCCCTCAACCTAGTGACCGACCAACCTCTAACTCTAACTGAATCTATCCTAACTGTCCAATACCTACTAATCGAAGGCCATAAAAACATTCTACCACGTAAAAATGGTAAAATATGGCGATTTATGTCAAAAAGGAAAAAAAAGTTTAAAAAAATGAAGTTTTCCAAATTCATAAGATTCAGAAAAACAGTCTATTCAAGATTTTCCATATTTTAGTCTGTTTTTAAAAGTTTTACCAGGATGTACTATGTTTTACCGCCTTCCTCCACATACCTTAAGCCGGCTGCTTTATGCATGTTTTACTATATTTTAATATGTTTTACCACGTGTCATCAGGTTTCACTGAAACTGAATTTGTAGTAATTCCCTTGTCACAATTCTGTGTCCAATTGGACATTTCTTTGTCCCATTTTTTACGCTTTAACTTTGAAAAAAAAAGCATTCTAAATGTCATTGGATTACAAAATGTCAGCGACATTTGTTACTCCAAATAATGTCAGGAATCACTGGTTAAAATAAGTCAAGTATGATGTGAAAGTCGGGATTTTTGTTTGTGGAATAAGAGTAAAAAATAACTTCTTTAAAACCCCAGTGAAAAGATATCTTTTTTTCAACATCATATTATTAATTATGAACTTTGCAATTATATACTGCAGTTAAAAAAGCTTACAACCACCTAATTGTATTTAAATTTAAGTAATATTTTTTGCAACTTGTATGTACAGCAAACTATTCAGGATCTCGGGTTGGAGACACCTGCTGTGAGGCTTTGTTTTGTGTGTTTGAGGCATAATTTTTATACATTTACGCCCATTTTTTATTATTTGTTCATTACTCTTCATTTTAAGTATTAAATTTTTACCCTGGAGTCCTATATGTTGAAGTTTTAAGTGGTTATTTTTTTGCTAGAATACGTTTAAATTAAGGAAAATATTAAATATTGATACCAGCTACGAATAAAGACACAAACTAACTAAGGTTATTGTGAAATTTAACATTTAAACTACGTGCGTTTTTCTAAATCTAAAATAAACAATTACCTTTTTCTTGTTTTAATGGTCAAGTGTGCAAAATTTCATCAACCTCGGAATAAAATTGTAGATTTATATACAAATTCAATCTACGACACCCGCTTTCCACCCGCCACAAACAGACACTCTAATTTATATATTAGATTTATTTAACATCGAGTAGGTTTTTACATGTAGTACAAATTTAACATTAGAGATAATTTTGAAACGTAAGAAAGACGTAATAAAAATAAAATTACAATAGATAAAAATACACACAAGAAAAAAAATCTTTTTTAAGTTTTACAAAAACAAAATCGAATGTTTAGAATACTCGTAGTATAAACATTTTATATGATCCACAAAATTCACCAAGTTAACATTAAATATAGCGGTTTTTATATTAAAATTAAATATATATAAGCGGTGTCACACTGGCGGGAAATCAATAGTTAGGTGAAATTGACGTATTTAATGTGAATTTTGTGGATAATATGAAATAACTTTTCTTGAATATTTGGTTGTCTCTTTCTAAACCTATCTGATCACTGTATTTAAAAAAAATGTTTTTTGTATGTATTTTGTGTCTATTGTAATTTAATTTTTATTATTTCTCTCATGTTCTAACTTATTCATCATGTCAATATTATACCACATATACTTATGTAAAAGCCCTACGGGCCTAAAACGAATGATATAAAAAATGTCAATATCGCCTAACAAAGACTTGAATGTGACAATGAATTAATACTCAATACGCCACAATAATTGTGCTTCGTAGAGACAACGACAACTGTTTTGACAAAAAAGTTTTCAGTTTAAGCCACGTGCATGCACATTGCACGTGTGCAAATAAGCTCGTATCGATTGAGGTTCTATACATGTGTTGTGGAACAAATTCGGGGTAGTTATTTTACACGTGGATTTTATGTAAGCTATCCACATTTATGTGCACTAAAAACGTGAAGCTATCCGTTTGACAGGCGAATTATTGAAGGGTATCGAGGAAACTACTCTCAGTAGACAGGGGTTAGCGAAAGGCTTGATATTGGTTGGAGGTTAGGGTGATGTGCGCTTCTCTTCCTCTCTCCTTTCACTCCCCTACATTCTTAAGTCTCACAATACACCTCATATTAGAATGGCAGAGTTCCCATGATCACGGGCATTTGGAAGTCTTAACAATATAATAAATTTATTTGAAAATGTTCTTTAGTGATTTTATAAGTGATGCCAGCACAAAACACGATCACAAAATCAAATACATTTATCATCATCTACTTACACGACCAAATTTGGAATTAAATCCTTACAATACATTACACATAAACAATATAACGCATTACCTAGTAATTTAAAACTTCCGGCAACTAACAAAAAAACATTGACAAAAGCTCTTAAAAGATATTTCCTTAGCAGTTTCATTAATGACTAACACAATCTTTCTCTGGTACTCCATAATAACATCTGCGTTTATTTATTTTAATGTATTTTTTTTAATGTATTTTATTTATTTGCCTTGTCCTTTCTAATTTCTTTCTTGTCTTTCCCGAAATGAGTTTTATAAACTCATTGGGAATAATACATTATTACTTTGTTTATTATCATTTTGTAATGTATTATCTTATAATAAAAAAAAAAAAAAAAAAAAAAAAAAAACTACGTCGTTGTTGAGTGGTAACGATCCCGTATCATGAATCCGGAGGTTGCGGATTTAAATCACGTCGTGCGCAAGTACGTTTTATTTGATTTAGGTTGAACAATTTGTACATAAGTTAATGTAGTGAAGTATATTTTCAGCATTTCAGCACAGTAAAAGATCAATATTTAGAATCGAAAAGTTGCTTGAAATGAATTTTAACCATATTTGGTGACTATATGTGAATAGTTAGGTATTTCTTATCTTCCCCATTTGCTTCCCCTCACCACTTCCTTTAGCCTCGCATCATACCCCAGTCGAGGATACTATAGTCTCACTGGCTCTAGACGGTTGGTAACTGTTGGAACTCTTGGGCGGTACTCACACAAAAAAACTATGGAGTTAATGAGATTATGTAATACCTAATGCTAGGTTTCTTTCTCTATATCAAGTCATTCTGAATGTTGGTCCCTCTGCCGATATTGAGAATATCTACTTATCAAATTGTGCTTTATGGGGTCAATGTAAATTATGAAATACAGCTACAGGCGGCACTATGATCTGATATACTCGTATATCCCACATAGCAAAACGGACGTACTGACTCAGCATTGCATGACACAAGGTATGGTGTTGTTAAATAACGTTTTTGAAACTGTTGACATTTTTAACAGTAAGCCTTCAAGCGAATGTACATGCTACACATTACCCGCTATGATATCATGACATGTTCCTTTATTTTCTTTCTATCAATTACCCGCTATGATATCATGACATGTTCCTTTATTTTCTTTCTATCTATGTATCTAAAAATATAATATTGTAAATGGAAATACGATCCGTGATTAAAAAAAAAACAATACATTTTATAATTAATCGATTTAATACTACACATCAATTAGTATTTCAATAAAATAAATTAATTGACGCCATCTATGAACACGTGGAATGTAACGAGCGTAGCGTTTAACCTTATACTGTTATATTTTACCTTTGTTAGAAATCAACTTGAATACAATTTTCCAGTCTATATTGGTATTGACAGAATATAAAATAATTTTTTATGTTTTCTTTGAGATTTAAAATGGGTATTCCAGCATTTTTTTTGAACTTTTAAATGAAATGAATATGATTAAATTGTCTGTCAGAAGCATTTTCACTGACTTGTGACAAGTAATTGTATTTCTATATGTAATTCTTAATTATGCATTTGATACATTATAATAAAACAAATATGAAACTTTTTTCCACTTTAATTTTACTGACCGTAACCGGTTTCAGCTCGTTAAAGCCATCTGGTACAAATTATACTTAGGATGGGTTGTTTCGGAGAATTTGAACAATTCATCAAATTTCAACGTTCATTTACGGGTTCTGTGAAAGTCCTATTCAAATTCTGTTATTATATCATCATAGACTAGTTGCTTGACAGCACTGAAATAAAAACAGAACTTAAAAATATCTTTCACAGAACTTGAAAATTAACTTTGAAATTTGAAGAATTGTTCAAGTTCTCCGAAACAACCCGTCCTTAGTCTACGGTTTATATACATAACATATGGGGGAGGGAGAGGGGTTGTCTACAAAGGTTTTTAATCAATTATATTAATAAAATTTGAACAATAACATTATATTTATAACATTTGAACAATTCAATTATATTAATAACAATTGATTAAAAACCCTTGTAGACCACCCCTCTCCCTCCCCCATATGTTATGTATATAAACCGTAGACTAAGTATAATTTGTACCAGTCTGAAGATGGCTTTAACAAGCTGAAACCGGTTATGGTCAGTAAAATTAAAGTGGAAAAAAGTTTCATATTTGTTTTATTATAATTTATTATTATGAAATTCGACCATGAATTGTCAGTTTCAAAAATAGAAATATTAAAAATATGCATTTGATAGTCCAGAATTGCTTGCATTGATAAGCTTTTGGATTCCACTACGTAATATTAGAAGTCGGGATTTATTTTAGTGCATAAATTCTGGTAATATTTATACCGAGTCAGTTTATATATTTAATTTATTATTTAAATTATTTTATTTTATTTATATATTAATTCTTACTATTTATGTGTAAAGCCCCAAAAAGTGCATTAATAAAGTAATCGAGTCAGTTTATATATTTAATTTATTATTTAAATTATTTTATTTTATTTATATATTAATTCTTACTATTTATGTGTAAAGCCCCAAAAAGTGCATTAATAAAGTAATACATTAATAAATAGTAGAAAAGGATTGAATTGAAAATCCGAAACAATATATTTGTACTGGAGTTTACTGCCAATACGTAGGTAGAAAGGGTACTCATTCCGCTAGTTGGCTTAATTCTTCCCCAAAGTCTCTTCTTCCCTGGAATACATTAAGCTTTCTAACTTGAATGAGAAAAAATATCGATGCTTTTTTCTTTTGAAAATGTATTCCCGTTTCCTGCATAAATTTCAGAATACTTTTAACGAGAAGCCGGTATAAAAAAAATATAATTTTATCGATAATCATTAGAATATATACGATGAAGCAGATACAATAGGTACAAAATTTCTAAAACGAATTCAATACTAAATAGGCCTTTGACGATGCAAAATATTCAAAGCTACTTGAAAGAAATTGCTCATTAATAATCCATAAAAAAATCAATTGAGTTCTTAAAATGTAGAGTTCTGAAGTGCTTCTCAAAAAAACTGAGTTTTCCTAGCAAGAAGAAAAACACATTTCTTATTTGAAGTTCAAAAAATGTATCTTTAGTAATTATAGTATAACCGGTACATAATGTTTTTGTACTTTAAAATAATTAATTAAATAACTTTGTTGTTTAACATCACTTTTTTGTATTTATTTTCAATTTATAAAAACAAACCGGTTTTGGTTCATCCTGAACCTTCATCAGGGCTATATAAAAACATATAAAATTAATACCAGAGTAACAGTGTATTTATAGGAAGATAGAAGAGGGAGAGAGAATATCAACTTTAGGGGTGAAAGTAGGTGGAGGAGAGAGGAATATGTTTAAAATGGGGCTATTTGACAAGTCTAATTATTTATTGAGTAAATTGGTTTTATTACCCGAGGTAATAAAACAGTATTAGTATCCATACAAAGTGCTTGCTATATATGAACAATTAATTAAATTTTATATCGGCACAAATTTTTATTTGACTAATAATTACTATTCCAATAAGACTGCATCCAAACTTGTTTAGATATTTTTGGAGGAATTTTTATTCACATTTGAGTTTTAAATAAAAAAATCCGACAACTGATTCTTCTCACAAACTAATGCAATTCGTTTCCTGCCTCTATTTGCAATTGCAAACTAAAAGCGAATATTAGTGTAATAGATGTTTTAAAGGCTTGTTTGTAAATACAATATGTTAACACATAAATTAAACTAATTTGAATAATATTTACAGCATTTTTCTTACATAATTTACGTATTATTGTATTTTACATAATATCCAATAAGCCGCTTATTTCTTTTATTTGAACTGGTTTTTTATGGTTCATTCCAGGAATATAATATTCCAACACTTTAGAAGCCCATTATGCCATGAAATGTTTCTGTAATGTATTAAATACATTAAGCAAATAAATAATAATGGTCATGCTGAAAGCCGTTTGCTCTGTCATGGTTTTATAGATATGTCTATCATTTTTGAAGGTTCACGCGATAAGCACAGGTGCCAACACGAATAAATTGTTTCCAAATGACCTAGAATCTAGATACTAGATATAGTTTTATCAAAAATGAGATGCACGTGAATAAAATAACTGTCACTAAGCTGTCTAGGCTTATCTTAGATAAAAATTTAATTTAGGTTTTCATTAACAAAGGTAACTTGAAGACTAATGCTTCTTAAATTTCCCAGTATTTTTTTAAATTACACCCTTCCTCTCCCTTCAGTTTTTCGAGTAACATTGGGGCCAAAATTCATAAGCATTTTTAAAACTCAATGAATGCTAATGAAGTTTTAATGTTAGTTTAGGTCTGTTTGCCAAACCATCCGAGCTAGGATTTTAAGGATTTGAGAAACGCGTAAATAATTATTTTAAAAATATCATGAACGGTTGTTACGCATTAAATATTAATAAATGCTTGCCAAACGTGGAGCCCTATTCTCATATTGAGATATAACCAAGTCTTGTTCCATAAATGTAATTAAAGCGAGCTTTTAACTTAAGCATTTCCACCAGTCTTAAATGTACAGTTAAAATAATTCTAATGATGTACATAAAATCCATATTACAGGGGAAATTATAAATTTCTAAAAGGTTATTCCTACTCGTACGATGTATTTGCCGATCTGAGATTTTCTGCCGAACAAGGATCTATTGTTTTGAAATCTGAACACAAATCTTTTATGAAAAACGTCATTTATGTTTATAACACTTTTATGTCTATAACCATACATATAAAAAAGCAACGCTCCGTGCCACGTTATAAAGACTATATTAAGTAACGAACTCGGTCTTGGTACACAGTCCTCATTCACTGATCCAGCCATGTCTTCCTCGGGATCTCCGACTTCTTCTATCAATCCTTTTTCTAGTTCATTCGCACTATATGCCGAAACCATCTAAGCGTCCTTTTCTTATTCCTACTGATTACATCAGCCTTGCATACTTTGCGGATCTCCAAATTTCTTACACGATCATACATGGTTTTACCGTAAATACGCCTCAGGGACCTCATTTATACAGCATTCAGCCTACCATCATCCATTGCTACCGTCAGTTCCATGCCTTACTGCTATATATCAGGGTAGGCACCAGCACTCTATTGTGATTCGCTTCTTTGACGGTTTTTTGCTAGCGCTAACCGCGTTCAGTTCTCCATTAATGGAGTTACCTGCATTTGCCCTTCTTTCAATACCTTTGTCAGCTTTTCTATCTCTCGTAAGCAAGCTTCCCAATTACACAAACTCATCCACCTGTTACAAGTATTCATAATTCGCAACTATAATGCACACCGTTTTCGTACTCTCTCTTTCAAACACCATGACTTTAGACTTACATCTATCATTAACTTATTCTTCATACATACTTCGTTAATCCTAGACACGAGAGACTGTAGATCATCCAGACTATTAGCAATCAGCAACGCATCATCAACATACAACAGGCAACATACTTTCAGATTACTCAAATTCACGTCCAATCCCACCACTTTCAATTCTTGCATATAATTATCCATGTATAGATTGAGTAACCACGGTGACATTACGCAGCCTTGTTTAACACCTTTTGTGATATCAAACCACCGTATAATACACGCAACACTTCCTTCATACAAATACGCAATTGCCTAAATTATGAGATTTCTGTTCACACCAAACTTGGACAACACCTTCCATAGCTTTTTCCTGTCGGCTCATGCTTTTTGTGACTTCATCTTCACTGGGCAAATTTATCTAAGAAAATAAATTAAACGACAAAATCACAGTGCTATTTTCCATGTATCAACGTTGAGCATTTTTTTCTAATTGTTGTACTTTTTTTTGCAGGTATTTTTTGTACTATCAGTGCACAACTCGGAATTTTCAAAATACTTGTGAACTGTGAAGGGACGGTGGCTGGCTAACGAAATTTCGGTAAGTAAAAATTTATGAACTTGTCTAATGATCTTTCGAAAGTTTCGCAAGTCGCTTTCACGTCATAATTCTAATGTGTTATTTGTTCTGATTTTGATATCATAATATGTATCCCTTACTCACACACCGTTTGCCACTGTTTTGAAGTAATTTAAAATCCACTTTTCCGAAATCTACGTTTTTCCTTAACATAATTTATATAACGTCTCAGATAAATAAATACTAAACACTTGAAAAATGTTACTAATCCCGTATAAATTTGCCCAGCAATTCTTTTAAAACAACCCCTATACCTCCGTTTAATAATATCTTCGTCCTTTCATGAATAATTGCTTTTGCTTCAGTAATATTTACCATTGTTTGATGAATCCAAGCATTACAAATGGAGAGCTTTATTGGTCAATATAAATACAGAACTAAATTTGAACTTGTTTGTAAGATTAAAATATTTGTTGGTGTCGAAAGGTGTACAAGGGTAGAATTTGAAGGTCCTTCGGAATCAACATAAATAGCATTGCCCCCCAAAGAAGTGGTGGTGTTTCATGAATATATTTTCGAGTAATTCGAAAAAATAAAGAACGCTTAATTTTACCTCACCGAAAGATATTTTTATTTATTGAATTAGTAAATTGTTTCAATAATACATAATAAATGGCATAAGAACAAATGGTGAAATATATCTTTATAAGTATTTCTACACCAATGGAGAGAACTAGCTCTTAAGTTTAGTGTGGGGTAAAAAGTATTAGGAGTGTATAATATAATACAGGATGTGGTAACATTATAAAATAAAAATATGATTCGAAATTAAGTAACTGCATTTTATTAATTTAATTTTACATTTTTCATGAATAATACCAATTCTTCGGGAAGAAATTGATTCAACCTCTTCACAGTGAATGCTGTAGTATTGAACGTCAGAATTTCGAAGTAGATACGCCCATCCCACTATTAATTTTCCGTTAGAAGTGTTCACTTTGACAACAATTTGCTCGATTGTAACGGTGTAAATGTAAAGTAGGAACATTCCAATGTTTACATGTAATATTGAGATCTACAGGATCAATTATAGGGTACAAATACGGTAGAGCAAAGATCTCAATCTCATGATTGTGGGGTTAATTCTCTGCCAAGTAAGGAGGAAAATCAGAAATAATAAGAGTAAATACTTAATAGAAATTATATTGAAACCATCAAAAGTTACAACAAAGGAGTACAAATAATAACCATGTAACAATAGGAATAAAAGTATGCACATACCAGATGGACTCCTGAACCAAACTAAACTAACTTTACGTGGTCGAGAAACGAAGGAATAACAACGGGTGGCGAACGAAAACTTGTCTCTTGTCACTTGTCAACGCGCGCCTGTGGGAGCATCAAGTCCGCAGCACGTGGCAAGCAACCAGACTCGTCTTAAGGAGCCAGAACATCCTTCTCTTAGTGGAAACGGGAGGACGCAACTCCTTCAACGTGCGCCTGCAGGAACATCAAGTCTGCAGCACGTGGCAACCAACCAGACTCGTCTTAAAGACTTCGGGAACAGCAATCCGTTCCTTCGCGACGCGGGGACACTCAGCCATCAACTACTAGCCACAGCTAGGAGCAATCCATTTGCGGTTTCAAGTCCGAAACACGAGTACTACAACATGACCACCGGCCAACACTCAATAAAAAGCGGAGTTCCATCAACTCCACTAAAAAAATAATAACCTACACGAACTATTCGTGATAGGAAAAACACCCCGCGCCCTTTTTAAAAGAAAAGAATAACTTCTATTCACATGATTAACTCAGATTCAAAACACCTTAAATGGCGAGTGACAAGAAAGCAGCTGCCCAAGCTGATCGGGGAGGAAGTCCACAAAAATAAAAGCTGTCCTTCCTTCCTTAAAAACTATTGCCAAAGTTAAAAAAAAAACACCATAGACAAAATAAACCCAATTAAGCAAGAACTACACTTGTCACAAAATATTTATGTGACACGATGCTTGGGTTCTTCGTGGATATTTTTGAGGAACTGGGATTTTTTGAGATAGCAATGGCTACACCACCCCCTCGTGTTTTGGTGCGGATCCCTCTCACATTTTGGTAATCTATAATATTATTATGCGATCGTCTGGACGGTCTGGGCCCTCTGATTGGTCGAATTCAAATAATATGTTTCGGTTAAATTCCGCTAACTTGAAAATTAAGACCCAATTTCATACTAACATAGGATCACCAGATTTCTTCAAAAGCATCGTTTCTGCTCATATAATTTTTGGATAATATCGAAGAAAATATGTTTTAGAAAGTTCACAATCCATTGGATTAATTACATTACAGTAAAAATTATCCACAATTACGTTTTATATATTTGAGGTCTGTCAAGAATCAAACATTCTGAGGTTCCTTAAAAATGACAATCCCTCCTTTACCGGCCGCTGGAGTAGTTTCCCTATTGGCCGACAGAGCGCATTAGAGCGATATACAAATACGTACAATTTCATTTATTCATCATTTGTGCCTTTTAAGTAGGCACTATTTTGCCGGAATATTGTATTATATTATATTTTTTTAATTTACGTTTTTCAATTGTCTCTAGCCGCTCATTTCAGGAATACCGACAAAAGAAAATGTTATCAACAGAAATTATTCAGGCTTTCATCCCATACAGCGAAAGCGAATTTTCATTTTACGAAAGAAAAAATTAAAAAGCTAAAATTAAAAATTTCCCAAATGCTGTTCGATTCCTTTTATAATAATTAAGGTAAATCAGAAGGTATTACCTATATTAATTTACCTTTAGCCATTTAGGCAATTATTCGGGAAAGGTAAAGTTTAACCCGAACAACTGTCATTCTTATTATGCCTAAACTCCTTCCTGTTCCGTGTTTTAACAATGTATACTCACCCTCTCTCTGTGAATGACCTAATATCTACTTATTAAATGTAACTGTTGTTAGTATCACTTAAACTGGGCGAAGCCCAACGTAGTGCCGCCCGCAGGGCCTTAAAAAAAAACCCGCGGAGCGGGTTTTTAACTGCTAGTAGCACTTTATTACTTGCTGTCGTAGTTTTTTGGTACACAATTTATAATTAAATATATATATTATGGTAAGAATCGATTATCCTTGATCAATTATTATTCTTAAGTTAGATTATTTAAAAAAGTACATTACGCGCTAGTCCAGTCATTAATTCAGTTTGGAATTATTGGATGGCGACATAGACATATGAATATTAGTAGACCTGCCCTAAGTGATTAAAAGCGTATTATTCCCCACTCCCCATACCGGTTCCATTGGAGCCGGCTGGGATCGCGTCTGGCCTCCAGTGAATTTAGAAAACGTGACGTCATCATTCTTGTACGAACTATGGTCGAGGCATCATCGGTTCATTTTACGAAATAACACGGCAAAATGGTGGCTTGTGCTATGAAAACTTGTAAAAATAGATGTGAAAAAGAGAATAAACCCAATTCTACATTCTATATATAAGCATTATTTTACTTTATTTTAAGCATATTCACATCGTATAATATGGATCAGTTCTAAAAACATATACTATCACATCGAGATACGTCTGGACGCGAAACACAAAGCTGGTTGGTTGCTGGGAAGTAAATTATGAACATTTATAAAAGTGTCTTAACTAAATACGTAAACGAAATATTCGACTCTGAAAATAGAAGAAATTTATTTTGCCGAATTTGGACTTCGCAAATTTGTTCATAACGTGGCGAGTAATTTGCGCTCCCATGTAAAAATGTCTATTCATTCAAAATCAGATTTTACTTTTAAGAACTAAATGGTGATATTATAATGCGAGATGCCTATTTACTGTCAAATTGATTTATTGACGAATCACAGTCAGCTTTCCTCTCTGCATCCCGCAACTCTTGTTTTACCCCCTCGTCCTTAACTTCTCGTTTATTAATATTCATATGTCTGTGGATGGCGAGGTTATTCTATAAATAATGTTATATTCGAGAGTATACGAGTACCCATTCTAAGAAAATACAATTAATTTAACTACGAAATAAATTTTATTAGGTAAAAATCACGATCGTTCATATTGTTTCTGGCAAAGGCAGGCAATTTAAAATAGAGATTAATAGAAAACGGGATAAAATTTTGGTTGGGACGACCGAGAAGCATCTAATCAAGACTAGTTTTTCTTGATCTTCTACAGAACAATAAGTTTAAACTTATATGAAATTAACATGAATGATGAGGTACCTATCTAGTAAAAACAATTTTTCATAAGAATCGGAGAAGAGTTTTAGAATATTTCAGAGATATATATATAATTTTGTTGACACTTAAACATTAAAACTTGAAATAGTGCCACGCGTACCGTCGGTCGATGAGTTGGACCGCGGTGGCAGCGCGTGACGAATCACGCTGCACTAAAGCTCTTCATTCAATCACCTACGTATTATTACAGCAAGCTACCGACTTTCAGCCTTAATAAATCATTATTAATGAGACCCGTCGCTCTTTCTTTTATAACGAATTCCATAAAAAAGTCTGAAAAGTTATAAAAATGGTTTACACATTGTTTTTACAATATCACCTCCTTCAAAAATATATTCTCCATTGGCGCAGTCTTTCGCCACTCGCTTCCAGACACCCGTCCTCCTCCTCCTGCCGCATTTCTCCTCCACGCAATCTAGCTACCTTATCCTCGTTTTCTTGTTGTTTTTGTTTACGTTTTAGTTACAAATAAGTAGATAATAATTTGAAAATCTCCTACTACCACCACGGTAAGTGGAAAATGTTGCTTATGTTGTGATAGAGGCCTTAGCCAGCCGACTCACAACGTCTGGGTAAGATACAAACGCGATGTCAACTCAACCACTAACCGGTCAACTCACCCGCTGCCTATGGATTGATTCCACTGGGGTACCCACGCAGCCATCATTTTTGGCCTCCTAAAATCCGGTATCTTTCCACGCGACCAACCCATTGCAGTCTTTGGGACCTACAGAATCTTACACTGGTCTCATGATCTATTAGGTTTTCAAGTTTGTGATTCATCTTTATCCTGTAAGTTCCGTTTTCTCGCCTAGGTCCAAAGATTTTTAAAAGAATTTTAGGCGGAAAGATAGCAAGTTTGATCTCCTTATCTTTTGGCGTAAGTCACCATGTCACGCAACTGTAGGATAACTGGTATTCTTTTCGTTTTATAAATGATCAGTTTGATTCTGTTGCTAAGTAACGTTGGTTATTTTTTTACTTCTTTAATACCTGCTGGCCTGCACTGACACTGACATCCCGACTTGTCTCTTACTGACGCGTGCTTATACATAGTTTTTGAATACTGTATATACTTAGTTTTTGACGCGTTCATTCGGAGTTCAAGCTTTTCAGCTTCTCCTTATAAGGTGGCATTATGCTGGATCTTGCTCTATTTAGATTTGTACAGACTATACAGTCATGCATATGACCTATGGTTTAAAGAGCACCTTATATTTATTTTACTTGCGATGAGCTCCAATACCAGATTTAAAATACTGGTAGAAAGTGTATCCCCCCATCGTACTCCAGAATCTCCAGATAGTTGGTTGCGTACATGTATGACTGCTTTAAAATCTGATGCGATAGTGTGATGTCTAATTAGTTTGACAAGTTTTAAGGAGAGATCCAGTATTTTTAGAAAGTGAAGCATATTTTTTTAAATTATCACTACCAAAAGTTTTTTTGAAGTCAATCAATATTTTTACAAAAAAAGAGTATTTTAGAGTGTTATTAATTGAACTCCTGTATTTCTGTATACAGCCACTGAACGCTCCAATCAACAATCTTCTTTAATCCTTTAAAAAGTCAACCCATTTTGTAATTATTACAATTTTTGTATGCATCCCTTAAATTCCTACCCGAATCCTTATCTTTTTGGGGAACAACACCTGCCGGCAATATTCAGTTTTCCGACTGATTTACTCCAGGCCATTGTTACTTAATCGAGGTAGGTGGGCTAGAAAGCTTATAATGGGATTACTGAAACTTGAACAAGCAAATAATAGAGCATTCTACTGGGAATGAGCTTTGAATTAAAATAAATTAGGCCTTCTTTTATTTTGTTCTACCTTGAAATACCAAACATGATGTCAAAAATACCTAATTTGTCCCCCCTTGGAATAATAAGACTACACCTCTTTTAATTTAAGTGTCCGCCGTATCTTTTGTGTAATGAGACAAGGGTTTCCTTCTTAATTTGTTTTAGCCGACTTGTAGGGTATTTTAATCTAATATTAATGTACAAACATCGTTGAAAAAAACAAATGGTTTTCTTTAAATTATTATTGTAATTAGTTATTGTTATTTAACGTCGAAGTCAGATTTACTCTTTCCTTTCCATATATATCCCCTGCCTTGCCTTCTCAGCGATGGCATTGTAGCGGCACCAACTTCATCACCACGACCACTCCACCATCGTTCATCTCGGCTTCAAATGGTGTTGACCATCGGCCTAGAGGATTTGCCGTCGATTACGTTCACCGACGCGGTGTCGATAGCACAACATCTTTCATTTGGTTCACTTTACCTTTCCCGAAACATAAAATATTTATGACCTTAAAAAAATAGGGTGTAATAATTGTAAATACGCGTGAACAATATTTTGCAAAATTGCAAAACTATGACGATTGACGAGCCAGTCGATAGGACAAAAGATGAGTTACCGCATGAATTCTATTGTACTTACAGAATATTGATTTTGTTTTTATTAGAATTTATAATTTATTGCTATAACTAACGTAATTACAAATCTCTTATCGTCAAATTATAAATTTAGATTGCTTTTTGGATGTATTAACTTATCATTGGTTTATGTACTTAATAAGGTTTTAGTTTAAGTGTAAGTTTTCCATAAAGCGCAAAAATATATTCGCATGGATTTTAGTTTTGTACCTTACTAAAAATACTTAACTTGGGAAGATTTAATGATAAAAAAAAACCTAAAAAAGCACTCTCCAGAAAAGTATATATACAAGGTTTTCCAATAAGAGGTGTTTTTTTGATATTCAATCGTAAAAGATCAATGGTTTCGTTGCTTGTGTGGCACGTAGCGCCGTCTTGTTGATAGTAAACATTGTCCAGATCAATACCATCCAATTCCGGCCATAAAAAATCATTAATCATCTCTCGATAGCGCAATCCATTCACCGTAACTGTTGCTCCAGCCTCTTTTTCGAAAAAGTAAGGTCCAATGACCCAATGGCGGACCATAAACCGCACCAAACAGTCACACGTTACACATAGAGAGGCTTTTTGCTTGTTGACGAAGCCACCGAGGTGGAAATGGGCCTCATCACTCAAGTTGATTTGCATTTGATTCACTCAAGTGAATTTTAATAATTTCAATGCGTTGTTGAAGCGTGTATCGTTCCATTTTTATTAATGGCGTAGTTTATACTTATCAAATGTCAAAAAATAACAGCTTCAAAAGTAACATCTACCAAAAAAGCGGGCTATTCAAAATAACACTTCTTATTGGAAAACCCTGTATATGCTATTTTCAAATAGTTGCATACTATATATTTTAACGGTATTGCGATTTACCAAAAGCCTACAATATTAGAATTACGTACAACTGCAGTGAAATAGTGGAAATATTAATTATTATATTATAAAACTTAAGTCGTTATATGTTGACTTTGACATTCACTTCAGTGGCTGCAAAATGAATTTATTTGATACTTCCTGGCGGTGTTTTGCGATTTCTAATTTGTATTTGATCAATATTGATAGATATTAGAAAAATATATCAAAATGTCCCAAAAAGTATGCTCTTAATTACATAAAAAGTGGATTAAATTATTAAAAATATCATAATTAATAATATAAGGTTAATTCAGCAAAGCTGTGCTAGTGTTCCTTGTATTTGTTTTATGCGATCATGTTTTGATGTTAGCGCCCTTAAGGCGATTTTCACGAAAACGGCGCTAAGTAAATTATCCAATTATTATAAATCATTGTCAATACTGATGTTCTTTGAATTATTGAATATATTGATATAAAATATTTATTTATTGATAAATATTCATATTATTAAATATTATACTGATTTTTTTGTACAATCTCTCACAAGTTTATAAGCTTGAATATTTTTCATATATGAAAAAATAAGCAGTTAAGTCGGACATAGGTTACCTAATTTATTTTTTTTAGGTTTAGTATAATTTGTAACATAAAATGAAGAAAATTATATTTCATATAAAATCCATTAAAATGAATGAAATATAACCAAGACGCACTACTCATGCCGCTAGGAGGCGCTAGTGTAGGATGTTGCTATCAGAATGTATGGAAAATATCAGATGTTGGACGTATTATTAATATTATAGGTTATTTGGTTTTTTCTTTGGAGAAAATCTGAAGTGGCTTGCTTGTAACGTACTTTAAACATTATGAAAGCCAATATTTTGTGTGAAGGGAGTACCAACATTACAATAAGAATTTTCGTTTAAGGCGAGCATGGACACCGCCGCTCCAGGAACCATTCATTGGATAAAAAAAACCTCTGTCATAGGTCACCTCAAGTGATTTGCTACGTTTGATGACTTAGTAGGAATACCCGGGTTCAAGGCAAACAACTTACTGCGTGGCGGGGCGGAATGGAAGAGGACGATTGAGGGAGGCCCTTTGACCTCTCTAGCAAGACTCATTCGACATATGTTCGTCACTCCTGGACACACTGACCAGCCAACAGGGACCAAAGATTGGGAAAAACGCGATGAGCAAACCTTGCACCGGTTAACATTTCATTGTTAAGTTTCTCATTATTTACTCAGTTAATTATTTAAACGCAAGTGAGTACCGAACATATTTTATTAAAACAGAAATATACCTTTTCAGGCACATTCAATATTAAATGATGAGAGTTAATGTTGATAGACAAGCGACAAAATTAACTCCCATACCATTTTCCTTCCCAGAACTTGCTCTTTATTATCTCCTCATTCATCGCTCAGATTCCTTCTTACTTGTCATCGAAACATTATATTCATCATTACTTACGCAATAATATCACATTGTAATTATTATCATTGAGGTTTGCTAACATGTCGACAATAACTGTCAGATTGGGCTACCCTATTTCAAATTTGTGACATTTTGCGAAAACTGTCTCATTGCTGGCAATAAAATACAAATAGCCCCCTTTTTAATGTTGTATCAAAATGTTGAGTAACTGAAATATTTACGCCAAAAAAATTACGAATAATAATTATTTAATTTTTGGTTTTATTTTACATTCGTTAAATGTGACAAAATGGCAAGCTATTAATTTCTTTTGAAATAAGATGAATCGGCCTTCAACTTAGTAAGGTGTTTAGCGTTTCCTTTTCATCACTTGCTCGCAATCAAGTTGTTTTCATCTTGCTGTTATCATTTGAAAGTTTCAAATAACACCAAGATGATTTTTCGAACCGGAAGACTGATTAAACCCTTTGGGACCGTGTGTATATGTGAAAATACATATATTTAAGAATTTTTCCTCACTGTCTAAGATGAATATACAATACAAAGTGCACAAATTTCGGGAACAGAAATTAAAAAGGTTTTTTTTCCTATACAAAATTATTTTTCCATCGAAGAATATTATTTTCACCATACAAACAATTCAACTTTTGTACCTAAAAACTAACTTACATTTTTTTTCTTGTACCATTATGTAGAATAACCTCCCGAAATTTGTGCACTTCACCCCTGGCGCCATGTAAATTGGCGGTTTTCGTTTTTCAATTGCTGACATCTATGCGTGCTACTTTTTTTAAGGGTACTACTCGTTTAGGCAGTAGCCATTTTTATATTTTTATGTGATTTTTTTGAGATTGAAGGTATTTTTTCAATGCTTTATTTTTACGTAATTTTTAAAAATTTAATAAAATGTTTTTTTTTTATTATTGACGACAATATTAGCGACTACTAAACAAATATATGAAACAGAAAAATCATAAAAATATACGGTCACATCTAGGACTCGAACCCGAGACCCTTGCCTTGCCATGGCACCTCTCTAACTTAGCTCTCCTTCGGTTAACTGTATATCTTCTCTTGAATATCTGAACCCCCAGTTAAAAAAACTAATGTCTTCAATAATTAAATATTTCAATTTGAGGTTTTACTCACTAAGTTATTCCAAAAAATAGATATATTTTTTGTTAACAGTGTAATATTTGTCATTGTATTTGAAACCCGCTATCTGAGACCTCATGTTCTAACAAATATAATAAACGATACCTTCTATTGTATTGATTTTTTTCTAATAACTCTACCAATTATTGTAGAGCATCAAAAAGTGAAACAGTTTCATTTCAGGTCTGAAAGGGTAAAAAAACGTCATAATTATTTACCATGACTATTGATTAATGAGGGGTAGAGTAGCAAAGATAGCAATCAATCTCTTATAAAGTTTTGACAAACGAATTTCCTGCTTCTTAATTAAGATGTAATTAGTGTAAAGTGTACCATATGTAAACGGAAAGCATATTCGTATAACGCTGTTTACGCACCACTCTCCGTGATATTGAGTAGACACCCACAACTAAACAATTCCTGCAACTTCCGAGATTGCAGGTTCCCTGAATTGTGCATCTAGGGGAGGATGCACTCATTTCCCCAGCCAGCTTCGGTTCAGCTCCGGGGAAGGACTCGAGACTCAACAAAGGCTATTGTCTTAGCTACATCTTAGTAGCTCCGATCCCCCCTTAAGGGGATGAATTCAGACGATGCCGCTCTATCCTGAATCTCAGAATTTTTAATATACTTTTAACTCTCGACAAGCACTTTTTTTCTGGTTTACTTTTAACATGGCGTATATCAGATTTTTTTTTTACTCCAAAATAATATGTAATTCCCTTATTTTGAATAAAGCCTGAAAAATCTAGGCTGAAATCTGTAATTTCGTAAAGAAATCAAAAGAAACAAAAATATCTTGTGGAATCATTACTCAAAGAAAACCTAATAATTTGTGTCACGAAAAATTCACACTTTAACACATTATTTTATAACCCTGGGGATTTGCTCACAATCTTCGCATTGTACACTGTACACACAATGTCTTTGAATTCGAGGAACTACAAATATTATTCGTCTACCATCGGTATCATTACGAGTATTAATTATTTCGATGTATTTCTTGTAAAATAAGTTTTTCATAAAAAAATTGGACCATTTACTGAGAGCATTCTTTCGTGGATCACACACCAGTAGTTATATATTGATACATCACACATAAAAATTCTTTTTCCGCTATCGTGCTCCAATTCTTGCTGACAGGCAATTATTTATCGCTGAAAAAGTTATTAAATGCCAACATAAAAAACATATTTTTATTGCGTGCACTGTCATATCGGAAATCCGTCACACGTAGGTACTACACTATGGAGGTGCCTGACGTTATAGCCCCCTTTATAACCCCGGAACTGTTTTAATGACCAGATGCGTCCCTCAATCAGATCTATTTTAATGATTGTAATACCCCACGGTCCTTAGCAAAATGGGATATAAATTTGACTTACTTCTACGACAGTTCGTCGGTGTTTTAAATAGTCTAAATGTCAACCCATTTCAAAACTTGTCATTTTATTTGTTCATATTCATTTTATTGTGTGTAGGTATATCTACAAAATAGTTGATTGTATACAGTTATATATTTATAATACGGATTTTCATTATGTAAATCATTCATACAATTTATCTTCTAAACAATTTTAATTAGCAACCTGTCACTGTTCATGAAACCGATTATACACCAACAATTGCGCAATAAATTCACTGTTTAACATAATTAAAAGAGCTTTGTACTAATATACAATGTTTATTACTTCACAGTTTGTACCTGTTAATATATAGCTAAAATAAAACCAAATATGGATTTCATCCTTGCAACTTTACCTCTTGTAAGACAACATATAAAAAATAAAAATAATGAAAATTATATAAAACACAAGTAAGAATAACACTGTCTTCAGTGGTATTCTTTATTGAAAAAAATACTGTCTTCAATAATTAAATATTACAATTCTTATTCAGAAGAATAACATTTATTTTATGGTGGCAATTGAAGATATCATGGTGTAAAACCATAACATTTTAACAAAATATTCCGTGTTTTTGGTTTATGCAAGTGATCCAAAAATCCTGCAGATCAAACCGAAAACAAGAATTTAATATACGAGTACCTACAGTACATGTAGTTTTAAGATCTAGAAGGGGTTTGTTATTATGTTTTATGTTATCGTGAGTATGTGGAAACTAAATCAAGAGGTACACAGAATGAAGACACCCTTTGTAGATGCGCATCCTCAAAATAGTATTCATCCCTTATAATTGAGAAATTGTACTGGATATGGAAGGAAGATAACATTAATGTTTCGGTCACATCATGATGAGGGTGACGAATACAAGATTGCCCAATTGATAATCCAAGGGATGATTGATGGAAGACGTTAAGAGAAAGACACCAGACCATAATACGAATTATTTTACAGATGCGATTGCTGTGGTAAGGCTTCGTAGAGTTGTTCCGGGCTGCTTGCATTCCACGGGCTGAAAATATCCCTAATAATAAGCAAAAGCACGTCCTTTATTAGCACTAACTCCAAAAATATGTATTACGTTTCTAGCTGAAGTCCCCGGCGTTGCGCGGACCTTACAAAGAGTTTTTAAAAACCAAAGGCAGACATTAATTGAGAAGCGTTTTCACAAAGAGAAAAATATCTATAAAAACTTATTTTTCTTGATAACGATAAAATATAAATATATATAATCGATCGGGGTCTATTTTATGATAATCTTTAAATTTTAATTAAATTAACTTCTTCTTCTTTATGTGCCGTATCAGTTCCCCCCGACGTTGGCGATCACTCTGGAAAATGTCTCTTTGTCTTGCGCTGCCCGGAATAGCTCCTCCCCACTTCTAATGCCGGTCCACTCTCGTATATTTCGCAGCCAAGACATTTGTCTCCTACCAGGCCCTCTGCGACCCTCTATCTTGCCTTTCAATATTAACTGGAGCAAGTGATACTTCTCCCCTCGAATTAACTGTTAATATTAAAAATAAAACTTTTTGTGCGGTACATCTCTTTCGTGTAATTACGTTAGTAAACCTAATCGTTAAAACGTCTCCGTTCTGAATATCGAATAATATAGTATCTGGGCTAGTAAAAAGTGCTGCTCACAATAAAACCAAGAGGGTTAAATAAATCATCTTATAATTATTAAAGTACATACTTTTACCTAAATCACTACCTACAGAAGACCACGTTCCACTGAAAGAAAGGTGCTGGGAGTAAATCTAACAAATCGTAGAATAAATGGCTTGGAAAATGTTTCCACGTCATCGACATTGGCAAAATATGGTAATGGATAGGGACTGAGCCACGTAGACAGGAAAATGATTGTCGGTGCAATGTCCTGCTTAACTGAAGGCCAGGGAGAAAAAATAATTCTAAGATCGTAGCAGAGAACAAAACGACAATCTGATCTCCAATGGAGCCCGACTTGACTCAAAAACAATCAAAGTGTAAGGTCTAATCCTAGCATTGGGTAGAACAACAAGCTTAGAGTAGAAGAAAAATATGAAATCTAGTGTTGTTTTGTAGTTTTTCGTGTCTCGCGATTGTTTTGTTGGTTGAATTTCATTGTGTCTTGGGCGGAGATATTGTAACTTTTAATACCTATTGAAAAATATGCTTTTAAACATAACTTCTTTCATTATTGCCTAACGTAGTTTTGAAGTTTCCTATTAACTCCCGTAGAATAAGACCTATTGTTGGATTCATATGCAGGTGTCTAATGTTCAATGATGAATAAAAACCACATTGAAACATTGACGAAGCCGAGTAGTAAGTAACTCCTGGTATAATCAAATGGTAGTGCGTTATACCAAATACCAATAATTCGTCGAACTCTAGTGGAATATTGGCAATATCAACAACTCTAGCCACTTTGGGCACTAGTGTAGCATGTTGACGTTTACATTCGTTTCAATAGCGGCAAATCGAATTTTTTTTTATGCTTTCTGATTTGTATTTACATCAATATTGATAAAAAAATTCCCCAAAAATAGATTCTGTGTATGCAGTTTACGGATGTAATAATTAATTACAAACAACAAAAACACTCCAAGTCGTATTTCAGGATGCCAAAAAACATTGACAGGTTAGTTGGTGAAATATAAAATGAGTTCTTCAAATCTGAACATATAAAATGTTCATGATTACATAAAAAGTGTTTATATAAAATGAGTTCTTCAAATCCGAACAAACAAAATGTTCTTGATTACATAAAAAAAGTGGTTATATAAAATGAGTCCTTCAAATCCGAACAAATAAAACGTTCTTGATTACATAAAGTAGTTTCCACGAAAAATATAATAATTAAAGTTTTTAAGATAAATTCAGAAAAGGCGTGTTAGTTCCATGCGGCAATCCATTCATGATGATGTTATTAATCATCGTCAATGTTGATGTTCTAAATACATTTTTATAAAATGTGCTTTGAATTATGCTTTTATTTACTAAATTCCATTACATTCTCACAATTATGTAAGTAATTGTTTACCTTTCTAAACCATCAAAGACAGAGTTAATAGCAGCTTTAATATTTTTTACTAGCATATTATTAGAATAAAATAAAGAGTATATTTCACATAAAATGCATTAAAATTTATGAAAGAAAACAACACAACCCACGCCGTTTTGAGACGCTAGTGTAGCATGTTGCCATCAGAATGTATGGGAAATTTCAGAAGTTGGAGGTATTATTAATTACATGGTATTTGGTATAAATTAGTAATGAAATCGAATATTCAAATAGCGAAGGAACGCCAGAAAGTTCGCGTCCCCTTGAAAAAATTCTATAGGGCAGGTAGGCACGGGGCCTCCTGTGTGGAGTAAATATAAAAAATAAAAAAAAGACACCACCATGGTTAAATCCCAGGTGTATCGTTAGAGATCCGAACGGTGGATACAGTCCATGTTCTAGTACAAAAAACAACCCCTCTCTTGAATCCCGAGACGTAACAACCCACCAATGCTCAACGTCCGAAACATTAGCACTTTATTATTGACCGCAGCCTGCCGATTCCCTATCGATACCGATACCCTATGTGCTATTCGAAGAGTCTAAATAAAGACGGACACACAGAGAAATTAAACTGATTACTGGAACAATTACACATATTAAATAAAAAAATTTAAATCAATTTTAACCTTACTAGGACTAAGTGCGTGTTGAGGATAAGTTTATTTAAACATGTTCAATAGTCACACCACTGAAAAGGTTTATTTGCATTTTTTTAATGTAGTGTATGCAATAAAGCTTATCGAAACGAATGCTTACGTTTTGTGTTGTATTCTAACCTAATAATATCATTAGAAAAGATAAATTTGTGACGTTTTTTATACAGATTTTACCGTGCACAATTTATAATTTGAATATTAACCCAATTATCTCCCCTCATCCCGCTATCATATGTACAAGATCAAGATTTTTTTCAATACAGCAAATTCATAATATACAAAAATTATGTACTGATTTACTTCTTCCTTATCACATTAAACTATATAAACGATTATTAAAAAATCAACCAATAAAAAAAAATTAAAAATTCTACAATATATCTTTTTTTATTCATTTAAAAGTATACTTTTTTTTGGTTTGCCTGAGGATTGATCCTTCCTCAATCAGTCGTGTCAACCGCGCTAACAATTGAGCCAAATCCCGATTGGGTAGGATCGACATATATTTCGTATATTAACTGCTCTAATGTCATCCAATTTCAGAGAAATGCGTGTACGTCTGCGTGTGTATACATGATTGACACCAAAAGTTGATAGAATGCATTGTCATCGACAACGAGTCTTCAGAACCGAGTTTCAGCTCGATCGGATGTCGAAAACATGGTTAATTTCCGCTTCCAAGATTTGCATTCATTCACTAACGAAAACAAAAGTGTAATTCAAATATAGTATTTAAAGTTGAAGATAAAGTTGAATATTTTTTGTTTGTTACAAAATATAATTATTACTTTCGACGACCCGTTCTTATTTTCCAAATCATAGTATTAAAACTTAAATATGTAAATAATATTTTTTTTTTTTTTATAGTGAATACCTCACAAGAGTCCCAACTGCTCCCGTCTGGAGCCAGTGAGACTATGGCATCCCCAATTGGGGGATGTTGTGAGGCTGAAGGTAAGTGGGGAAGGGAAAGAGGAAGGTGGGGAAGTACCTGGCTATTCAGATCTAGTCACTAAACACGGCTAAAGCCATTTGGAGCAACGTTTCAATTCTGATTGGTGGTCTTACACCAGGGCGATACTGGTAGTATCTTCCACTCTCGCAAATATACCATATATTATTTTAATTAATTAATTGTGAAATAACACAAATTAATCAAATAAAATTTATTTGCGCACGCCGGGTTCGAACCCGCGACCTTCGGAATGGCAGTCCAATGCGTTACCACTGGACTATGCCGGCCGTCAATGTATAGGCATCTCTGAAAAGCCATATATTTGGCTTAGCAGGAAATTATTATTTTTAAATAATAATAAAAAATACTTACGTGTTGATTTTTTACAACGCCACCAAAATCAATTCTCACTTTTTTCTGCCATCGCGATAATTTTCGTCAAATTTCTACATCCTGTTACGAGAACGTGACATTATCATCTCCGAACCGACGGGGCCGATGTCCTCTTTGGAAAATTTCAGGAAAATATAAAATATTTCCCTTGCCACCGGCTTCCTGTTGATTCCTTTACACCGGCAACAATTTTTCCTCTCAAAAATCTGCAAAGTCAAGTAAACTCTGCAAAGACCTAAATCTGTTAGCTATTAATACTGACAAACACAGTTATCAAACCGACATTAATCTCTAGCTCGATTAAAAGTACAAATATGTATGTACAGAAATACTTACGTTTTATAGAGAATCAATTTGAAAAGTTTAGTTTGGGTTAGTTGCTAGAACTGTATCCACGTAAGTTTGCAATCGGCTTAGTAAGAGAGAACACCGAAAGAGAATTATAATACATATAGATGAAGGTTATTACACGATGATTGGTTATTGTTAATCTCTCTGTAGAGGGTATACAAGTACAGAAACTATACTGTTGCTCACACTAGGCCGAATGAATACGAAAACATAATCCCACTTAAATACTATCCGGAAGCATTCAATACCTAACCTATAAATATAATAATATAATCGATAAAAGATTTAGGAATTATATTCGACAACAAACTAACGTTCAACCAACACATTGAATACATTGTAAGTAAATCAAATAAATTACTTGGTTTTATTGTAAAATCAACTAAACTGTTCAAGAATTCTAATAGCCTTATAATTCTATTCAATTCGTTAATCCGCAGTCTTCTTGAGTATGGGTCAACAGTCTGGAATCCACATTATATCACACAGGTATCTAGACTTGAATCTGTCCAAAGAAAATTTACACGGATTTTGTCTTATCGATCAGGTTTCTACCTTCTACTAGACGGTTACGAACAAAGACTTATTTCAAATTAGAGAGTCTAGTTAAAAGACGAAACATAAATGACCTCTTAATGATTTACAAAATTGTGAATAATCAAGTAGATAGTAACATAGTCCATCTAATCAAGTTAAACGCCAGACCCAAATTCACTAGAAACCTTAACATATTTTGGACCGATTTTTTTACCAATAATTCTGGTTTTTTTAATCATATGTCTAGAATGTCTCGATTATACAACGATATTGCTAAAACACATGCTTGCATAGATATTTTCGTAAATAATATAACTTGTTTCATGAGATATCTCCACGATTTCTGTACCTTAAAAAATAATAAAAAAAAACAAAAATTGTTTGTTGATTTTTGATGGTTTGATATTTTCTATTATATACCTAATTTAAACATATTTTTAAAATTATTATGTCTTGTAATTTCTGTAATTTTAGGCTTTGTATAAAAAAATAATGATATTGTTTTGATAGTGAATGTGCAAATGTGATTGCGGCAGACACATTAGTCTAGGGACATTTATATTTGTATGTAAATTTATTTTATACTATACAAGAATGTACTTTAAATGTCCTGTTTGTGTCTCAAATAAAAAATTAAAATATAACTACAAAAATTAGTACAGTTTATATCTGTATCATTTAAGAATAAAACTATTTCAATAAACTTATTTTGTTTGCGTAACAATGGTGCGCAAATGGGAGTTCAACGAAAGGTTAAACGATTATTCCTTGAATGTGAACAAAAGCGATTTGCATTCCAAGTATCATAATACAATGGCGGCAAACTATGTCAAATACCTTTTGTCATGATGAAATATTTTGGAATTATACAACCTCGTAACCATAACTTATTACAACCCTCGATATGGGAGAGTTATTTGCTTTGACGTCACAGAATGTGTGATATTTCCCACATAACATATTTAAGGGGTTTAAAAAATACGAAAAGTTCCGAAAAATTCTGATGTCCCATTTTTTAAATCCTCGGCTGTACACTCTTGTATTTGCTGTCCTCAGAAACATCCCCGTGGGAAACAATTTTATTTCGTTTAAGAAAGCTTTGCAGTGTCCATTATCAAGACATAATATGAATTAAAACATCCCAAAAATTCAATAAATATAGGTATAATTCCATTGGCCGTGAGGGTCTTGTCTGGTTTTAGCTATATTTCAATCGTGTATTTTATAGACCCAAACATATCTCAATGTTCTCGCCCATTCTCTTCTTATTCTTCTTCTTTTCACATATTTCCTAATAAAATCCTGCCATTGGGGGTGACGTAGTCCCACTGTTTATCAGGTTGATATAAAATAGACGAGAAACCACGGGAACAAATTTAACGTTCATTTGGTTTTTGAATCCGTTGGCTTCTATTTACTCATTAACTTGGTTCATGTCGAAATGTCAATCAAAAGGCACATACAAATTTCTCACTCCAGTGAATACCAATTATTTTTAATTTCCAGTTACTTCAGAAGAAAATTGATCTTTACGAAAGAAATATATTTTTATAACGCAGTTATTCATAAAGCTTTGACAAAGGAATAAGTTTATAATTAGGCATTTTATGCTACCTGTGTCACCGTATTATAATGATTTCAATCAAAATTAAAATTAAGGGTAGCTCAAAAACTTTCAAATAACATTTTTGGTCCTCAAATTGTTAAATTAAATCATTTATTTCCTTCGTTAGTATGGCACACTCTAGTTCAAAGAAGGTACTCCACTGAAAAGGTATCTGAAACAAAGCATACATTTATATCCTAATAAAACCTTTCAATGTTTTCCATAACTGCTTGATAAAATAAACGTGAGCATCAAAACGTTCCCTGAGTAATTAATAAAACCCCGGCTAGTATTCAGTCGCCTCGCCTTAACAAAACGGTCATAATTTACACAATTCTGAGGTAGAAATATCCCTTTGCCACGCCATATTCCCGTAGCTTTCATGAAGAGGATTATTTGTGGTTGCCGTCGATCGATTCAAGGGGGCACGATTGATTGACGCTAAAATCTCTGACGTTCGCGAAGCTTTACACTTTCATATCTCATATTGTCACTTCAGTGTCATAGGTTCCACATGGCTAAAAACTTGCACATTCTCCCCTCAGTACGCAATCAATCAAATATAGCGGAAACGGAAACAATTCTTCATGAGAATGGCTGTACCATGACAAATCGATTTTGCAACTACGAAGTGTCAGGAACACATCAATATTTCGCAATAGTGCTGTTAATGAAACTATGCATCCCACTAACATATGTCCGTGCATTCCCTCACCTCACTTCCTTACCCAATTACCTATGCTATTCTGACAACAATAATCTTAAACATGTGGAGTATCTACCTCAGAAACAATTTATCATTACCTTGCCACTCTATTAAGGCAAGCTGTGCAGTGTCCAAGTTTTGAGTGACCCTCAGAGTGTATTAATATCGAGTCTGCTAAAAGAACCTGGAAAGTTTACATATGTGCTCTTACAAGATGTGTTTCAAAGGACATGGTAAGTTAGTTCTCAATTGTAATTAAATGTTAACCCGCTTCCCAAATAGTTGTGTCAACTTGAAAGGCTAGCAAAACATATTGATTCCGCAAAATTAATTCGCATGCGATGTGCGACTGCAAGTGTAATTATGTAAATTGTCCGTTTGTCAGTTTCAATTGAATGAAATTAAATGAATTATTATATTTGTTCGATATGAATGTAACCAATGGATTAGTAATGTGGGCTTAGAGCATTATCATATGGTTTTCATATATATTTTTTTTATTTATTTAATATACTCAATAATATTATTATTCAATTAATAAAAACAGTTTTTTTTATAAACAAGTTCTGCTATGTAATTATTATTACGTGTGACAGCTGTTTCGCCTTCTGAAGGCATTATCAAACTGTGGCATTGCCACTTACAGACGATGTATTTATATTTCTAGATAGGTATTTGCAATAAAAAGATTTTATTGCTTTCATTTTTAATTATCTACTGATTTCCCTTACTAATTTCTGAGTAAAATGACTGCAATTTTTAATGGTTATTACCCTTTTAAAAGTTTCCTAATTAATGTGTTGTTTATGTTTGACCAAAGGTCATTATTATTATCACTAGGCCGGAAAACCTAAAGTCTGCACCAATTGGAAGGTTCAAGGTATTGTGTAGGAGCCACATCAAGCAGGAGAAAATATAGCTTATATGCATGTAATATTATTGAGTATATAAAAGAAATAAAATGGAGTTCCACAAATTAAACTTGAAAACAATAAATAGATCTTCATGTACTCTTATTGCACACTGTGTACGCAGTTATCTTTAGGAAATGCTTTTGATGATATCATGAGTGAAATAGCATTAGTAAGTGTGAAGCAATTTAACAGTTATCACAGATAGCTTATTGCATAAACATTGTTAAAAATTTCTGTATATCATTTTAATTGTATTTTTGAAACCATGGTTATTTTTGGTAAATTTCAATCGGCAAAATTGGGTTTCTTTTCATAAACCGGACCATAATGGAACGAGTTTCATCGATGGAAGTAATTTGAATCGTTAACTTAATTACAGACTGTGTGTCCATTTACAATACACATGTAACATTAACTACATATAGATGATACGAAACAATGAAAGAAAAAAGAATAGAAATAACAAGTTATAAATAGTGATTTTTGGCATTGACATGCCTCTTGAATTCTTCAAGGCTACTATTAAAAATATCGATAGTCTTGGAGGCGTTGTTTAACAGCGCCATACCTCGTGTCATGCTATGCCGAGCCAGTACGTCCGTTCTGTCACGTGGGATACATAGCAGATCATGGTGCCGTCTCTGGCTGTAGTTGTTCGGTACGAACAACTTATAGCATTCCAGAAGGTATGGGCAATCTTTTAAATTAATAAGAATTTTGTACGCCGTTACTGCAAGGGCCCCACTCCTCCTCGAGTGGAGACTTTGGTAGCGCGTTTCGGCAAGCAAATCTTCGTGATGCATGAATCGCGGGTACTCTCTGTGCATTCTCAAATACATGTATCTCAAAAACTTTTTTTGAATCTGTTCTAATTTAGTAGAGGCCCTGGGTTTGACCCCTGTGGCACTCCAGAGAATGCAGAGAATTCTCTAGACCTGTATCCGTCGATGCAAACATATTGTTTCCTATTCCTTAAATACGTGACAAAAAATTTAGGAGGGGTTTGTCGAAACCAATTCTATGTATTTTTCGTAGTAGTACGTCATGATCTACTCGGTCGAGCGCCTTGGTGAAATCCGTGTAGATCACATCAGTTTGATGTTGAGCATCTAATCCTCTTGCTACTCTCTGTGAGCGTTCTAGAAGATTAGAGACGGTGGACTTATTTGATAGAAATCCGTGTTGGTTTCCCCAAAGAAACGGTTTAATTTGTTTGTTTAGCTTTTCGCAAATTATTGTTTCAAATATTTTTAGGAGTATTGACAGAACCGCTACTGGTCTATGGTTCTGGACTTCCGTTTTTGTTCCAGATTTATGTATCGGGCTAACCTTGGTAAGTTTCCAGGATTGAGGAAAAGTGGAAGTTGAAAAACTGAGGTTGAAGGTAAAGCATATCGGGTTAAACAAATGTTCTTCCAACATGATAATGATATGAGATGGGATTCCATCTGGCCCCGTGGCCTTTTTGGGCTTTTGTTCCCGAATACACGCTTTGACTTCCTCTGGCTTAATTTTTTCCAGAGATATTGAACCTGTGTTTCTAGACACCTCTGCCCGGAGACTTTCAACATCTAGGTTAGGGCTCATATGGTTGTATACTGACTGGAAATAGTCCGAGAATCTCTCTGAAACTTGTTGGGGACATTGGATTATTTTATCGACATTCATTTCCAATAGGAGTGCCCCTACCTGCTTTTTGTGATCTGATATTGCCAGAAGTTTTTGGGGACTTCTTTGATCCCATTTTCAATATCGGATAAATATTTGTTCTTTTTTAGAGTCATCTCTTTTTTGAGATCGGATCTCTTTGCAGAAAATAATAAATAGTCTGATTTATTATTAGTAGCTTTGTACTTCCTGCGAAGAGATTCCTTACATTTGATTTTTTCTATTTTTATTTTGTTTTAAAACTTATTTTGTTTTAAAAGAACCACGACATCAATTCAATTAAAAGATCGGCGTTCTCGTAATTTCCACAGAATCCCTTGGTAATTATTACGAATGTACGATGAAACGTATAAATACCTTACAATTCTCCGAAATAGCGAGTAAATGAGGTTTTAAACAAATGCCTACCCTTTAATTCATCCCCTGAACCCTTGAGATTGATTGAGGGATCAAATGCTTATTGCGAGATGTGTCGGCCATGAATCTCTTTATTATGCAAAACTAGGCTCGAGGCCAACTCTATGTAGTCCAAATCCCACAATTATTTTCGCCTCCTTTTTGATTCTATTTAGAGAACATTACGATATTCACGTATGTATATCCAAGAAAATACTACTACGCACTATTTTATGAGCATTTAAACTATATATTTCGATGGAAGAGATCTGCTCTGGGCTGTTTAAAGCAGCTTATGAGGAAGTTTAAAAAAAATTATATAATGCATTGCAAAATGCTTATTTCATCACTTCACTTCTAATGATTTAACGATTTTAATCGTGATTATAAAGTACGTACCTCCGATCAACTCCAGGAATTAGGATGTTCAACTGAGTGGAGTTAAATAATTTATTTATTTAACTCTTCAGGCCTCTGACATACTGACCGTTATATTTCTTAAAGAAGCTGTCAGAAAGTTGAAGAATTTGTGCAAAATTTACGCTTCTCAATAATATTAAAATAAATTGTATTTTTTTTAACGTATGCGAAAACTAAAAACTGTTTTCGAAAGGTGAAGAAACACACATGAATTATTTTATTATTATAAATAAACCCCTAATTATTGAAATTTGCAAATTTTTAATGCAATTTTTCGTGTAAACGCTGAACTAAAATTACTGATAACAAAAAAACATATTTTAATTCACAAATAAATTCTTAAAATTATAGCCCCCTCACTTTTTTTGTCATTTTATATTAAAATAATTACTAAAAATACCAACAAAATCATATTTTTTTCTCAAATTGCGGTCGGAACCTTTGGTTTGTTGAGGTATATATTTGAATTATTGTGTGGTTAACTTCTATATTTGAATATAGCTTGGTTTAGTCTTTTTATCACCGTTTAGTTCATATTTTTAACTATAACGGTAAGAGAGATACAACGATTTCTTTTGTAACCATATGAGTTGTTCTTAAAAGCAAACAAGTTGACTCTTTACAGGTACTAGCCGTTTGTTCCCAAAACCGAACAAATTATCCTGAGGGGTTATACTGATTATAAACACCCCATTTTCTTTTCGATTACGATTTACTTTTTATTTTCTTCTCTCGAAAAAGTTATAAGAAGTCAGAGTCTGTTTTTGACACTGCCATTCAATAATTATTTCCTATATTCATTCCCCCAGGACGGTTTATACCGATTCCTATATTATTTTCTTTTGTAGAAGTAATACTATATCCCTTATTACGTGTTATGTTTTGCTATCGCGCGTCTGACAATATTTTTTCTAAACGAAATCACGTTATGGCGTTGAATGTAGATGTTTTCAGCAATAAAAATTAATATTTATTTTTCGGAATAACTTTATTGAGTAAAACCTCAAATTGTAATATAAAAATTAATGCTTACATTGTTATTCATCCTATTGATAAATTAAATTTTCTTATATTGAATCAATTTTTTTCAATTTATGTAACAAGCCTATATCTTCTATATGTCTAAACTATTTTAATTTTATTATTGAATAATCATAAACATAAAAGCAGACCGGATAGGAATAAGGATCGGATCGCGGGTGCGAACCTCAATTTCAGATCATTAACCTAACCTTTTTCGCTTGTACAAATAAATAGTATTAAAGATTTTCAAATATTTAGGAATGTTTGATACTTTTTAAAAAAATGCTAATCGAACAAAGTTTTAAGGGAAGCATTTTTGGGACAAATACCTTTGTTTTTTGTATGTTTTATATTACTCGTACTTGGGAGAAGAACATAGTATGCACAACGACTCTTAACAACCTAAGATTCGTTTCTATCTGTTTATATTCTAAATGTTTACATTGCTTACAAGGATGTGTTTATTCACAACAAAAGCAGAGATTTCCCTCGGCGTATCATGAATTCGTCAAGTATTTGCGGATCATATTACCTAGGGGGAAATGTCACGCTCCGAAGGTCGCCAAAATATTATTTGAATTTCTTCAACGAGTACGTGTTTCTTTTCTACAAACTTTCAAATTCAATTCCGTTGGCTTTCTCATCGGGATATTTTTTGTAAGTTTATCGGAATATATTACATGTTTTTGCAATTTTATGAATCTTTTCCACGCGGAAAGTGAATGGCAAAGTGGATACTTATTTTTATTTCATAATTCGCGCATAATTTTTCCCGAGGTGTGGGCGGCAATGTTAATCCATGGATGAAACGGTCGCTTTCTATCTTGAGTTTGCCCCTTTGCCTTAGGAAAGTGTTCAGTAAAAACCTTTTTTTATCTTTTGGTTTGCGCTGATTGTGCGTATTAATATATTTTCTTTTAAAAAATGAATAAGGGGTATTATAATTTATTGTTATTTTTCAATTACTCTATGGTTTTCAACTTGTTATGATTGTGAACTAGTTTCATCATATTTAAGACACATCAATAAAATTAATAGTAATGAAATTGTGATGAATATAAAATTTATTGTTTTTGTGTATAATTCGTAGAACTCCATATATTTTTTTAAAATTAAATTAAAATCAAATTCAATAATACAATTATTAAGTTCTGCAAGTATTATTTGTTTTTTTTTATTGTTACAGCTGTTTCGACTTTCAAGGCCATTTTCAAACTGTGGATAAAACCACGTTTAGACGACTTATTTATATGATTCTATTTTACCCCCTCCCAAATTTAAATTGATTAATTACCTGTTTAATCGATTTAATGATAGAATAATTGTGACAATAGATTTCATATTCTGTGGGGGTATTAAGTCCGTTTTCCCCACATTATTGTTATCTAAATTGTTTAATAACGATGTTGCAGCTATTAATTTATTTAAATGTGTTATATTGTTTAGGTTTTGTGAATATACTTTGAAGCGGGGAATGAATAATTTTTCTTACTTTATTAATTAATGTTATATCAGGGTAATTGGTTCTTTTATTGATTTATAATTGTTCGCGTAATTATAATTACATTTAAAAAAATATATTTAAAATAAATTAAAAATTAAAATATACTTATACACATTATCAAAAGTTTTTAAAATGTTTTTATTAAAAAATATATTATTTTCGAAGGAAGCAAATACTTTGGGGTGTGACATATTGAATGAAAAAACATACACTTAGTAAGACACCACTTTATTTTTGAATCAATAACGATAGCCAACCGGGTTTCGCTTGTCCCAAGCTTCATCAGGGCTAAATATCAACTAAAGCTAATAAGATACAGGCACATATAAATATAGGTAAATGAAAACAATGAGTGAAAGAGATACAAAACAGATAGAAAGAGATGCAAATAGAAAAGGTGGAGACAAATTATTAAGGATGATGAGTAGGGAGGGGGGGGGGGAGGTGGAAGGAAATAACAGTTTCAGCGGCGGAATAAATTTAATATGGGACTATCAGATAAATTAATTTGGTTATTTATTATATTTAAATTATTATTAACTGCTTTTTTTTATTTCAAGGGCTTCTAAGTTGTTTAATCTAATTCCAGATCCATTTTTATGCCATATTTTAGTTCCAGAGATTTTATCGAATGAATGATTAGATTCTATTAAATGATTCGCGAATTCTGAAAAGGCATTATTGTTTAAACATCGTATATGTTCTTTTACTCTTAAGACTTAACTTAAGAGTAAAAGAACATATACGATGTTTAAACAATAATGCCTTTTCAGAATTCGCGAATCATTAAATAGAATCTAATCATTCATAAGACTTAACTTAAGAGTAAAATAACATATACGATGTTTAAACAATAATGCCTTTTCAGAATTCGCGAATCATTTAATAGAATCTAATCATTCATTCGATAAAATCTCTGGAACTAAAATATTGCATAAAAATGGATCTGGAATTAGATTAAACAACTTAGAAGCCCTTGAAATAAAAAAGCAGTTAATAATAATTTAAATATAATAAATAACCAAATTAATTTATCTGATAGTCCCATATTAAATTTATTCCGCCGCTGAAACTGTTATTTCCTTCCCCCCCCCCCCTCCCTCCTCATCATCCTTAATAATTTGTCTCCACCTTTTCTATTTGAATCTCTTTCTATCTGTTTTGTATCTCTTTCACTCATTGTTTTCATTTACCTATATTTATATGTGCCTGTATCTTATTAGCTTTAGTTGATATTTAGCCCTGATGAAGCTTGGGACAAGCGAAACCCGGTTGGCTATCGTTATTGATTCAAAAATAAAGTGGTGTCTTACTAAGTGTATGTTTTTACATTTAAAAAAAATATATTTATTTAATATTTGCGTAAGTAAAATGTTTAAAAATAAAAGCAACCGGGCCAACCAACAATCACTAGAAGAACATATTTAACATTTTATAAATATTAAACTACTAAAAAATATTATCGAATTCAGTTGATTAATACCTACCGTCTAAAGACTGTACATAAAATGAGCTCTACATAAAATGTATTTAACGACTCGTTAATGTGTATAGCACTCTCCCAACCCAACACCTCAATTTATTCATCACTAATGTACTAACAAAACGTTTTCTGAAATTTGCGCCGGCTGCCTATTAAATGATACTCTTAAGGCGACACAATACTCTAAGGAGGTTCGCTCTAGGCTCACATTTTAATTAATTCGATTCTATTCTATTTTAATAACGTATATTCTTTTAGAGCGATCCATACGAATGTAAGTTATTTATATAAAGATTAATACAGAAAGTATCATACCTTTAAAATATTTTTTAAAGGTATGATACTTTTTAAAGGTATGATACTTTTTAAAGGTATGATCAGGTGTATCTCCGTGTTTGCACCCATGTAGCTCTGTTTAAATCGTCTAAGATAACAGCGGTTTGTTTGCGCTAACCATTTGCAGATACATAGATTACTCGTATCCCGATCGGTTAGCAGATACAACACAACGTTGTTATTTTACTAGAAATCGCAGAAGTCGTACGATGTTATGCAACAGCTAAAATGATCGTATACTCGTTATAATAGTACTGAACTGATACTCCTTAGAAGTTTAATGTGAACACCGCACAATAGTCCCAACTGCTTTCAGCTCTCCGGAGCAAGTGTAACTATAGCATCCCCTATCGTAGAACTTTGTAAAGTTGAAAATAAAAGTAAATTAAGGATGAAGTCAAAACAGTTTATCAAACTTTAATCGAATAGGGTATTATATCCTGCTATAGATACTGCTGCCGCCATTGATCTCGTATTTAAAACTCTGAAACTAATTATAAACATTATTCTAAAACTACCGACCACCAGCAGTTCGGATGAAATCCTGTGTTTTGAATGCTTGGCAACTTAACGGTGAAAACATACTACATTACATTTCTCTTCAAACACAGAATTATATTTGAAAATTTTCAATTTACTCGTGATACTAGATCCAAAGGCCTTAAAACGGCACAAACCCTAAAAAGTCGAAACCTTAACGAGCAACGTAAGCGAAAAAGACGTGTACAGAAAATATCTGCGTCCCCGGTGCATTGGACGGACCTACGCTCAGTGACATTTAAATATAATTGAAGAAGGCGTGTACAAAAATATTCTGCGCTCGGCTTATTATTGCTGTGTCTTTTTTGTTCACGGAAAAAAAAATCACCACCAACTTTAGCCAGCCACTCCAGTAATTGCATTTTTAAGAAATGATTGTACTTAATTTTAATTCTTTTTCTTAAAGAATTATAACCTATAAAATACAAACTTAGCGCCCAAGTTACACGCTACTTTTTATAAAACATTAAAATCATTATCAACTAATAAGAATGACAAAAAAATGAGTGGTATTTCTATACTATATTTAATACTTAAAAAAACATCAATGATGCCAAATGGTCGAACGCCGAGAGCGATGTCGCGCCAAATCATCAAAATTGGCCACTGTGCGGCGTACTGGACGAACCTACGGTCGATTTTGCCCTAGCAGGCCGAGAAAATTAAAATATTTTTTTATTAAACGGTTTGAAAATTTTGTAAAACGTTTTGCAACTATAAAATGAACTAGAAGATGAATTAGTAAATTCTCGAAGGATCTCTCTAGAAATATATGAGAATTTAGTAATACGTTCATCAGAAATAATTAAAATAAACCCCACTGAAAAATCAATTTTCTAGGCATGCCAGGGCAAATTCGAACGCAAGTCTGTCAATTACGCGGGACCGCGCGCCGAATATTGTTTTTACACGACTTCATCACTTATGTCGTTAAGATTCCTGATTTATTCTAGAAATTTGCAAGGGTAATTAAAAATAATAATTCAACCGTAGCTCTGACCAATGCACAGGGCCGAGTGTCGTATATTTTTGTGCACTTCACTTACATCATTAGGATTCCGACCTTATTTTAGGATATTGTCTCTTCTTAATGTTACAATGTTAAGAAATACCTGAAATTTATTCAGGTTTCTCATTTATGGCTAAGCGCCTACTCTGGGCGGGAACACAACAGGGGCTGCTGTAGTTATAAAACAAATCACCTGGGAGTATAAAAATAATGTGATTCTAATGGCATGGCAATGGTTCATTTTGCGCATTTAGTCATTCTAATCGATTTGATATTTTTAACAGCCCTTCGTACTAGCAATGCAGGTAAATTCAAGTAAAGTGTTGTGCAAGGTATGATCCAATTGAAAATTTAACCTATAAATTGCAAAAGAACTAAATTTCAGTTTTGCGACCAAAACGTAATTATTATTTTTTTTATCTATTTCTATATCATAATTTTTATTCACTAAACTTTCTATATATATATATACAGAAGAGTGCCTGTGGCAGGCGGCGTGGCTTTGTTTTTTATACAAATCTACATTTTTATTTTGAAATTTATGAAATTTTGCCCACTTGCACCTTCAAAACCACACCCACCGTTTAAAGCAGATTTTTGATATTTTTTAATGAAATTTAGCATTCTTGACGTTCAAAATGAGAGAAAAATTATTGTCTACATCTAATTTCGAAAATCTCTTGGTAAAGTCCTGGCAACGCCGGGGACTGCAGCTTGTACCTCGCAATGAACATCTTAATATTTTATATTTGAATGAAAATAAATAACATTGAATACAAAACTATTTAATCAAAATAATTGACGTATTTCGAAACCAATGGTTTCTTCGTCAGAATAAACGTATCTTAATATTTATCTAATTTGGTTGGCGAAACTGTTAACTGTGTTAGCGTTTATGAATTGCGATGTATTGATAACGCCAACAGCGCCTTAATCAAAGGGAATCAATAAATACGTGTTAGACTCGCTCATCTAGTCTGCCACCAATCAAAATAAATACGTGTTAGACTCGCTCATCTAGTCTGCCACCAATCAAAATAAATACGTGTTAGACTCGCTCATCTAGTCTGCCACCAATCAAAATAAATACGTGTTAGACTCGCTCATCTAGTCTGCCAGCAATCAAAATAAGCAACCACCATGTCAGCATTTAAATGCATTGTATCATTTTGAAAACAAGCAATCGATTTCACAGATTAATCTCGGTTAAGTATATAAGGGTGTCCAGAAGCTATTGGTGCAAGCGGTAAACTGGTGAATCTACATCACACTTGGAATCAATTTCGTTTAACTTTTTTGATTGGAGTTTTCGTTGTCCAGTAAGTTGTGACTGAAGTTGGAATCTTTCTGTTCTGCCGAATATGACGTCATCATTGCATCAACGTGTCGCTATTATTTTATACAAAGCGATTTGTAATTGACACAATATATGTATGACGTTTTACATATAACATAATCTTAACCCATGTTGATTGTTTATATGATTCTATTTACCCCGCCCATTTTTGAAAATGACCTTGAATGCTGAAAGAGCTGTATAAAAAAATCCTGTGACAGACCACGCTATAAACGCGCTGGTGACCGGATAAATCATCACAATGATAATTCATCACATCTTTAAAACGTTATATAAAGTCATGGAAAGTGATGAAACAAAAACTTTATTAACTGGGTTAAGTAGGTAAGGTTAAAAAAAAATTTTTCATCGTTTCTAATGACTTTATATCACTTTTTAAAAGTGTGTTGAATTGTCACTGTGTTGAGTTATCATGGAACCACCAGGGTAAGCGATGGATAACCTCCAGTAAACATTAAATTAATGAAACACAAAAACTATTTATAAATAACATTATAAAATTTGATTTACATTAAATTAAACAAATAGGAGTTCGACGAATTAAACACAAAAATGAATAATCTTAATAGCACAATAGACATTTGTTTGTTTGTTTGAGGTTACAAAAACACTCGAAAATTAGCTTTGAAATTATGAAATTAGCACAGATTTTCTGTCTGTAATTTCTGGGCCACTGCAATTATTTTCTGTATGGTATGTTATATCTATCATGAGCTTCGGAACTAAGAATTAATCATTGTTGAAATTTTTTGGAAGTAAGTTATCTAAGAGCTTCACAGATGCACTCATAGAGGGCAGTGCAAAGAGCTTTCTTGGAAGTCCGCAAGATGGCAGCTAGTAGAAGTAGTCGCTAGGGCCAGTTAGGCTGCTTCCAGACAAACATGTTGTTTGCAGATCTCATTTAGCCAGCTCCTAGTTAGGTCGACCATCGAAGTCACTCTTGTAATACGCGAAATATTGAATAAATCCCTGATTTAATATAAAGAGCTTATACTCTAAAATCTCCTTCCACGATGAGTTGGAGAACTGTTTGTGGGAACACAAGACAATATGGCATATTCTTTTTTAGTTTTTTTTTTCAGTAAAAAAGATATTTGCGACAAAAGTGCTGAAATTAGGGCAAAGCCGAGTATAGGCAAGAACGGTGAACAAGTTTATTCATTATGGTGATTTTAGGCAAAAAAAAAAATTTTAATGATATTCGATGGCGGTTAGATAACGGAATATTCTACCTAAATGGCAGCGGGGGTAGCTAGGATTAGGTTGTGGGGAAAACCCCTCTTCTTCTTTGAACCCTTGATGCTTGGCTGATTATTCCGTTACCTGAGTGTTCTATTTTTAGACTTTCAAATCGTAACAACTTGATGGAATTGGTGCTTTGTCGGAATGTACTTTTTTGCTCCATTTTTTCTCCTTCGTTACGTCTTTCATTATATCACAACGAGTACCAGTTACCCTGTACGTATTTGCCCTCAAAGAGACGAAGGAAGATTTGTCGTCAATGACACAAGATGTACTACGTTTCATTATGTGAAAAAAATAGATCATTGCTTACTTGCGAAGCGTTTAATAATATTCTAGGCTGGTTTCCGTACCTGGCTTCATCTGTATATTTTTTTCATTACTCGTATCTTATCCAAACCATTTTACATGTTTATCTGCCAGTGTGCATGTGTTGATTTCTTCACTCATGATATTGCTATATAAAAATAACAGAATTGGGCACTGCCGTTTTAACTTTCATTTATTTAATAATGTCATCCATTGTTTTTTTTTAAATAATCAAACGTCGATCAAAGCGAAATAAATCTTTTATCTTGAAATTTTTCGAATTTTCAATTAAAACAGCTCCAACATAACACTCAATCTGTTGAGCAAGGAATCATCTTAATGCGGTAAAAATCGATGATTATTTTCATTATATCATAATTTAATGAATTAAATTTTAATATATTTAAATTAATTTAATTAAAATTCATTCAAAATTCAATCAATTGATTTTTAATTAATTTAATTTTATTTTATTTGATTTAATTAATTTTAGTTGATTAAATTAATTAAAAATGTTTCATTAATTATAATTGTATTTAATTATTTTTTTAATGAATTTTAATTTATATATAATTGATTTCAATTTATATTTAATTGATTTCAATTTATATTTAATTAATTTTAATTTTTAAAATTCATTTTTTAATTAATATATAAGTAATTAATTTTAATTTATATAATTTTTTTTTTAATTAATTTTAATTTATATTTAATTAATTAAATGTCAAATCAGGCGATTGGTGTTATGCGGGAATTTCAACCTTATCGCCATCTACACAAGGACTGCATGATTTGATTTGATGACTGGTGCATCGCCTTGATCTTTCACCAATGCAAAAGGTTGGTATTTCAATTGAAATGGATCTTACCTACAGTAACCGCAACCCTTTTTTGGTGTTCTGTGATGCCACCGCCCGAGTAGGTAGGCTGTCATACTCAGATTGATTGACCCAAAACATATTTCGGGGATTTCAATGATAGCATACGCATACTCCCCCAAGCAACCCTGCCTACCCCTAAGAGTACGTATACCACTTATTGGGAACCACTGATATAAGGAATAAAAACGATAATGTGATCCAGGCATTATAACATTTTAGCGAACGGCTAGTCTAATACAACTTATAAAATATAAACCATCAGCTACTACCGTACAGTGTGACATAAAACAGCTGGTGTTTGAGTAGTGGTAGGTTATACTAATGGAATGCATGTCGTAGCGCCACGGTCCTAAAATAACTACGGCGCAACGGTGTGAATACCAGATGCGGCTGCATATTTTATTTTATGAAATTGCGCTTATTCTCAGAGAGGGTAGCATACGTACCTAAATAACATTGTATCTTTGTTTTCCTCTAGTTGATTTATTATGAATTGTGGGGTTATATAATATTGTCTTTTGTAATAACTCATTACGTACTAGCACGTATCTATTTAACTTTAAAATTAATTTATTGTAGTCATATTTAATTCCAAGGATTCCATTTTAATTCATGGTTTTTATTTAATTAAAAAGAGAGATTTTTTATAGAGAAGTTATTTTTTTAAATTAGTTCCTCACAGGAGATCCTGCGGAAAAAAAATCCCTCAGGGCCTTTGTCATCTTTTGGGATGTGGTTTGGATGGTTTTTTTTATGGAAAAGGTGGAGAGGAAGTTATGGGATAAAGGTATATGGGGTGGGTAGGAACCTCGAGGTCAATGTGCTCAGGAGTGACGGACATAAGAGTCCATCCCTCCCACTGCGGTGCAAGGCGATTGGTCGAAGGAGTCTGGCTGGAGAAGTCAAAATGTCTCTCTCAGCCAGTCTTTCTCAATCCTTTCGCCACGCAACCCGGCCATCGCTTCTAAGTCACTAAACGTAGTAAACCACCTGATGTGACCTACGGCAGGGGTGTTGGTTATCAAAAAAATGGTTCCCGGTCTGCGTTACTTATACCCGCCTCTCAAATTGACAGTTCTGCTGTGTTATTATTATTACGCGTGACAGCTGTTTCTTCACGCCACTTAAAAACGATCTAATAATAATATATGTACTTACAATGAAAATCTTTTGAAAAACTGCTCTTATTTTTATTAGCGATACCCTTATTGATTTTCGAGACATATTTTCGGTTTTCCTATTAACTGTACTGTTAATTTATTTTTTAATTCATGAAGCCTCGTAGTAAGCGTTCAAAGATGGTTTGAAACGGAGTTATGTAAATATGAATGTTAGATGGAGCGCGCTAATATTAAAAAAAACGATAATAATTAAGCGAAAATATTTAATAAAACACGATTCATTTGAAATAGAGCAAAAATCTCTCGAAAAATTCTTTAGTTGCATTTAAAGATACACTGTGCTTTTTTTCATGGCTATAACATATTAAATAACAGAAAAAAACTTGTTTTTAATAATTTTCTGGAGCTTACTTTGCGATATTTTTCCTACCGAGGGATTTTCATATAATTAACGTTTTGGCATAACAAATGTATAGATATTATCTTCAAAAATGATATATATTTTATTTGGAACTTAAATACTTAAAGAGTTATCGAAAAACTTGTTATAAATCGGTGGAAATTGGGTATGCGGGGGCCTAATTTTACTTATTCGGAAGAAGAAACAGCTGTCACGAGTAATAATAAATACGAAGCGGAACTTTTTTATTTTTAAATAAACATATTGTTAACTACAAACAACCAAAAAAAACTCAATTCATATTCTTTCTATAAACATACGTTCGTAAAGTAGTAATCAATGCCTTCCACAGAAGTTAACATTAGTTGACTCAAATCAAATTGCGTCGTCAGCGAAAAAATTATTTACAATACAGTTTTACAGTTTTTACAATTTTTACAATTACAGTTTTCTAGAATGCTTGATGGTTTTGAAACCTCATTATCTATTTTGACTTTCTTTATATTAACTCTTTTACTCAGAGATAGATAAAGATTCTCCAATCAGCCGCTGCAACGCTAGTATAGCTATACGATGAGAAGGGCCGTATACTGCTCGTGTTAAAATATTTACTCATAATAATATTCATGCAATATTTTTTGTGGGTATTACTGTTTTTAAAATTTTCATTGCGCGACCGATCTATAATTGTCAAATCAACCAGATTTTTAACATAATCCGCGATCTCCGTCCTAATACCATAGTAATTCGTCCCTAATCCTGGGGGTCGGGAAGTTTAAAAATCTGTCAGCCACTAATACTGCAGTATTACGGCCGGTATACGCAGTACGATTATATGTGACGTTTTCTACTAACCTGTTCTTATCCCTCCGTATTATCTATAATTATGAGTAAGATTGTAAGGGTTTTACAAAGGTTTTAGCTATCGTTTAAAGTCTATATCAATTTAAAATGGACATATTTAAGGTATAATGTTTCTCCTCAGAAAAAGTCAAATTAATCCTTGTAATCTTAAGGAGTTATTTTCAAGATTTTATTAAAGAAGTGAGTATGAAGCCTACCACACGTTTGTATGATTTTGTCACGGCCACTTATTTCTGCTTTAACAAAAAATATTGTTTTACATGAATAGAATGAAATTTTTTTGTGTTTTGTTTAACTTAATGAGTAAAAACTCAAAATTTAATATTTAATTATTGAAGTCGATGATATTGTATTCAATAATTAAATTTTACAATTTGAGGTCTTACTCATTAAGAAGTGATGAAAAAAGTTTCTTTCTAAAAAATGTCGTAAGATAAAATTAATAAACTTTACGGTAACATGCATTTATTTTTTTTTAATTTGAATGAAATCCTTTGAGTAAAGAAAACATTGCACGCTGTCGGGAAAAAACTTTCTGTTGCAAGTTTCAACCTGAAGCTTAAAGCGGATATATATTTCACAAAGGTCTAGCTTAAACAAAGCTTTTACTAAGATGTCGTAAGACCTTTAAAAACCATTCTTATTTCTCTTTAAAACAATTTCAATTAAAAACATTGTAATAGAATTCGTGGGTCGGCTGTTGGTGTAATTTAGTGCAACTATTTGAATAAATAAACCCTTTTTGCTCAAGTAAAGTTATTTATCTGTCAAAGTGAGTTATGATAATTGTGACAAAAAAGAGGAAGATTTCTTAAGGCAGGAAAAATAGGCAATCAACGAGATAAGCTGTAAGGTCAGATTAAAAGTTAATTAAAATCATTTATTCCTTCTAAATTTCTCAACTTTAACTGAAATAAAACACGGAAATGATCTATTTTAATCTAAAATTAAGGTTTTGGTTTTAACATGAATCCGTAAAAGAGATAACGTAAAAAGCGTTATATTTTTCGAACCTTTCATGATGTTGATTTATCACCGGAAAAAAATAAACCACGGCGCGGTGCTCTCAAATAAATCAAGTGAAGTCATAAAGGTGAAACACGGATACAATTTCACAATGACAACGATGAAATGAAAATAACCTAAGAATAATTCTACCTTGATAATAGAAAAATTATAATTAACTTACGGACATAGTCACTAGAAGATATGGTCGTGTCTGTGTGACCGAACAAAGGTCAATATTGCTTTACTTAGGGTGAAATATATGTTTTCATATATCAAAAATGCTGTAAAACAGAGAATCAATTTCATTGGCCTTTCTGGGGCATAGGAGACGAATGGTATTAATTATTTGCACAAGTGCCATTTACACTATAATAGTTATTGACAGTCATAGTTATAGAAAGAAGAAAAAAATTGATATAAATTGAAAATAAAGAAGAATCAAAAACAAAAAACCTCATGCAGTGACCTTGTTAAAATATGCACTACTTAAATGTTTGATTAGTATAGCTTTATACCTCAATAGAGGCACATTAAAACATCAGCTTATTTAGCATAAGAGTTACTAATGGTGTTTAATCTATTTATAACAGAACTGTAGTCTGAAACCATAGTATAATTGTCACAATAATACATACTAGGGAACCTTGATCTGATGATAGGAACATGAAAGTGAATCAACAGTAATATAACAGGGCTATCCATTATTATTATGTAAATTCTTTCAAATGAATATAAATATGTACATGACACTTGTTGTTTCTGTTCAGCGGATATGATGATGTGAGATATTACTATTTTACATGTTTAATTTCAATTAGGTAGGTTCATATTAAAGATGATTAACGTCTTCAGCGAATAAATCTCATTTCAACGTGGCGAATAAATTATATTTCAACCCCTCTGATTATTATCGTCTCTTTTATAAAGAAGGCTTGTATGTCTCTTTAACTTGTGTTTATATTTTTTTTAAATGACACCTTATAAGAGCGCCTGTGTCTGTCTGTACAGTGTAAAAGCAGCGGAGCTATGTAGCCACCCGGTTGGGCAACGTTGTGAGGCGGCTTAAGGAGGGGCTCTAGGAAAGGATTTATTAATGCGGGTCTTGAAAAGGAGAAAAACAGAGCCGGCAACTTTCTTAATGTATTCATGAAATATTTTCCATTTAACTGTGTTGATTCTTAAAATCTATTTATAGAACTTTCAATGAACTCCCTTTTAAATTCTCATTCTTGAGTAAACATAATTTCCTTTTAATTGTATGTCTTTCCTGAAATGAGTTTATTAAAACTCATTGTGAAAAAATATTATAAATATTATTATTATTTAGTAATATTAGCACTTAAATAAATAAATGATAAATCCTTCAGAATAAATCGCAAAAGAATTTCAATAAGATTTTAAAACAATACCACATTACTTGCAGATGATTAAAAATCAATTATGTGCGAATGTTGGAGGAATATGTTAACAAAGCGAATACTGGTAGAATATAAATGTTCGTTTCCAAAACAAAACTTCTAGGAACCGTGATATGTCTCGTACACTAAACCAAGTTAATAATCAACGACGAACAACTGTAACGTACTCGTACGTCTCCGTATACTTGGGAATTAACGACAAATTGGATACATCTCAAGAAAATACAAGGGTTAACGTTCAGATAGTTAGAAGCTGAAAAAGCTTGTAATGAAAACACATACTGTAACCACGAATAAATGTAGTTTGACGTAAGATAATTAATTTTTATTTCTCATAAACTGCACTATAGGGAAAACGAACAGCTAAAATTTTACAAAACGACTTTGAAAATTTCACAGTCGCATCCCTGATTCCAGTAGTGCCACAACTTCAGCGGCTTCATCAGCAGTGGTGTCCATTTTAAGGTGTTGTTTTCTAGCGCGAATTATTCACGTGTGTCCTCTTCAACGATCTGATAATAAATTAGCTACTTTTTTATTTAACTGCTCTTTTTATAGCCCGGGAAGATGCCACAAGTTATGGCACCTCCAAAGGGTAAATGCGCAGTATTCTTTTAACGAGCCGTACTCGGAAAATTTGTATTGTTTATGAAATGAAACTATTGTCTGTTAAAAGGTCCTTAAATATACTTTCAATTGATATAAATATTAGATATATTGGCTCATCTCTATGATTGGGTCGGGGAAACTTACGCTTGAAACTTATTTTCGATTTTTGTGACGAGTGTAATATTCACAGTTTTTTTCAATCATTCCAAAATACGTGATATTTATGGCTTTACAAAGAAAAATACCAATTTTTCTCGGTTTGTCTCAAATATACACTAGATGCCATGTGAAGATAAATAGTGAAGAATTCCTAATTCGGGCTTTTGACACAACATTCGATTTAACATTATAATTTTTTTTTATTGTATGAACGAGATTCTTACAAAATCCCTAAACAAAGGGAATGTGCTTTAGAAATATCGGGTAATGTAAGATTTTTCTATTAATAAAATTTAAAAAAAATAAGTAAAAATGTGGTAAGCGTTTTTGACACGGTTTTTCATGAATGAAATATGAAGATATTTGAGTATAGTTTCTAAAAATATTATTGTTTTTCGAAAAATTAACAAAAAAAAAATATAGGTACAGCGCAATTATTAGTCTTTGTCTCAGTGGAATCAATTACCTTACAGTATTGTGGACTTTTATTGTTGAAGTGTAACAAATAAAAATATTCTATCATATTCGTAAACTGGTAAAATTAAAAATTATAAGCGCCCTTGACGTGTATTCTTTTCTAAACGATACTTAAAATTGTCCAATACATGATTATAAATCCACCATGGTAAGTTTAAAGAGAACATTAAAAAACAGCAATTTCAAATTTATAAACTACTTTTAGTGGGGGATTAACTAAAATACAAAAAAAATACAAATTAACAATTATTTTACAAGCAATAATTATTCGCCTGAAACACTCATCCACATTGAAAAATCTCCTGATAAAAGATACATGACGCCAACGGGACTCGAACCCGTGTCCCTTCGATTTCCGGGCGAAATAATTCAATATATACTAGTGTTTCATTCAACAATTACTGCTTGTTACATTTTTTCACCTGAAAACAACCAACTTTATTTTATATGAGAAAGGCATTGTAAGTGCTAACTCTCTCACTAGATGGCGTCGAGACAAATTGTCTACATTTTAAAATGTCTACAAATTGTCTACTAATTGTCTTGTTGTTATAAAAAATCTTGTCTTAAACATTAGTTTACCAAAAAAATAATAATTAATATTTAGTTCAAGTATTTCACCTAAAAATGTTAAGCCGCCATAGCTCAGTGGTCAGAGCTGTCGACCGGAAATCGAAGGGACACGGGTTCGAGTCCCGTTGGCGTCATGTATCTTTTATCAGGAGATTTTTCAATGTGGATGAGTGTTTCAGGCGAATAATTATTTCTTGTAAAATAATTGTTACCCTTTGTGCTATGCATAAAAAATCTTGTCTTAGACATTAGTTTACCAAAAAAATTATAATTAAATACAAATTACTTTATTAGATAGTTATTAAGACAACATATGTCAAAGGTATAAATTGACTTATACTTCATAATAATTTATGTTGCATATTTTGAATAGAAATATATTTTTGTACTTTTTATTTTGATACCACTTGAAGATTTTCTTTCAGAGATCGAAAAATGAATTAAAGTGAATTGTAATTTTTTTGACTTGTACTCTTAGGACGGGTTGTCAAATTTCAAAGTTAATTTTCAAGTTCTGGGAAAGATTTTTCAAGTTCTGTTATAATTTCAGTTCTGTCAAGCAGCTAGCCTATAATGATATAATAACAGAACTTCAATGGGACTTTCAGAGAACCCGAAAATGAACGTTGAAATTTGAAGAATTGTTCAAATTCTCCGCAACAACCTACCATGATATAAATATCAACGACAGACAAAGTAGGGAAAACGACGGAGTTCAGTGAATAAAATGAAATAAATTCTACATTAAAACTAATCAGGCTAATTTACGCTATTTCATGTTCTTTTATTTCTAAGTTGGATACGTCTGAATTGTTAAATACATAATTAACCAAGATAATCCACAAACACTCTGCAAAATATCTCTTCCTCTTCAAGTAGCGGCATTCTTAAGTCTCATTTAATAATAAGACATGCATCAAGACATTCAAAATCCCCTACGAATATTAGGAGCAGATTTAGCAGAGATTAGTCGCAATCAGAAACAGGTTTCCACATTATTTACTACGCCATTACAGCATGCTTACTTGATACCAACCCAACAATAGTCAAGATGTATGAAATATGAAGTTCTCGAAGTAAATATGCATTGTGCTCTCATGATGCCATTAAGAAACAATGCAAATACAACATGCAAAATAGAACAATGCGATTTATACTTGCGAGAAATATGTTAAAGTAACTGAATTTCATGTAAGTTAAGCTATTTTTATTAGATCTTGAAACATTTTGATGTAAACGTTACTCTTCGTTTGGTACCCATTTAAAAAAAAGTGAAACTTCAGAAGAGTCCCAACTGCCCCCAACCGTCTGGAGCCAGTGAGACTATGGCATCCCCATATATTATTTGAAATGAGTAATTTATGAAATAATACAAATCAATCAAATAAAATCTACTTGTGCACGCCGGGATTCGAACCCGCGACCTCAAAATTGCTAGTCGAGAGACTTTACCCACGTCCACAGAGGTTGATAAATGATCGTAAGGTGTGGCTTACAAAATAAATGTTGACGACTCTCAAAGGATATCAATTCTCGAAACAGGAGATTCTGATGCTTTAAAAACATAAATATTTAGTAGGTGGTATCGTATATTTTATACAATTTGTCAAGAGTAAAAATAACCTAAGTGCATTAAAAAAATATTTTTATCTTTCCTGTGAAAACCTTGCATTATGATATAGCAATATGCCGATTACTATACTTATCTTATTCTTCTGATGTCCTCTCTTACAAGAGATTGTCTATCACCAGTGCAATCTTTATACTGCAGGCGGCAGACTTGAATAATTTAGTGGAACTGCTCTCGTTTGAGTCTCGTAAATTTCGAAGGCAAGAAAAGCTGCGCTTTTTTCTACCACGTATTATTTATTGTTTTTACCCATCACATTATTCATCTCTGGATTATCACTTTGGGACCAAAACTTTATAATAATAATTAAATAGATTATCCTTTCTGTTAAGGATACATTAGAGATGTGCCTGTAGATTCACATTTAAAAAGCCGACTCAAAACTCTTGCCCAAGTTTGCTTGTCATAAAGAAGAATAAAGATCACATTAAAAATGAATCGCGATTACCAAATTTAATTTAGTTGACTTAAGTTACTGATAAAATAATAATTGAAATTTTGAAAACATGAGAATAATGAACTGTATTTTCGTGAATCCCCATTTTGTTTTTCCAGGGGTTTTGTTAGACCCGCGTTCAATCTGCAAATCTGAAGCACATTCAATCTGTGTGGATGCAACTGAATTATTTAAATTCAAAATGGTTTCAAGAATTTATTTCGTTTTCCCTTGACTTGCCAAAAAATAACTACCTCGGGATTGCTTATTTAGTTCGTTACTTTGATAATATCAATTTCTTTAGCTTTTTAGATGTCTAGCGCAGATTGGTTGGAGTTGATTTGATTTAAACAACTAAAAATAAAATACGTATAAGGAAAAACGTCGAGGGTCAAAGGGGAAGTAGAAGCTGGGAAATGAAGGACTGGGAAATCAGATAGTGAGGAAAATGCTAGTTCAGCGTCTACACTTCACAGCTATATGTGTCGAATATATGCACTATTTGAAGTGATGAAGATGAATGGAAAGCTTACTATTTCTAAAACTAAAGACTTTCTCTACCACAGCTGTTTTTCGTCATTTCTACTAAAAACCAATTCATTTCTGATTTTACGGGTACGTAAGATTTTGCACTGTTGTGTTTGTCACCTTATCTAAAAATAAACGCAATTGCTTATAAATTAAAATATTTGCTCTAAAAACGACTACATTTATTAATAAATAACTAAAAAAATACTAGCCGCGGCCAAGAATCAAACCCCAATTAACTGCTTGGAAGACAACTATTCTTGTCACTACACTACCAACTATTTTAAGAGCGGTGCTGTTTCTTAAGAATAAGTGAGAATGACGTATTTTTAAATTTTAGATTGTTATTGTATGATAAACCACCTATATTATAATGTTTAATTTTGAATCCAAATTATTTCATTAATGCGAAATCAGAATAAATATAAATTTAATGATCGCTTTGACGCCACGTTTTAACAAAATATTAGTGAAAAAACCGAATTAAATTAAAATCCATTTCGAAGTCAATTATGTAGAAGTACAACTTTGCTAGACTTCTGCAGAATGGCCGCTTTGACTAATCTAACTTTATCAAAGCTATGTTCAATTATTTAAGCTGGCAGCGGTTTCTGCACTTAAATTAAAACCATCTATTTGTTTGTATTAAACTCTGCTGAGCGTTGAATTTGTAAGTGACGTTTCCGTTGTTTTTGCTAAACAAAATCATTATTAAAAACACAATATAAAAATAGATTTAAAATTGGTAAATGCTTGTCAGGTTGTCCAATAAGACATATTACTTACTATAAATTTTCCTTTCATGTGCCAAAAAGTAAGATTTTAGTACCCACTGGAAATGCGCCGCAGGTGATTTTTTTGTTGTTATTTCGAGTTGAATATCTATTGAAAGTTGCGTGATGGCAAAGGGAAACTCACCACGAATTTCATTGATTCATTGCGAAAGAGCAACAAACTCAGCTATCGGTCATATGGAAATCGCACAGAAAACCATCTTATAGGTGATACTTAAAAAAAAAACAGAATGACTGACACATACCAAATATTCAACATGTTTGACGTACTAGATATATTTTATAACTATAAATAAAAACACTTGCAAACTATATTTACTATCAGTAATAGACCAGTTGGACAAGCGTACAAAAAAAAAACATAAAAAACATAAAGGCAATAATTCAAAAGTTTATATCGTAAAATAATAAACATAAAATAAACATAATTGCAATACACATTTCATTATGTACAACCGTGCCTCATAATATTTCCGATTTTATTTAAAAAATAATTATACCATTACCGGCTTTATCGTTTTATTTTATTTCTTCTCGTTTTTATTTTATTTCAATATATTACTTTACATTATATTTTAATGAATTTTATAAAATTGTTGAATAATGGCCTCAGCACGCGCAAAATACCCAGTGAGGCACACATCATATAATGTTCCCGAGATATCAGGTTTGGACTATCAAAAAATGGTGACCGGATAAATCATCAAAATGATAATTTATCACTTCTTTAAAAAGTTATATAAAGTCATGGAAAGTGATGAAAAAAACTGGGTTAAGTAGGTTAGGTTAGGCTAGTTTAAAAAAAATAATTTTATTAATGACTTTATATCACTTTTTAAAGGTGTGTTAAATAGTAAGCATGGAACCTCAAAAAATAACTTTCGGCATATGCGATTTTTCAACAAATATTTTTTAAATGTAAGAAATGTTTTTAAAAGATGCCCACTAAAATATTCAAATTGTCCGCCCCCCCCGCGGTGGGGAGTGCGCTCTACATTGAAAAACACTACCAATAAAATTAAAGTACTTATTGATGGAATATTAGTATAATTATTGCATTTAGGCACTGAGTGAAGCTTGGTTAAAATGTTGATGTGATGAAAAATAATATTCCGCTATGGGTACATTTTTGATTAACTAAAGTAACCAAAATAAAACTCTTTAATGGTGAAAGTCAAATACATATTTAATGAATACAGACATTACACCATTAGTAAAAACAAGCCACGTTAACCCAAATCAACAATGATTTAATTAAAATAAAGCAAAGACGTTACCGTAGTATAAGAGTTAAAATATATTATTCAACACGTTCACCCACGTATGTACTGGTAACACACCCTTTTCATAATTGATGTTCTCGGATTTACAATTCGCGTTCCCGAAACAAATAATACAATTCACCTTCTGCGTATAAATCGATTCACTCACCGATTTCAGGGGTAGCAGTAAATTCTTGGTTTTCCAATTTCTCTCCTTTCCTGATTACGGTGAAACATCGAACAGAATAGTAATCGGGTGTTGAGGTAACCGCCTATCATTCCCGGCCCTTCACTTTGTGATGAAAGGCTTAAATCACAGTGAAAAACAGATAAACCATAGCTGCTAAAAATATACAAATTATTAATGAAAACCGTCATTCTAGCGACATCTGTTGAGGTTAAAATTGATTCAGTTTGGTTTTCAGTAGGCACCTGTAATAGTTGGAATTATGTTGAGATTCTATAGTATAAACACAGAGGTCATTAAAATCGTCTAGGAACGACTAGGAACCCCCTTTTGAGGCTTCAAAATAAACATTGAATTTTGTCAACCAATAGATCTGAACAAAGAGCTATAAAATTTTGAGTAACCAATCAGTGAACGAAGAGGCGTACATCAAATGCAGACAAAGGAATGAACTGTGGATCAGGCAATAAAAAAGATAATTAACGACATTTCGATTCTCACAGAAATTGGAGGTGAACGCACTTTAGGGTCAACATCGACTTTCAAGGTGACAAACTCCTGGGAATGTTTACAATAACTGAGACATTTATGGGGTATCGAACCATTGAAATCGGGTGCTTGGAAGTTTTACAAGTTGTAAAGCGCACACACAAAAATGCAATGAAAAAAATTATAAACGTGATAGTATAAAAAAAGGACGGGAAAAGCGAAGGAAAGTTACTGGCGGAATTTCAACTGTAGTGCAATTATTTATGATAGAAGGAGGGTGTCATGTTCGATAAAAATCGTACTAAAGAGAGGAGTGAGTGTTGGAAACAATGGAAATTAATCGTTATCAATTTAAGATGAAACGGACATATTGGTAAATCAATCTTGAATGAAAATCTCGCAAAAAAAATAGACATTTTAGAAAAGTGCGGCGACCGAATGGAAGGATAATACAGAGATTTTAGCTGCTACAAAGGTCCTAGGGGCATAAAAATTGAGTATCAGAAGAAGACGGTAAAACTGAACATATAGCGATAGATTAGATTCAGGAAAAGTAGACATTTTACATACTTATTAGGTTAGATATATATTAGAGTTACCCAATATTACGGAGGGATCGAAACAAGATAAAAGGTTGGCGGTCTCATGTATATTTTGAAGGGTAAACAATCAAAATCCGAACATGATTTTTATTTACGTTAAGGTAATAAACGATTAAAAAAGCGATTAACTTTAACGTTGGGCTTATGAAGTATTTAGATTAGGCAAAAGAGATTAAAACTAATGGCTCTAAAATTAAACTAAATTTACGGCCGTAGTACATAAAATCTGAGACGTAAACATATGTCCAGACGTATAATTTATGTGAAATCTTGTAAGTGAGGGATGGAGAATGGGCGGAGATTGGGTCAGACAATAAAAGTGACACATATACCAGAGTCTAATTAGGTATATCTCCCATAGAAGTGTGGAAAATTATATATTAATTAATAATAGATGAAGTATGAAATTTTCCTGGAGACCACACACATCGGGAAAAGTAGAGAAAAGATAAAAGGAAGGGTAAAGAACGGAGATAAAGAATAATCCAAGTGGAGAAAAGTGATACAATTCAAATTTATCCGTGAAATAAATAAATACGACTTGGAAAATAACTAGTTATAGAGTTTTGAGAAATAACAAAAGAATAAAGAAGAAAACTGTGCAGGAAAACGTCGCGAATAATATAAAATTCAAAGTAAAAGGGAAAATTCGAATCTGCAACTTAAAGAAGAGAAAGTGCGGGTGGAAATGAAAAAGCTCATATAAGTGACAATAAAATTAAGTAGAATTTAAACAAATCGAAACTCTAAACTGCATAGTAGGGATTTCAACATGGATTTAGGCATTTTTCGCACGAGATGCATAAAATTGAGATGTATATATATATTATTGAGGACGGACCTATCGCAAATTGAGAAAAAAAGGAACACAAAATCATGAGAATTTAACTACATTTTGTATGAACACAGGACAAAGGAAGCTTGGGCGATTAACACAGACTTACCCGATTCGGACCCTATCGATTTGGATTTGTGAGATAAAAATTAACCGCCACCCAAAGCCGGACAACAAAAGATCTTATGTAGGAACGATCGAAATTAGGGGAAGGGGTGTTCGGATTTACGAGTTGATAGGAGATAGAATTAAGCATCAAGAGAATTTCAGATACGTCTTTTGGGACCTGAGAGGGGTATAAAAGATGGAACACATCAGTCAGGAGTCAGTCGCGCCGAGGATTCGAAAAGTTGTTACGTGGCAGTACTACGTCTTTGGTAGGATTAACAGTGAAAAATCTTTAAGTGTTAAATTTTAAATAAGCCCTGGACTTAGGAAAATTTTGTGAAAAATACAAGTGCTAGAGTCAGTGAAATTTAATTTGGTTAAACAGTGAAAATAAATATAATTTAAACTCAGTGCTTAAAAGTGTTAAGTGAAGTGCAGAAAGTGATTACGGAATTAAGAATTTAACTAAAATTTAAAAATAATTATTTCATTCAAAGTGAAAACATTCAAATTAAATTTAAGAGTTTGTTATCGTTAAATTAAAGTGGATGTGCTCGTGAATTGATATTTAAAAATAGATTATAATTTTGTTTAAAATTATTAATAGTAAATACTTCATCTTAGGTTAAAAGAAACACAAAAACAAAAAAAAAGGATTCGATAATAATAAACGTTTAAACCTTTGTTCTAAAATTAACAGTTAGAAAAAAAATTAATTTATTAAGAGTCGAGTTTAATTAAAAGTTTGCACAATTCGGAATAAATTTTCTTATCAATTTATATAAAAAGAAATTTAGAATTAATAAATTGTTCAATTAAAATCCATCGTGCGTATAGCGACAGTGTTAAAAGTGTTTGTCGTTTTAACCGGAATTTTAATCATCAGTCTATCATTTCGAAAAGGAATTTGAAACAGCTATCATTCAAAAGCCTAAACTAGAAAAGTGTTATTAAATCAACGGGTTTTCTGAATTAGGGTTTCGTTCGGAAGAAAAATTAAATATCAACTAATTTATACGATTCAAGCGAGAATAAAATATTAAATAGGAATAAATAGTCGAAAGATTTATTTTGAAATTAGTTGAAAAAATACAATTAATTAGGTAGGTTTTCTTCATCAAGGTTGTTGTGTACACCCGACCGGAAATACCTTGACGGGGGGTAAGTTTTCTTTTTATAAATAATTTTCAGGACCTAGGAGTGAGGAGATACAGCTGATTATGGTATATCAATTAAATTATTAAAACAACAAAACAAAGCATTACACATTAATATATGTATATTATGTATTTATTTATATAAAATAAAGTAATATATTGTATATAAAGAATAAATATATGAGTAATGTATTTATATATATGTATTTTACTTATTAATCGAAGCAGCGAAATGGTAGCGATTTTTAATACCTACCCGAGGACATATCTATATTATTGAAAAAGAAAATATGTATTTATTAATATTCAAGACTATGTAGATTCATATATTTTATATTTATTTATTAATATATGTACTCTTATTTAACATATTTTGACAATCGATATACGTGTACTTATATTTATATTTATTCTTCATTTAACCTCTTAGTAAATTTGTGTTCAAAAAGTGAAATAAATAGTTTAACTTCAAAAGGAATTAAAAAATATTCTAATAAATTATGCACAATAAAAGGTAACATAACTGAATTATAGGGAGAGGTAGAAATATTTCTTAAATAAACAATCTCGCATCTAGGTTAGTGTGTCAAAGAAGGTGTTTATATTATTCGATTTGTTTACAAATAGAGACGCTGAAGATCTGGGCCAACCGCATAGTTTGAAAACGACCTTGGCCGTGACTAGAAAATTTATCAGGGTTATAAGGATAACCATCAGGATGTCATTGTGCAATGTGCAGCGATATGGGTCATTTACAAATACCTATCATTCACAATCTACAATTGAAAAATCATGGGTTAGCAAGATTTATATCAAAATATTACATGAAACATTTGAATACCATTGATTAGATAGTCGCATAGATTTTTATTAGTTACTTGAAACAGCTGGGAGCCGCGCGTTTACCATTACCTACCATTCACAATCTACAATTGAAAAATCACGGGTTAGTAAGATTTATATAGAAATATTATACGAAACATTTGAACATTATTGATGGAGTGTTCGCATAGATCCCATCAGTTGCCAGAGACAGTTGAGAGTCGTGTACCCTCTTATGTGGCAATCAATTACTTGAAACAATTGAGAAATCACGGGATAGGATGAACAAAAATTAATGTTGAACCCTGGAGGTAAAATTTAAAACAAATACAGTTCACCGAATAGGAGGCAGTGGTCGCTCCTATAACAAGACCATTGACCAAACCAAATAGAGATGACGATTCTCTTAAATAAAAACGTCAAAACCAAACAAAAAGCCTGGAGTTCGATAGCTCTCCAAAACAAACTATCAAATAATTTCTTATTCTACTAGTATTTATTAGTATAACCTTATTCTTACGTATATATTCGGTTACCAAGCTAAGAATTGTGCAGAATTCTTCGTGCGAGATCCGAGCTCGGAATGCGAGGTAGATAGCCTCGTATTGCGAGTTATAAACCTTTCCCAAACTGTATGTATACATATATTTATTCGTATGTACTGTTTACTGGAGAATGCGGACCTGCATACAGCTTGCATTTAGGTCGGTAGACCACTCTCGCATTCTCTTTTAAACGTGGAATGAGGATTCACGACCCGTAAGTCCACACCAACCGTGAGTATATGATTGTATATAGGACGAAACCGGTTCGCCCTAAGTAAATAGTAGACCTTGGAGGAGATGGAATTTGGAGGTATCGGGACCCGAGGGGAAACTTGAAGGCAGTGCATGATGACGTGGAAGGCTCTTTGGGACGCGATAACTTAGGTATCAATCAAAGAGCCGTGTCAAGGGATTGTGCAAATTTCTTGTTGACTCACGATCATCTCGTTTACTTGCAGGAGGATTTGGAGCCAAATTATGCCAGCAAATGGGCTATTCCGAGTTCGTCAAATATGCAATTAACTAATTACATTAACCTACTAAATCAATCTGTACATGTACCTTATAGCAGCAGAATCAAAAAGGAGTGGCGCCAACCAGTCACAATAATTAATCATTGCCAAATTTACTAACAATTAACCATTTGAGTTATATTTAATTACCTGTCCAAATAAACATGTATAATATCTTTTATCAGCGTTTAACTACGACTTTGTTAGGGTGTAGGAAATCAGAATAGTTACAATAGGAAGGCTAGCTCATTCAGAGAAATCATTTAAGTCTAGGTTTGCAATGGAAAGACCAAGTAAATTTTGAAACTCAACGCCTCGATCAGAACCAAGAGGGTTACCACAAAAATGAAAGTAATTAAAATCCTATATCATAAATCAAAAAAATTACACAACGTTTGATGGAATTTAATTACAATATAAATACGAAAATATTTGCGTTCAAGTTCGTGAATAACGTATTAATTAGTTAAGTACATATGTCTATAAAGATATACAGTACAAGAGGGCTTTAAGTAGCTTTCTGAAGTTATCAAAGAAATTAAGGGTCCAATTTTCATGGAGGCTTATGTGTTGTAGGGGAGGAATTTTCCATCCCTGCGAACACATATGCAAAGCCTTAGAAAAAAAAAAGAAGTATCGATCATAGCCAAGAGAGAAGAAAATTTTATATTGTTTTAAACAAGTAAAAGAAAATGGTGTAAAGGCGAAAATATTACAACTGGTGCCGTGACCAGGAGGTTCAGGTTTTATAAGATTGGAAAAAAAAAGGTTTTATTGGTCAATCTATTGCAAAAACGGAGAAAATAATAATAATAAATAGGACGTAATTAATTAAAGAATTAACAAAAAAAATATATCAGAAAAGTGCGACATTACATAAATACACAGTGAAATTTAAAAAAAAATAATAATACATTAACGTAAATAAACAATAAATCCAAAAAGAAAGTGTTAACGAATAAACCTTTAATACAAAAAGTGTCCTTGTAATTAAAAATGTGTCAAATCAAACGACCATTAACTCCAGAGTTATTAAAAATTCCTTTCATACGATAATGTAAACAAAAACAAAGGATATGTAGGTTAATGATGTCATTCAGTCAAAAGGAATGCGTTCTGTAAACAAAAACATTGTTTATGTTTTGGGTTCATCGAACAAATCGGAATGTTGATATAAAGCAAGTTTAATAAACAGACAAACACGAAAAACATCGAACGTATTGTGACACCAAAGAACATCTAAAAATTGATAAGATAAACATCGAGATTTTAAAAGTCGGAAACATCGTTGAATAATACGTATCACTCTGAGGAACAAAAATTAAATAACAAACGTCGAGACTAAATAAATAATGACACAAAAACGAGATTGAATATAAACATTGCATTCGGATATCGTGGAGTATTAACGTAAACAATTATTGTTTATCTTATATTCGAAAATACAGACCAGCGGCGGGCCGTGGTACTTAACAAATTATTCACAAAGTCAGGAAAAGATATTATTATTTCATCGCTAGACATTCGACAGATTTATTAGAAGAATAGAAAGGTTTAGACAAATTAAATTGATTAATGTTTTACAACACCCAATGTACCTTACTAGATATCATTGGTTTTGCAAAAATAATGATTACGAAAAATATAGAATTGATTAATGTCAATTGATTCAAAAAAAAAAAATTTTTTTTTTTTTGATTAACTTTAATATCATTATAAAACAAAAGAAAAAACGATTATTTTGAGATGTTGGGGTGTAATCTATTATGATCATGTTATAACATAATAAATAGCGGAAATATTACACCCATATCATGTGATAGATAGATCTATAATAACAATAATATCAAAATAGAGAAGTGTAATTGTATTACATCATAGTTAATCATTAGGACCACGTGTTAGATTCAAATGGTCGCGCTACGTGCCGCCAATGTAGATAGTTGTTGTCAGGATCACAAATCTCGATAATCGACAGAGTCATTAATGAGGGTGAAACATTTGATGTTTTGTTTTGTGAGGTAAGATTAATCTTACATAATATAATTTACCATATAAACGGGTAAGTTGAAATAACGTAAGATTTACTCATGATAATTTTGTTGACATTCGGGTCAGGTAGTTGACTATTAAAACATATTTTAAGACACAGAGAACTCAGTCAATGGATTCGATAAGGAATTCAAGTATAGGCCAAACAAATAAACGTTGTTTTGAAAAGACAAAATGTTAGTTGAGAATTCGACCTTCAATCTCAAAGAAAAAAATACAATTCAGAGTTGGCTCGAGATTTTAATGTCGTTGACGAATGTTTATGATGGGATATATATATGTGTATATATATACCTATTTCGAGGAAACATCGTGATAGGTATATGAAAAAAAATCATGTTAGGTATTTCAAAATCATAATAGAATTTACAAATTTTGCAAATTGAATATAGATTTGAACTCAACAATAAATAAATATGGCAGAGAAAAGAAAACTCGATGACGCGAAGGTAAGCACCGAAACAGTTCCTTTAGTTGATGAACTGAGAGAAATATTCAAACGATCGCGAAAAAGTTCGTTACAAGTCGAGAATTTGAAGGCACGTGAAAATATGGGTCAGTCAGAGGGGGAGACTGGAACATATTCGGATGTCGAAGTCAAAGATATACGAGAGAGTGACGTGGAAATCATAAATGAACTTGAAAATTTACAGGAACGATCAGGTGATGAAATACAAGAAAAAAATCTAGAAAAAAAAAAAAAAATAGAAAAACGAGAAGGGAAATATTGTTACCAGAGAACTCCGGAATAGTGTAGTGATATTAAAAATAAAATAGATCAATAAATAAAATATAAATAAAAGTGAAAACGTGCCCGCAAGCAACAGACTGCGTTACGTAAACAAACGAAAGCAATTAAACACGATTCATTATGACGGGTCAGTGGACCCACAAAATAGGACACATACTGTTTATAAAACTAACCCTCGCGCCTTTGAAAATATAAACAAAGTAAGAAATTTACGACTTGAATTCAACGCGAAGGAATTTTAAACGTAAACCAACTTGGTCCTTCATGAACGAACGGGTGACGCATTAAGATAAACAAAACGAAAAGGATAAGATAAAAGTGATATCCAGATGAAAAGAAGGATAACGTAAATAATCCTTATAGATAATGATAAACATTGGATAAAGATAAAAGATAAGTTATGATTTATCTAACGGGATAAAAGTGTTAGGATTTGCGGACACTTATTATGAAATACAAACATCGGAGCTTAAATCAAGTATAGATCAAACAAATAAGCGTTGTTTTGAAACAACAAAAGTGTTAGTTGTGATTTCAACTTTCAATTTCAAAGAAAAATTACAATTCAGACGGCACCGAGATAAGCCACTTGACAGTGAATGAGAAAAAATAAAATGGTCTAGACAAGTAATAAACGGAAGCGCGTAGAATTGGAATTTGCAGCAACTGATAACACGGAGCAGGGGTACTCAACAGTTTGGAATTTGAAAAAAAAAAATTTTTTCATTAAAGAAAAAAGGATTGAAGAATAAAACGTCAAGAAACGCTTGTTGTGAGAAGGGAGGTCTTAGTCCAACCAGGTTGAGGGCCACCTAAACACGCGAGTCGAGGGGCGTGTTCCAGAAAAAAAAAGAGAATAATTTTGAGTTTATCAAAATTAGAGAAATTCCATAAAATAAAATCAACGCGAAAAGAAAATAGAAAATACAATGAGATTCAGAGTCAAGGTTGTTAACAATCCAAACAAAATGGAAAGAGAGATAGGGAAAAACAGAATGAGGGGGGGGAGAAAGGAAAAAACAGAATGGAAAGAGAGATAGGGAATAACAGAATGAGGGGGGGAGGAGAAAGGAAATAACAGAATGGAAAGAGAGATAGGGAATAACAGAATGAGGGGGGGGGAGAAAGGAAATAACAGAATGGAGAGAGAGATAGGGAATGATAGAGTGAGGTAGAGAAAGGAAATAACAGGAAGTGATGTAGGAAAAGGAATAACAGAACGAGGGGGGGAGGATAGCTAGACTACATTTGAACACAATTTCGATGTCTAAAGTAGTATACAACGTTAGCCACAGCAAATTGAGTTCAGAGGGGGGAACTGTGATGAAAGGCTTAAATCACAGTGAAAAACAGATAAACCATAGCTGCTAAAAATATACAAATTATTAATGAAAACCGTCATTCTAGCGACATCTGTTGAGGTTAAAATTGATTCAGTTTGGTTTTCAGTAGGCACCTGTAATAGTTGGAATTATGTTGAGATTCTATAGTATAAACACAGAGGTCATTAAAATCGTCTAGGAACGACTAGGAACCCCCTTTTGAGGCTTCAAAATAAACATTGAATTTTGTCAACCAATAGATCTGAACAAAGAGCTATAAAATTTTGAGTAACCAATCAGTGAACGAAGAGGCGTACATCAAATGCAGACAAAGGAATGAACTGTGGATCAGGCAATAAAAAAGATAATTAACGACATTTCGATTCTCACAGAAATTGGAGGTGAACGCACTTTAGGGTCAACATCGACTTTCAAGGTGACAAACTCCTGGGAATGTTTACAATAACTGAGACATTTATGGGGTATCGAACCATTGAAATCGGGTGCTTGGAAGTTTTACAAGTTGTAAAGCGCACACACAAAAATGCAATGAAAAAAATTATAAACGTGATAGTATAAAAAAAGGACGGGAAAAGCGAAGGAAAGTTACTGGCGGAATTTCAACTGTAGTGCAATTATTTATGATAGAAGGAGGGTGTCATGTTCGATAAAAATCGTACTAAAGAGAGGAGTGAGTGTTGGAAACAATGGAAATTAATCGTTATCAATTTAAGATGAAACGGACATATTGGTAAATCAATCTTGAATGAAAATCTCGCAAAAAAAATAGACATTTTAGAAAAGTGCGGCGACCGAATGGAAGGATAATACAGAGATTTTAGCTGCTACAAAGGTCCTAGGGGCATAAAAATTGAGTATCAGAAGAAGACGGTAAAACTGAACATATAGCGATAGATTAGATTCAGGAAAAGTAGACATTTTACATACTTATTAGGTTAGATATATATTAGAGTTACCCAATATTACGGAGGGATCGAAACAAGATAAAAGGTTGGCGGTCTCATGTATATTTTGAAGGGTAAACAATCAAAATCCGAACATGATTTTTATTTACGTTAAGGTAATAAACGATTAAAAAAGCGATTAACTTTAACGTTGGGCTTATGAAGTATTTAGATTAGGCAAAAGAGATTAAAACTAATGGCTCTAAAATTAAACTAAATTTACGGCCGTAGTACATAAAATCTGAGACGTAAACATATGTCCAGACGTATAATTTATGTGAAATCTTGTAAGTGAGGGATGGAGAATGGGCGGAGATTGGGTCAGACAATAAAAGTGACACATATACCAGAGTCTAATTAGGTATATCTCCCATAGAAGTGTGGAAAATTATATATTAATTAATAATAGATGAAGTATGAAATTTTCCTGGAGACCACACACATCGGGAAAAGTAGAGAAAAGATAAAAGGAAGGGTAAAGAACGGAGATAAAGAATAATCCAAGTGGAGAAAAGTGATACAATTCAAATTTATCCGTGAAATAAATAAATACGACTTGGAAAATAACTAGTTATAGAGTTTTGAGAAATAACAAAAGAATAAAGAAGAAAACTGTGCAGGAAAACGTCGCGAATAATATAAAATTCAAAGTAAAAGGGAAAATTCGAATCTGCAACTTAAAGAAGAGAAAGTGCGGGTGGAAATGAAAAAGCTCATATAAGTGACAATAAAATTAAGTAGAATTTAAACAAATCGAAACTCTAAACTGCATAGTAGGGATTTCAACATGGATTTAGGCATTTTTCGCACGAGATGCATAAAATTGAGATGTATATATATATTATTGAGGACGGACCTATCGCAAATTGAGAAAAAAAGGAACACAAAATCATGAGAATTTAACTACATTTTGTATGAACACAGGACAAAGGAAGCTTGGGCGATTAACACAGACTTACCCGATTCGGACCCTATCGATTTGGATTTGTGAGATAAAAATTAACCGCCACCCAAAGCCGGACAACAAAAGATCTTATGTAGGAACGATCGAAATTAGGGGAAGGGGTGTTCGGATTTACGAGTTGATAGGAGATAGAATTAAGCATCAAGAGAATTTCAGATACGTCTTTTGGGACCTGAGAGGGGTATAAAAGATGGAACACATCAGTCAGGAGTCAGTCGCGCCGAGGATTCGAAAAGTTGTTACGTGGCAGTACTACGTCTTTGGTAGGATTAACAGTGAAAAATCTTTAAGTGTTAAATTTTAAATAAGCCCTGGACTTAGGAAAATTTTGTGAAAAATACAAGTGCTAGAGTCAGTGAAATTTAATTTGGTTAAACAGTGAAAATAAATATAATTTAAACTCAGTGCTTAAAAGTGTTAAGTGAAGTGCAGAAAGTGATTACGGAATTAAGAATTTAACTAAAATTTAAAAATAATTATTTCATTCAAAGTGAAAACATTCAAATTAAATTTAAGAGTTTGTTATCGTTAAATTAAAGTGGATGTGCTCGTGAATTGATATTTAAAAATAGATTATAATTTTGTTTAAAATTATTAATAGTAAATACTTCATCTTAGGTTAAAAGAAACACAAAAACAAAAAAAAAGGATTCGATAATAATAAACGTTTAAACCTTTGTTCTAAAATTAACAGTTAGAAAAAAAATTAATTTATTAAGAGTCGAGTTTAATTAAAAGTTTGCACAATTCGGAATAAATTTTCTTATCAATTTATATAAAAAGAAATTTAGAATTAATAAATTGTTCAATTAAAATCCATCGTGCGTATAGCGACAGTGTTAAAAGTGTTTGTCGTTTTAACCGGAATTTTAATCATCAGTCTATCATTTCGAAAAGGAATTTGAAACAGCTATCATTCAAAAGCCTAAACTAGAAAAGTGTTATTAAATCAACGGGTTTTCTGAATTAGGGTTTCGTTCGGAAGAAAAATTAAATATCAACTAATTTATACGATTCAAGCGAGAATAAAATATTAAATAGGAATAAATAGTCGAAAGATTTATTTTGAAATTAGTTGAAAAAATACAATTAATTAGGTAGGTTTTCTTCATCAAGGTTGTTGTGTACACCCGACCGGAAATACCTTGACGGGGGGTAAGTTTTCTTTTTATAAATAATTTTCAGGACCTAGGAGTGAGGAGATACAGCTGATTATGGTATATCAATTAAATTATTAAAACAACAAAACAAAGCATTACACATTAATATATGTATATTATGTATTTATTTATATAAAATAAAGTAATATATTGTATATAAAGAATAAATATATGAGTAATGTATTTATATATATGTATTTTACTTATTAATCGAAGCAGCGAAATGGTAGCGATTTTTAATACCTACCCGAGGACATATCTATATTATTGAAAAAGAAAATATGTATTTATTAATATTCAAGACTATGTAGATTCATATATTTTATATTTATTTATTAATATATGTACTCTTATTTAACATATTTTGACAATCGATATACGTGTACTTATATTTATATTTATTCTTCATTTAACCTCTTAGTAAATTTGTGTTCAAAAAGTGAAATAAATAGTTTAACTTCAAAAGGAATTAAAAAATATTCTAATAAATTATGCACAATAAAAGGTAACATAACTGAATTATAGGGAGAGGTAGAAATATTTCTTAAATAAACAATCTCGCATCTAGGTTAGTGTGTCAAAGAAGGTGTTTATATTATTCGATTTGTTTACAAATAGAGACGCTGAAGATCTGGGCCAACCGCATAGTTTGAAAACGACCTTGGCCGTGACTAGAAAATTTATCAGGGTTATAAGGATAACCATCAGGATGTCATTGTGCAATGTGCAGCGATATGGGTCATTTACAAATACCTATCATTCACAATCTACAATTGAAAAATCATGGGTTAGCAAGATTTATATCAAAATATTACATGAAACATTTGAATACCATTGATTAGATAGTCGCATAGATTTTTATTAGTTACTTGAAACAGCTGGGAGCCGCGCGTTTACCATTACCTACCATTCACAATCTACAATTGAAAAATCACGGGTTAGTAAGATTTATATAGAAATATTATACGAAACATTTGAACATTATTGATGGAGTGTTCGCATAGATCCCATCAGTTGCCAGAGACAGTTGAGAGTCGTGTACCCTCTTATGTGGCAATCAATTACTTGAAACAATTGAGAAATCACGGGATAGGATGAACAAAAATTAATGTTGAACCCTGGAGGTAAAATTTAAAACAAATACAGTTCACCGAATAGGAGGCAGTGGTCGCTCCTATAACAAGACCATTGACCAAACCAAATAGAGATGACGATTCTCTTAAATAAAAACGTCAAAACCAAACAAAAAGCCTGGAGTTCGATAGCTCTCCAAAACAAACTATCAAATAATTTCTTATTCTACTAGTATTTATTAGTATAACCTTATTCTTACGTATATATTCGGTTACCAAGCTAAGAATTGTGCAGAATTCTTCGTGCGAGATCCGAGCTCGGAATGCGAGGTAGATAGCCTCGTATTGCGAGTTATAAACCTTTCCCAAACTGTATGTATACATATATTTATTCGTATGTACTGTTTACTGGAGAATGCGGACCTGCATACAGCTTGCATTTAGGTCGGTAGACCACTCTCGCATTCTCTTTTAAACGTGGAATGAGGATTCACGACCCGTAAGTCCACACCAACCGTGAGTATATGATTGTATATAGGACGAAACCGGTTCGCCCTAAGTAAATAGTAGACCTTGGAGGAGATGGAATTTGGAGGTATCGGGACCCGAGGGGAAACTTGAAGGCAGTGCATGATGACGTGGAAGGCTCTTTGGGACGCGATAACTTAGGTATCAATCAAAGAGCCGTGTCAAGGGATTGTGCAAATTTCTTGTTGACTCACGATCATCTCGTTTACTTGCAGGAGGATTTGGAGCCAAATTATGCCAGCAAATGGGCTATTCCGAGTTCGTCAAATATGCAATTAACTAATTACATTAACCTACTAAATCAATCTGTACATGTACCTTATAGCAGCAGAATCAAAAAGGAGTGGCGCCAACCAGTCACAATAATTAATCATTGCCAAATTTACTAACAATTAACCATTTGAGTTATATTTAATTACCTGTCCAAATAAACATGTATAATATCTTTTATCAGCGTTTAACTACGACTTTGTTAGGGTGTAGGAAATCAGAATAGTTACAATAGGAAGGCTAGCTCATTCAGAGAAATCATTTAAGTCTAGGTTTGCAATGGAAAGACCAAGTAAATTTTGAAACTCAACGCCTCGATCAGAACCAAGAGGGTTACCACAAAAATGAAAGTAATTAAAATCCTATATCATAAATCAAAAAAATTACACAACGTTTGATGGAATTTAATTACAATATAAATACGAAAATATTTGCGTTCAAGTTCGTGAATAACGTATTAATTAGTTAAGTACATATGTCTATAAAGATATACAGTACAAGAGGGCTTTAAGTAGCTTTCTGAAGTTATCAAAGAAATTAAGGGTCCAATTTTCATGGAGGCTTATGTGTTGTAGGGGAGGAATTTTCCATCCCTGCGAACACATATGCAAAGCCTTAGAAAAAAAAAAGAAGTATCGATCATAGCCAAGAGAGAAGAAAATTTTATATTGTTTTAAACAAGTAAAAGAAAATGGTGTAAAGGCGAAAATATTACAACTTGAAAAGAACAAAGAGGTTTCTGTGCCATTTCACCGGAAAAAAATGCCCGTCGTTAAGATATTCTGTTCAAATGAAAACAAACGCGTAGTTGATTTAACGTGATGAAATTTCCTCTTAGTTGAGTGCGAGGACTCGGTCCTGTAATCTTTATAAGGGATTTGATTAGGATTACTGGAACGTGTAACGATCAAAGGTTCGCACGCGATTCTCAGTAAATATGTTTGAATTATATATTTCCTTGTAATTAATGAATAAACATACTACTGTACAAACATATTTTTACAAGGGGCTACTAACTTTAACAACATGTAAAGCGCCCTGGAGGTGGTTTTATAAACGGCACTATTAAAAAGTTGACCTTTTATTATTAAAATTAACTTCATTAAACCGTCAAGGTAAGTTTGTATCTTTCAAATCGGTTCCATGCTAACTCAACACACTTTTAAAAAGTGATATAAAGTCATTAAAAAGGATGATTTTTGAAGTGAAACTTCTTTACGCGCGTCATGCAATTTCGAGGACCGGAGTAAAACCGACTCATGACCGAAACGAAAATGCGGGACCACCGATTAAAGTTCATTTGATCTAGTCAAAGTTTTGAAGTAACATATAAATGCTTCTTAGCTCATCCCGACAACTGGCGTTGGTGGTGTAATGGTCAGCATAGTTGCCTTCCAAGCAGTTGATCCGAGTTCGATTCTCGGCCATCGCACATTATTTTTTTGTTTTTAACGCCTTTTTCATTCAATATCTTATTTTTTAGTAGGTCAGAACATTTTTTAAAAGAAAATAATATTGCTAAATAATAAAAACACTTATCTCACTGTGATAAAACATTACTCCGCTAGAGCGCGCTTTGCGTTATTGTGTTGGATTAAAATTATTATCTAATCCGTATATTATGATAATTGTATTACATTTATTTAATTAATTTATTTATTTTGATAATATGTAATAATTTACAGAAAAAAAAATTAAAACTATCTCCCTCTGATAAAATATCCGTTCGCTAGAGCGCACTACGCGATCTTGTGTGGGATTCTATTTCTGTACATTGTACATTATTTTTAAAAATATATTATATTTTGGGTGTGATGTAGGTAACATTATAAAACATAACAAGCTCTCATATTTTCAGAACCTACATAATATAATCAATTTATGCGGCTTTGCTTACAGTTGGTGCTCAGCGTGGTTGGCTTTCAATCAGTTAAGCGAGGTTCGATTCTCGGCTGTGGCATTTTTGAAGTGAAACCTTGTTGAGGTGGGGGAGCCGCTCACGAACGTTCTCTCTCTTCTCTTCTTTCCTCTCTCTCAGACACCAGCGAACTGCGCCACGCCAAGCATCAGCTGAAACTAGAAGTTTCACTTCTGTCTTGCGTAGGCTTGACACACCCACTTTTTTTTAACCTAACCTAAACTAACCTAACCTAACCTACTTAACCCAGTTAATAAAGTTATTGTTTCATCACTTTCCATGACTTTATATAACTTTTTAAAGATGTGATGAATTTGAATTGTGATGATTTATCCGGTCACCTTTCAAATCTCATATTTCTTTGAAAAAGACGCTGAATAATTAATAATATTGGTTAAAAGCAAAAATATAATTCTGTTATCTTTGGTTAAAAGTAATTTAAAAATACTTAATCACTACGGATAACGTTAAGTTGTACGGAAGTTGTAATTTTAAATTATATTATGTTCCATTCAAGCTTCGCCTCATTTTGAAAATAAAAGCTCCAATTTCTCGGGTGGTGGTACCTGTTGATTTATTTATTTATTTCTTTAAGGAGAAAACACAGATACAGACAGTAATTAAAAGAAAATTTTATAAAACAATAACTTGAGAATTCGCCTGCATCCTAACTATTTCTCACAGATTGACTGGTAGATAACAAATTTAAATATTGTTTTACATGTAAATAAGGAAAAAAATAAAAGAAAATTATTTTGTATATAGATAATGCTCAATGTCAAATAAAAGTGTACAAATATTGTTTATACAAGTTTAGAGATAAATCATAAAAAAGTACTTAAAGAGTATAGTGAATGAAGTAAGTACACATTTCCTTTTTTTATAGGAAAAATGACTTCAATTTCCTACCAAAAATACTATATGTATCAAAAAATATGTCGAAATCCTTCAGGTTTGTTTTTTATTATACAATTCGCACATTCTTCTGATTGGATCCCTGACACCAGCATTTGTGCGCGTCCGGCTAATATGGAATAAGTCGTTAAGCCTCGTCGTTCTGGGTGGTATTTTAAAGTTTATTAGATTGAGTAAGACCGGACAGTCGATAAAATTGTTACAGATTTTGTACAAGGTCATTAGATCAAGGTAAGTTCGCCCGTTAGTAAGAGTGGAGACGTTATATTTCGAGAGCATATTTGTATATCCCCGTTTAGGTGCGCTCATTCTGTGGTTGAGATAACACAGAAATTTCTTCTGGATACTTTCAATATTTTCTTTATAGATATCGTAAAGTGGAGTCCATTTGGAGGTGCAATATTCAAGTTGAGAACCTGTTTGTCCTATTTTTCTGAGACGATGAGTATAAAGTGGCTCTAAACAAAAATTCACAAATGCACTTTTTTTCTGTTTTCACCTCATTTTGTAGTAGTAAAATAAAAGCTCCAGGTATTGTAGTGATCCAGTTAAGTTAGTAAGATAGTACTTACGTTAAAATTATGGATTATTAATTCTATGGGATACCTACAAAATATCATAACACACCTAAAATCTAAAATATACAATTGTTCGACGACTGTAGAAAAACCCGAGAATGGACCCACAAGTGCGGCATTTGTGCAAATGCTTTCACCGATAATCATTACTGTGAATGCTGTTCAAGTTGTTATTATTAAATTTGATGGTCTCGTTATTTCGACGTTCTTTTTTCCTGGATAAGGAGCCTTGATTCAATCCTTCTAACTCGGTTGGTTGGATAGAGCTATGTAGACATGGAGTAACCTGGTTAATAATTCGTTAAAAAATAACAAAACATGTCAACTGTAATAATATTAAAATTCAACAATACATACCTAATTAAAACTAGAATTATGCGTGTAGGTATAGTGAGAAGTAATTTTGTTTTCATTACAATTTATTGGGAAGGGTAGAGTGTAAAATATATGTATTACATCTTGTAGTGTTGTTATAAGGTTATAGCTTCCATAGGTAGCGGTACTCACGCCACATGCCAGAGACTACTTGTTGGCTGTACCCGAATGATTACGAGTACAGCCGATGCTAGCCGATCCCTAGGTAGGGAGCTCAGTTCCAGTTGCTTCCCTCATTGGAAAAACTCATAGTTTCCGGTAGAACGGACTTATGTCCTGCAAGATATTATATGTATTTATCTTACGGTAATAGTAATTCGTGATCTTTGACAGATCGAAATGATATTAAAAAAATTCGTCCTTTATTTAGATTTTTTTAACTGATTTTATGTATTTTGACCCGGAACAGTTCATCAAAACCAGGAAACCCGTACTTAGACGTCGCGCTCATTTCTATCGTGATGCTAAGGTGATTCAAAATAAACATTTAATTTTTATATAGGTACTCACATTATTTCTTGAAAATATAAATGATATTGTATATGTAATATTTTATATAAGTCATCGATTTATGGCAACTGAGGCGTCTGATGGAAAATGAGCCCACGATAGTAAATGTCAACCGATGTCAGTATGTCTTGTTAACGTAAACTTTTATCTCTGACTGTTGGATTGAATCCCCGATGCAATATTGTATTTTTATGACTTTCGGGAAAGAATCAAGTTTTTACGGACAAAACTATTTATTTTCATATTGCGTATGTACGGGCGAAAACCAATAATTCACGTTCATATTTTGAAGCCTAACTTGCAAAAAGTATTTGTCCCTAAAATAATGAAATTAGCGCCATCTATGAAAGTGCAGATTTTGAATTATAAATTAATTAAGTGAGCCCCTAAGAAAACAAAATCGTAACCTCCCTAGCTTGGTGATACGCTTATTTTACGGATGAACAATTACGTTTATTTTACTAAGGAAATGGGCAACTTTTCTAAGCTTCCAACGATGACGTTATAATAATTTGGCAATAAAAAATGAACACTAATATTCTTACTAAAAAATGCGGTGAAAATTTTATTCAAGTGATAAACGGCCGTGCATGCGAAGAACAATTTAAACGTAAAATAGAAACTGGCATAAAATAGTTCATCGAAAGATATGTAAGCGCCCTTTAGGTGATTTTTCAACAAAATGGCGCTCAAATCATTTAAATGTTATAACTATTAATATATATTGATATAAATATTCCTTATTCAGCCAATAAGGGCTGTTTGACTGTTGGTTAAACTTGAAATCATAATAATTTCACACCGAATTTCGGTATTTTAAATGTTTTATTTATTTCTTCATTTTAAATATTTCGTATAAACAAATAAAATTTAAGAAACTATATAAATTAACCTTTTTTGTTTTTGTATTTGAAATATACTTTAATTAATCACTAAACGCATAGTTAATCGATAATAATTTTACCGCAAACATAACATATATTTATTTATTTATTAATTTAAACGCTTTGACGGGCTTTTACATGTTACATATTTTGCATAAATTGCTGCATACAGTGACAACAGAAGGTTTTTATTTTTAACATATCTACAAGAAAACAACAAATATACACAATCGCTCTTTAAATATGCTACATAAAATTTTTATTTAGGTATCTCTTGAACACAAGCAAACTTATATTAAATTTGTCGATATTTGAGGCGAATTTGTTTCCAAGTGTGTGAAAGCGAGAAATAGGTGCATGTATGTGATAGTTGTTACCAAAGTTGTTGTTGCAGAATAATACATTTTGCCTAGTTGCTCGAGTAGGTACTCTGAAATCTATGAGTTGCAGGAGTTCACAACAGTCTAGTTTGGAGTGAATAATCTTAAATAAAAAAGTTAGGTCATTTATTTTTCTTCTGTTTTCTAGTGAATGTATTTAGTAAGAATGTATAGTTAATGTGTTGAATAGGTATGTGTAATTATAAGTTAATAAATCGTAAAAATTTGTGCTGCACACGTTCAATATTTTTTATATGATCATATTGGTATTATTATCATTATATTCATAAATATGAACCAATTTCTTGTCCGAACACTCAATCCGAACTGTCAGCACGGGGTTGACAATAATTTTTTAACGTATTGAAAAGCAAATTAAACAACTTTTATTAATATTATGCGATATTTTCAACGAGGCTGTGAAATTAAATCTTTAAATGAGGTAACTTGTGGTTTTTACTATCATATTCACATAGTATTACACCGAAGTGTTAGTAATGTGACCACTTAATTTTTAATATTGGAATTTGGGGAACACTTAAAAAATTACATATTAATATCTCTTGTTTTCTTTATTTGTGAAAATGTTATTAAACGAATTCTTAGATTATTATTGTTTAAAAAATAGAACTAAATCATTTTAATTTCGATTCAATTTACAAAATACCAAAAAATCTTGTATTACCTCACATTTTTATTTCGATTTCACGTGTTTCTTAATGTGTGAACACAATTTAAATCTTATATATCTTAATTAATGGTGTTAGTTATTTATTAATGTACCTAAAATCAGCGCGCAGCACGGGTAAAGCACCTAGTGAGGCTCACATTATCAAATCATATTAAAAAAATATATATTATATTACATTATTTATACACATTATTACATTACATTATTTATATTATTATATTACATTTATATAAATATATTATATACCATTCGAATGGTTCCGTTAATTATAAAAGAACGGTCACTGACACATACCAATAATATAACAAGCAAGTTACGACGTACGTTCCATTGAAATGGTCGGCGATAACGTGCATACGAGCTCTGTGAATACTTTACTAGGTTTTAAACAATAAGCTATCTATCGCCAAGTAGGGCCCTATAGCTATTTATTATTATTACAGTTTATTTAAGCATTTATGCACATTTATGTAAGCCACGAATTACGTAACTCGGGGTGTGATTGTGTAATAAATGATAAATCTTATATAAAAAAAATAAACGTACTAACCACCGTTCGTCGCATAACATTAGTATTGATTGATATTTGACAGAAATAACACAATTTATCTCCAATCCGCTGTCAATCTAACATTTCCAGTCGCTTATAAACAGCTTTAGGGGTGACTGGTTTTTCAATTCGCGTAATCGTCACTCGGCGGAGTGCACGGCCTTATGCTGTGTGCGCTCGCCCGATAGTGAGCGCGATACGGTGGTGTTCGCGTTTTTGGAATTGGTACGTGACCGATGAGAGCCATCGTATTGTTCCTGAATTTTGGTACGCTGCGGGAATTTTCCGGAAGCAAATTGAAATCATATCAAGTCACATCAGAACGTTGGGAAAATGTTATTTTTTATCATTTTTTTATTCTCTGATAGTTTTATGGAAATGCACAGTTTTTGGTTGGTTTAATATTATTTAAAAAAAGATTATTTTATTCGGTTAAATGTGGGTTGCATCTGCAAGATTTTCAACTTTCTTTTGGTTCTCAGCCAAGTTCAAAGCTTCCCGCAAGTTCAGTTCTATGACTTCCTTTCCAATTCTATCAATTAGATGATCTACTTATGATAATTTTTTGGAACGGATAGAACGGAATCATTGATTAAGCTCAGCGAAGTCCTTTTTTAAATTGAACGTTTAACATTTCATCAGTCTGCATTTTTTTGCACGTTCCGTATCCATTTGAAGGTGGTGGAAACTTGATTAAAAATAGTTTCATTGAAACAGTGACTTTTATTGAACAAATTGTATTATTCCTTATTCAAAATTTTAAGGAAAGAATACTTTAAATATATGGTTTTTAATTATATGCTTAGATATTTAAAAGAACCAACTTACAAATCTTATGAAATCGGAGGAAATTTTAGTTTAAATTATTAAATAAGGGAAAATTATAAACAGTCTTTTTTAGTTACCATTTTAATATTAGTACGACTACAGCTCTCCTTTATCACTAACTCCCCGAAACTTCAATCGACCAGGGCCTCGATTCTCGACGAAGTCATTCCACTCGGACCACTCGTTGGTTCGACCCACTCGAGTGGAATGACTTTTGACGCTTGGCGTATGTAAGTGTGTACCTTCGACGAGACTTAAGAATAAGAATGTCTACCAATGTATGTACTTTTGACGGCAATTTCTAGCGGTCTGGTATGAAGAATCGATACCCTGATCAGGCACGGGGACCCATCAAAACCTTTCGTGGTTAACAGCTCGTCTTCAAGCAGAATAACAACTCCTCCTACAACATCTCTCTTGTGGTATCTTCAAGACCCAACCACACTTTGTCCAATTAATTAACAAACCCTTCACACAGCATCCCTAATCATAAGAGTGGTTAAAAGCCCTTATTAAAAAAAAAGAAAAACGACGGAATATTAAAAAAAACTTTTATCTTCGAGTTTATTGTTTGTACACATTTGCCTTTATTACTTTGCTTATACTTTTTGTAACAAAATAAATTTAATTACGTATTTTCATGGTAATTAAATATTTCACCTGAGCCATCTTCATTTAAAAATAAATGACCCTTACCGGAACTGTAACCTTGTGAAATGAAACGAAGATAAGCAATGGCGACCTCCGCTTCCTGTCACAAGCTACCCCAATAATTACAACCCTCACCTATTTCCCAACCCTTCCCACACCCTAATTCCAAATTTGCCCCCCGTCGCAGAAAAAACACCCCGTCGCTGAGGTTTCAAATTAAAACATCTGCGAATACACTAACCTTTTTGCTGGAATAAATACTTACGGAGTTGTTAAGTAGTTAGTAACGTTGGACCAAATGAGGGAGTTACTGAGTTATGTTACACTTTGTTTCCAATGAATTCTGTTTAGGTCTACGACCTGTTTTAGTAGATTAAATTACTTGTACTTTCATTTTGTTTGCAGGCTCGCCTTTTCAGATTTACGTTCTCAATAATTGAAATCTACCTACCTTACTAATAGTAATTTTACTCAGTATGTTCTGTTTCTTTATTTAATTATTCTTACCTCATTTAGTAGTAGGTAACCTTCTTATGCAGATCATTCCATTGCAAAGACATTGTTTAAAAAGGACAAAACTTGTCTATTTTTTTGGGTTATATTGATAATATTTGCCTACAGTAGCAATGCCCTAACTAACTCCATGTGTTCGTATGTGATTTTAATTCTACTTTTTCAAGAATTTTTTTTTCTGACCAATGCGATTCCTTCAAATCTAATGATTTGATTTTTTTACGGTCAAAAGTATTATAGTAATTTATTTTTGGGGTATTATGCCGTGTTGCGCTACTTCCTTCTTTAGTCAAAGTTTCGGACAGGTTTACAGTGTCCGTCATCAAGGCAGATGTCATCAGGGCACACGTCAAGAAGGAGGTAGCGCAACACGATATAATACCCTAACAATGTATCATTATAAACCTTCAAATCTGTACAAAATATAAATAAGAAACGAAGTTGGTTAAATTTAAGTAATTACTTCCCTCGAATGTAAAACCTTACATTTATTTACTCACATTTCTAGCATTATTTTACAGATTTACGAAGAAAAAGGCATACGACTCAATTTCTGAGACTTTAACATCAAACACATGAATTAATGATAAATGTCACTACTAGCGATGAGTCGTTCATGAACGAGCCGCAAATTGACCTAGCTCTATTTGATGAGCCGTATTCGTATGAATCCCGGTAAATCGTACCACGGCTCAATTGAACGGTTACTCTTATGTTATCAGGAGATATTTAAAAAAAATGAAAAATTATCCAAGTATTAATTGATATTTCATACTCAAAGACGTGAACGGCGTCAGACAATCCGATATCTGGACTTGGACCTACTGAATACCTAGCATCTTACTTTTATCAGTTCCATGATAAATCAACACAGTGACAATTATATAAAGTCATTAGAAAAATTATATAAGGTCATTAGAAACCATAAAAAAAAATTTAAACCTAACCTAACCTAACCTAACCTACTTAACCCAGTTAGTAAAGTTTTTGTTTCATCACTTTCCATGACTTCATATAACTTTTTAAAGATGTGATGAATTATCATTTTGATGATTCATCCGGTCACCAAAAGCCTTTACTACAAAAATAAAGTTGGTTGTTTACAGGTGGAAAAATATAATAAACAGTAATTGTTGATTGAGGTGCTAGTACATATTGAAATAATTGGCGGTTTGGAAATAAGCCGACATAGCTCAGTGGTTTCAGAGCACCTGACCGGACATCAGAAGGCTCGGGTTCAATTCACGTTGCCGGCATTTATTTTTACTGAGGAAATATTTTCAATTTGTATTGATATTTCAGACAACTAAAACCATAACATGCTAAGAAAACAGGATATAAAATAAATTATATTCATAACAGAATTATATTAAAAATAATAGAAAATTTCCTCTCGAAATGTAAGAAAAAAAAAATTACTTACTTTTTATTTATATTCAGCTCTCAATAACTGAAAATGCCCACTACTGATAACAATTTATTGTACTTATTATATGTTCTGTTCAGGCAACATTGGGGGGGGGGGGGGGCTCGGCCGGTCGATTTCAAATGATCCAAAAGCAATAATAATGCAGTACGCAAATGCCGGCGCAATATTTCGTTTGTAGCTGAAAAGTACATCTTAAAGTTGTGATGAATCTCTAGCATGATATACGTCCGTTCTATCAGGGGCATTGAGTTATTCTAGCGTGGGAAGCAACCGGAAGTGAACTCCCTACCTAGGATTCCGCATTTATCATCGGCTGAACTCGTAACCCTTCGAGTACAACCTACATGCTATCTCTGTCAGATACTTCCATCTATGGAAAATCCTTATAACTACATTAACTGGATAATAATAACATAGATCTACACACTCTCCCGACATCTGGTGGGTGGTATCGTGACCAAAACTAAATAACAAAACTACAATAAAGTAACACAATATTTTAGCTTTGTATTTTTCTTACAAAACAAAACGGTTTTAAACGTTCGGTCGATTTTCTACGGTACATATTTTATTAAAAGTCAAAGTACAATTTAGAATGTGGGCAATATACAGGGTGTCCGGGAGTAAAATGTACTAACTTCCAGAGGTGATACTACAAGTAAAAACTGACTTTTAGGTTATAGTATAATAAAAAAACAAATTAGATTTTTTTTCGGAATTCCAAGTTTTAGGGTCTGGCATTATTATTGCGCTATTCGCAAAGGATCTGACAATTTAATGTAACTAGCAGTATAAACCTAACAAATTGATTATTTGATAAAAACTTGTTCATGTAGTGTGTCTTTATCTTAGTGTGCATTTATTAATACTTACTTAAAATAACATCTTTATTCATAGCGTGTTTTCTCCAAAGACTAACTTTTAACATTGCGTTTATTTGTGAGTAATTTTAATTACCGTGATAATGTCTGGCTTAATCCGCCAAGAATGGTCAGACATACATTAGGTTTACGGCCTATATGATGTAAATACACATGGAAAATGAACACTTCGAAAAGTCGTTAAATTAGTCAAAAGCAGTGGCATTAGTAAGTAATTTTTAAGTTTAATAATTTGATCGTTTAAAGTTTGAAATGTTACTACATTTTTTTAATTTTAGTACATTTTTTCTCTCTTGAATTTGGTTTAAAATATATAAATTGTAGCATAATTGCAAACGCTCGGCCTGATGTTATTGTTTACTTGCGGTTTCAATAGATACGGGCCGATCACAATATAAAAAATTCGGTTCCATGATAACCCAACACAGTGACAATTCAACACACTTTTAAAAAGTGATATAAAGTTATTAGAAACGATGAAAAATTAAACCTAACCTAACCTAACCTACTTAGCCCAGTTAATACCTCGCTCCACCGCTCCTCGTTCTCGGCAAGTTATTCACAGCGAATTCATCGAGTTAGTTGGTCCTCACAATAAGGATTTTTACTAGGTATGTCTTGTTGTAGTGGAAAAATAAGTTGGAGTGTCTGAAAAATTTATTTATCTTTTTACTCCTACCTTCATGCATAATCATCTCCCGAAGTACACTTTCCCCCGGACACCCTGTATTTGACTGAGTACTGTTAAGAAATCCGACCTTTCTAGATAGCATAACTTTGTTAATCGTTGTCGTAGGAGGAGCGTCGTAAAAACCAAAAAGGTTTCGTACATACTCGTAACTCATTTTCGTAAAAAGTGGACAATTGACGTTAAACTCCTGATATAATGCTATTACTCCTGAGAGGGTTGTGTTAAGTTACCATTTTATTTATTTGTACGTCAGTTCTAATCATTCACACAAATAGTCACTATTTACTTGCGTAATTGAAATAAAATGAGAAATTAATGATTTCAAGGTTTTTGTACATTTTGTTTATAATAATTGCAATATTATAACTGAACTGTTTGTCTGAAATATTTAAAAAAATTGAAGAATGAACTCTTGCGCAGTGAAATTAGGACAGCTTCTCTGTATGCTAGATCAAGGCAAATCACAAGTATTTTTTTTAATATCAGTTCACACCGAATCACGAGCTACAGAGCTCTGATATATACATAAAATTACAACAAAAATCTGTTTCGTACGGTGAGCACAGACTTAATAAAGTTAGCGTTGTAATTCTATCTTGAATTTTTATGTCAACGCAAATAATATCAGCCCGAAACATCATTTCCATAATGTGCTATGGTCCTTTAAAATATGAGACTGAACGACAGTGATTTTCGTGTTATTTTTCATATTATTTCATTTCTTCATTTGTAAAGAAGATTTAGAATGGCGAGTGCAGAAACTCGAACAAAGCCGAGCCGCTAAAATACTCTTTTCGGTTGTTAGTGCGTTGAAATAGTATTCTTCCGTAGTGCGTAAAATTGTTAAAGTTCAATTAACTTATAATTTGCAAAATTTGAACTAATAAGTATTAATCTTATCACACAATCGAGTGTCAAGTGTCAACATTATTTTATTTCTTAAAATTGTTTGTTTGAGATGCGTGGTAAATTGTTTAAGTGTTTGATAGGTGCTTAGATGAATTAATAGAGCGAAGATACGTTACTGGGACAACGTTCGTGGTTTCACTGAACTAGGTCTAGTGGACATACTTTAGCGGGCCGTCCATATAGCAATTTCATTCGTACACACTTATTTCTTGAGTGGCTATCCTTTATATGAGCATTGATAATTTTTTTATTTGATTAGTATGAATATGAGATATCTTTTTGAATATTTTATTATGTCATTGGATAGGTGTCGTAATTTTTAAAGTTTGCCATCTTTCGAGAGGTAAATTTCGTCTTTTGAAAGGCAACGAAGCTATGAGGTTAATATGTTTTGATAAATACTTTCTGCATCACAAATCCTTCAATTATAATGACGGCTTCCGTGGTCGAGGGTTAAGACTCTCGACTAGCAAGCCAGAGGTCGCGGGTTCAAATCCCGGCGTGCGCAGGTAAATTTTATTTGATAATGTTATTCACAATTTATCCATTTTAAATAATATATAACATATTTTCTGCACGTTCCAGAGTGGAAGATACTCTCAGTATTGCCCTGGTGTAAGACCACCATTCAGAATTGAAACGTTGCTGGAAATGGCCTTGGCCGTGTTTTTTGACCAGATCCGAATAGTCGGGTACTTCGAAACTTTCCTCTTCCTCGTATCCTTCCCCTCCAAATTCCCTTCAGTAATATAAGTATATATAAAATATATATAAGTACCCGTGAGTCTAACAAGAAGAGATCTAAATATAAAAAGAGTCTTAAAATGAGTTTGGTTTTCGTTCAACATTTAAGTTTATCAGCGTCTCTTGATAGGCAATTTATTATTATCTGTATATAATATTTATTTCCTGAAATTACTTACAAAGTCTTATTTACGACTTTGCTAAAAAAGATTTAAGAGGAAACTTTTAGCGGCATTTTCTCGTCTTACTGTGTCATTATTATCGGGCAAGGGATGATGTTTTGACAGGTGGGGTCGCATTTTAATGGTACGAACCACGGAAGAGGGGAGAGTGGAGGTGGTCATAGAAACTTTTTCTACGACAATTTTGTCGCCAGTTTGCGGTAAGAAGTAAGTCGCGCGCGGTAAGTGACCCATGCCACGCCTATTTGGGCTTGGTTCATCTTGTTTGATGCGCCGAGCTTGGTTGCCGTAGTGCCAGCTCCACTTTCTTCCTTCCTACGTGGTACGAACCTATATTGTTAGTAGCTACCTATCGCGAACTGACTGGGTGACTTACGGTCTTACTAAAAAAATGGTGAAAATTTTATTCAATTGAAAAATAGTTAATGGAAATATACATAAGATTAATATATACATTGCTTGTCCAGTCAAAGAGAGTTTTTTATTTGTTGTATAAACTTAAAATAATAGTTATATTTTCATTGAATTTCCAGGGTGTTTTAAATGTTCCATATATTTATTCATTTCAAATATTCCGTAAAAACAAATACCATTTTAGAAACTGAATAAAATTACCATTTAGTTTTTTGTATTTGAAATATACTTAATTATTTAAAAATTGGACTATTTTAATTTCAAACATGAAAAAAGTTTTAAAAAAGCTTACCACAAATATTTTTGATCGAAAGTCGCAAAATTTCATAGAAATTAAAATGGATAAAAAAAAATTTATAAGCGAGTTCAAAAAAATTTTAATATAATTTTTTGTTTGAACAAGATAAAAAGAAAGGTGACAGTTTTCTTGCAAACTTTTAAAATAAAATTTTGCTTGCACATTTTAAAAATGTTATTTCTTCAATTTATGGTTATCAACACGTGCATTAGGCATTTATGTTATAAAAAAACATACTTTAATATAGTTCTTATTAGATACTGACTATAAAACTCAATTTGATTATTGGCATAACCGTTTAACCCCACTTTATGACATAACATGGAATTAGATTTTACAAATTAAGTAATTACAAATTAATTAATACAAATGCTTGTCCACAACTGACGAAAAATGACACAAATAATCTGTAAATATATTAAATTACACAAATTTAAAAGTACAATTTACCATTTTATGAACAATACACTATTTGTGGAAATATTTCAAGAAGACATAAAATCTGCTGTCTACCGTGGCTGTCATTGCTAGATGCAAAAGACATTGATGCCAAAATTTACAAAACAGAGTTAAGGATATTCTTTTATTAGTACTAACTCGAAACAAAACTTTTAGTCTTTATACAATGTCTAACAGAAACACCGTTTAACAAATGTAGATTTTCTTTATTAAGGCAGTTTGTGTAAAGCTTGAAAAATTAATGTTTACATATTGACATAGAAGAGTAATGAAATACTGTGTTTTACCCCGCATTGTTCCTAAATCAATTTCATAGTGTTATCTTAAAAATATATTTTCATAACAAACTACTGTCAATGTAATTATTAGTGTATCCATAAAAATCCACATTAAAAGATATTTATTTATGTGAAACTTTACAACAAAATTAATTATGTTGTTTTTTTCATATCTTTTTAATTGTATTGAAGGATATTTCAAAGTATATATCTGGGGTATGTAATAGACATCTGAGAGCTGTAAATAGTTTCAAAGATTAACGATAACCTAGACTTTTGCAACAGAAACTTCAATAGAGTCTTCAGTTCGTTAATTTTTTGTTTGACCGAAAAATATACCTACCTACAGCTTATAAATATGGAAGATTTTCATTCGAATTATAATCTTTAGAGAGCTTTCAAACACAAAATTTTCAAATATAAAAGAAAATTAAATTTTTTAAATGAAAATAAATTTACCCTTCGAAAGATTGAAAATAAAGAAATTGCTCAAATAAATTTCGAACTGTCATTGCGTATCGCAATTTTTTGTTGTAATTAATTACATAAAGTCGTTTGTTGGAAATCCACAATTTGGGGAGAGAATTTTTTTTCTACTAGTCCGTTCCAGTTTTTTTTTTAATTAGGTAGACAAGGGTTTGTTGGAATTTTCGCATGAAAATGAATTAATTTCATCTTAACTACCTCAACCTGACTATGCGGGAATTCTAAGTAATATTGAAAGATGAACGCGGGGTATTTTGATATTCTTTTATTCCAGGACCTTAAAAAAGGGCATTTATTAATTAAAATTTTCCCAGGAGCTATACGCCTTATAGAATACGCATACTTCGGAAATTTTGTTCTACAATAATTAAATACCTTTCGGCCAAAACATACACTAGCCAAATTTTTTTTTTTCAAACATGCAACTTTTTGTGGAAACTATTCATATTATTATATACCGGTCGGTGGCTGAGTTGACATCGCGTTTGGGTCCTACCTAGGCGTAGTGTGTTCAATTCCTCGGCTAGCTAAGTCCTTCATCACAACACAAGCAACATTTTCCGCTTACTGTGGTGGTAGTAGGAGATTTGCAAATATTGTCAGGTTATTCTTAACCCGAGAATGTTTGTCTTTCTTTAAAAAAAAATCTATTGTGTTATTCAAATGAATAAGCAAAAACTGCACGAGCCCTGTAGTAGTCCCACAGAGAGGTCGTACGTACGTCATCGACGAAAATTTTCCTTCTCCCACGTCTTGTATCAAAAGCAAAAGACAGAGATACCAGAATGATGACATCACTTACGACCTTTTTTTGGTACTACTGAGTTTCATTTTGAATGTATCGTACGAAAACTAACAATCGAGAGCATTGTGCAACATCTGTGCTCTCATCCTACAGTATTGCAAAACAGGCGATCGTTTCATGATATCTACAACATGTTTCTCTATGTCTTCGGCCATATCGTCAAAACGCCATTTTACAGTGTTGTCAGAAAGTGGAATTTGTTGCTTTACTTTTGGTCCAACAACGATCTCAGCTGCTTTCAACACACACGGTTTGACGAGTGTTTCTCCAATAAAATGGCTTTTTTTCTTTTGAGATAAACACCGCCACAACCTTGGTAGGCACGCCCCCCACTTTGAAAAACCATGGTTTAGACAAATATAGAAGATTGTTAGTGAGACAGATTTTTTTTTTTTTTTTTTTTTTTTTATATTAACTCCACACAGGAGGCCCTGAAGAAAATAATTTCCCTCAGGGCCTATGTCATCTTTGGGGATGCTGTGTGGAGGGTCTTTTTGTGGAGAGGAAGGAGTGAACATGGGTCTTGAAGAGTCCCATGTTGTAGGAGGGAGGAAACACAGAGGCCGGCAGTTCGTTCCACAGCCGAGCTGTTGAACTTAAGAACGAATCGTAGAAGCGACCCGTTCTCATGTGACAAATGTCAACCGTGTACAAATGTTGGGCGCGCGTTTGGCGTGTTTCCCGACTATGCACCGGTGCCGAAGGGATCAATGACGCTAGTTCCTCAGAGCATCTTCCATTGTAATACCGATAGAACAAGGACAGCATACCTACCTGACGCCTGTGCTCTAAAGATTGCAGTCTTATATATAATAAATGTGTACTGTATTAATATATAATTTTAACTATTCACATGTAAAATCCCCTAAAAAGGGCGTTAATAAAGTATTAAAAAAATTAAATAAATAAATGGAATGCACGAATAGCATGGTTAATTGGCGATGCTGCATTTAAAAAAAAAAAAAATATTAAAAATTTTTCTGGTACATACATTGGTACAATTTTACAATAAGGGAAACACTTTTTTTATATAAACAGTTAAAAAGTAAAGAATAATACATTTAGCAGATTAACCAAAAAAATCCCACATAGGCATCGCCAGTTCGTGGGTATACTTGTGTTTATTAACAGTTAAAATTTTACTCACATTTGTTTCATAAGTAAACGTGTGGAATAGCGCTGTATGTCGTGCACGTCTCAAAGGTATGTAAAAATTAAAATTAATTATGGACAGAATACGTAAAGAGAATATCTAGACCTCAGTGTAGGTATAATACCTAGATAGGTCTTTATAATAAAAATAAATAACTAGTATATCTTTTTAAAATTATTCAATAAAAATAAATTATAAAAACCTCTACAGAAAATACACGGAGGGAGAGATAAATCTTGCTGAAATTTTCTTCTTGTAATATAAGCAAACATATAATAATACTGAATATTATGCCGTTCGTGCAGTTGTTTGTTGGTGGTGACTTATGGGACAATGTTGCCAGAAAATGTATTCAGAAAATGCTAAAAGGCTATTATGAGCATTCCAGAAAAGAAAAATCAGGATTTTTCCATGCACATAAATTCAAACATAAATGCATAAAATAATGCAACCTAAGGACAGTTTTATGTACACATAGATACTTATTGTAAAAAAATATTGTTTTGTCCTCATTTTACTCCAAAATAAGACACGTTATTTCCAATCATATAATTTATGATACAGGCAGATTGACAATTGAGAAAAAAAAATTAAATCGAAAAACTAGTTTGTGGCTCCATTTTAATTATATCTCAATAAATTACTTATTTTACAACACTATTTAATCAAAAGGATCGGCATGTTTTGAATCCTTCGTCAGGTTATACAAAATGCAATGAAAATTAACAGATTTAAACATAGGCAAATAAGCACCCATGGACAAAAATACTACAATGAGAGGTGATTATTTATTTATTATATTTATTAAAATAAACTAAATTGTTATAAATTGTAAACACATTTATGTATCTATACACAAAAATATTAATAAATTAACATAACAAAATCAGGATGTAAATACGATATCTAAATAATAAAAAATATATTATTTTCAATACAAGTATCAATGCGAATATAAATTTAAGAAATCGCCATTTAAATAAAATGGCTATTAATAATCTTTAATTGACTAATTCTAATTTCTTAAATTTCAAGTTATCCAATTATAAAAATATTGTATTCGTGTGCAATATTATTTTGTCTATAGGTACTAATTTGATTATGGTTATAATACTTTTTTTTCCAGGATGTGGGCAGGTTAGTGCAATCCCACACGTCCCATATAAATGTACAGATTGATTGTACAATAGATATGTGAATATAACGATTTTTTCTGATATACACGTAAGTCTGAAAGTTCATAAAAAATAAACAGTAACTATGTGAATAAAGCAATTTTTTAAGATATGCAAGAAATTCAAAAATCACAGTTAGTTGAATACAATGAACTTTACGAGAAACAAGAAAATGCAAAAATAGATTAAAACATAAGCAATTAAGGACAACTATGCAGGGCGTGGTCTTGAGTGAGATTGGGCTCAGCGTTCACTCAGGAGTGGCGCTTGGTGCTGGCAAGCAGCGGTCACCACCGTGTTGGCGGAGGCCATTAGCCGCATCCTGGTTCTATTGATCCGGTGTCTCATACTTGTCTATTTAATTAGTTAACTTTCATTGTATTGTGGATAAATTAACGATAAAACCATTGGTTTCGGAACGGAATTTCGGTCACTCTTTGAATTAAATACTGGTGGATACAAAGTATTTTATTTTCATATAAATATCATTTAATTACACCACTGTAAAGCGCATACCTGTTGTGCCATTTAATTTGTAATGCAAACATTCTATTAATTACCGTTTAAATCCAGCTCACAGTATGAGTCTTCATACATCATTGAAAGCAATTGGTGAAACGTCATAAAAAATGCATGCCATTTATGCTACGCGGTGTAGGTCATAATAGGACGCCATCATCTCTTTGTGGTTCCAATTAATGTGTTAACCAGCATCATAATAATGGCTACGCTGGAGAAATTCATAGATAAAACGAAAAACATTAGCTTCACATGAATTTATTTTTTGATTTTTTTGTTAAGGGTACGTAATAAATAAATTATATTCTAACTGTCTTACTAAAAAACGTGGAGACATTTTTTTTCAATTGATCAACGACCGTGTATGTGAAAACATACTAATTGAAACGTAAAATAGAAACTGGAATAGAATAGTTCATGGAAACTTATATACATTTTTTAAATTAACTTTTGTTTTTAACTTTGTTTTAAACCACTTTATTGAGTTATATAGAAATATAAAACTAAATTAAATACAGAAGACAATTACGAGGTAAACAAAAGGAAAAGAGAAAGCACATGCAAGAGGGAGAGAGCATCAAAGATGAAAGTTCGCTGGTGGAGAGGTAAGTAGAGTATAGTTTCAAGCCACAAAGTGACCGATTTCTTCGATTTGCTTATTTCAAATCTGTTGGGTAAACTTGAAATAATAACAATTTCAATTTTTATGTATGTAAAAATAAACTGATGTAAATTTAGGTATTTAGTTATTTGTCTAATAATAAAATGAATAATTTACACCCGTACGAATTCGTCGAAATCAATTAAAATATGAGCCTCCAGCGAACCCCGTTATTAGAGTCTTGTGTCGCCTTAATTATTTTATCACTATTTGGCATTTTCATTAACGTTCTCTTAATGGAAATGCCAGATAAAATAAGATACTTATTGTGCGTCTACGGACATCCTGCGAGCTTTCTTTAAAATCCATAATTATTTAAACACTCAAGAATTTAAATACTTAATAAAAAGCTTAAGTTATCAAAAATATGTGTTATTGAAGATAATCCCTGTACAATGGTCAAGATTAAAATTGATTGGATGAATTTGTTTTATTAATATAAAGATTTTTGCAGTCACACTTAAGTTGTTTTTTTTTAAATCCCTTTTCTTTAAAGGTATGGTAAATGCGTGTTAAAAAAATGCTACAATACGCAAGGTTGAATAAATGCCGTTTGTCGAGGTACTAATCCTTAATACCAAAACAATAATAGAAAATCGTCGTGCTCAGGATCAGTCGTATATCAAATGGTTTAATAATAATAATCAGCTGTCATGAAATAGACACGTTTCAAAGAACAAATATTTGATTTTCCGGGATAACAAATTTAAATTATAATGGAAACACAGTGGTCGGGCCACTGTAAGGCAGGCATGCCGGAAGCAGCCATTACGACCCCCCAAATATTATAAAGTGTAGTCAATTTGGGGTTTCTATTTCGCCGTTTTGCGTTCCTGGCAGGAAACAGCAATTTGCCAATTACAGCTGGGGTCGCACGAAGTTTTGAGATGTTTTAAGGCTTTATGGTATTTTACAGAAATTAACTAACCTAACCTAACCATTTAATTTTTTTTATTAAATACGGCCTCCGAGTGGTGAATTTCTTATTAGTATTTTATTGAGTTTAAAAAAATATCCGAGCAATTTTCCATGTTTATCAACAAACTTGCATAGCGATTTACGCTGTATACTGTAAGTACACCCCAACATGGTGCTATTAGTTTTGAGATTATTTAATTCATGGCATTCATATATTATACCTTTAATGATAAATTATTATTATAAATATTTTTTAAACCCACCAAACAAGTACGCGGTTTACAAAAGTAATCTCACCTAGGCATGAATTTTCGCAACAGTGATTTGTTATATTTTAACATTATTTCCATGTTTACATACAAAATTGAAAAATACATGACACAATAAAAAGACATACATACATGACACAAATATTCCAACTTCCATGAAAAAGCACAATAAGGTTCTGCCCCCTCCTTTGCGTTCCGCCTCAGGCATGCTTACACGTTCCTGCGGGACCTAACGACATTATTACTATGTTTCATTGGAAAAGTCTGAATTCACACATGAAAAAACACAGAGATAAATTATTAATGACAACAAACTACATTGACTATTTATACAACTGAAAACCGTAAGGTATACATTAATTAGTTCGGCGGGCTTATATTCTTCTCTTTTCCCTCTAATTAACAAAATTAAGGGTTGTTGTGATTAATTTTTGGGTTATTGTACCGTGTTACGCTTCCCCCTTCTTTAGTCCACGTTTCGTACAGCATTACAGCGCCCATCATTAAGGCCGATATTTATTTATTTATTTGTTTTATTTGTTGACGCCCAATTAGGACTTTTACATATGATACAATTAAAAATACAATTGATATAATAAGAGAGTAAAAAAGATATAACAATAAAATATGTACCAAATATAAAAATATTAACCTAAAGCAACAGAGTAAACTATAGGATGCACATTCCTATAAATTTGGATACATTGAAAATTTATAAACATTACAAAGCTATTAAGATAGACATACTGATTTAATAACAATGTTTTTTTAGGCTTTTAGACATTCAGTACCGTTGGTGTTCATGTGATATTTATTCCCTGCACTGTGCAGTCGGTTCATTACTGAATTTATTTCTGCTTTGGTACCTGCAATGTTACAATGGTAAGGTACCTTCTGACGAACCGTTCTACTAAGCACATGAAAGTCAATCAGCCTAAGGAGTTCAGGGGAGTCCAACATGGTATTAACAATTTTATATAGAAAAAATAGATCAGATTATTCTATCTTTTAACTGAAATTTAAGAGTTTTTTATATGAAAATTAAGAGTTGTTAAATTTTACAGAAACTCTTAAAGTTGAGCAGGATATTAAACATAATATAAATGTTAATTCACGGAGAAAAATGAATACGGATGATTTTTCAAAATACTGTTAAAAATTTGACTGCATGCAAATTTCCTAATAAAATACTAGTCATTCACAATATATCTGAAAGAGAGTTCACACAGGTGGCCTTATCCTAATAAATATAATGGACAAAATACGAAAGCATTACAATTTTTATGAACACTTGTTAAGATTTCCCCATAACATATTCGTGCTTTACTGATAGTTTGTTATGAAACCTGTCAATTCAATCGTTAAAAGCTTGCAGTCCCGTTTTTAAAAGGAAAACGAATAATTTGACCAGATTTTTAATAAATTAACAATATTTTATATGGATCCTGTAGTAATATGGCATTACAACCAGGATCCATTAGTACTTTGGCATAACAACCGGGATCCATTAGTATTATTGCATCACAACCCAGATCCGTAGTATTTTGTCATTTGAACCTGGATCCAAACATGATGACATTATTCGTTGCTTCTTTTTTTCGCAAAATTGAAAAGTTTGAAATTATGTGCTTGTTATTTTGCTGATAAGTATTAAAATTGATAATGCCCGTCAATCGAGTACGTTTTTCCATGAAATTATAACATAGAGAAAATATAAACCATTATAATTTTACGTTTTCGGTTTAATTAATTAAAAAAAAATACTCTTTCTCATTCGGTTTTCGTTGTAATTTGACTCATTACATTTTCAGCGGGCAGATTTCAGAATATCCATAAAACCCAAATGGATTTCTGGGCTCTACAACCAAAAAACATTTGAAATAATTTATATCTTATATAAAATATATTATCTGATGTAAAAACACTAATATAATTAATTTTCAGGTTTAACGAAGTGATATTCACCCCAGGCTTGAAACCTTCACTGAAATATCGTAAGTCTTTTGATTTATTATTATTGGTTATGTATTTTTCTAATATAAAAGCTAAATATTTGTTATGGCTAGTCGAAGAGAAAATTGAAAGTCGGGCAATGAATGATTAAGGTTGTTTGAAAAACATTGTTGAAAATTCCTCTCTGATGTTTATTTTCCATTGTTTTAGAGAATATAATTTATTCAGTCAGCTCGAAGGATTATAGTTGATTGTTTTTCAAATGAACATATTTATTATAAAATTAATCAAAATATTGGAAATATGTACTGAAATTTTTGATTGACTTCAATATACTATTCTTCTTTCTTCTTATGTGGGTGAATAATTGAATAAATGAACACTAAACATTATTTGATGGACTTCAAGATACTGTTCTTCTTTCTTCTTATGTTGGGAAATAATTGAATAAATCAACACTAAACATTATTTGATGGACTTCAAGATACTGTTCTTCTTTCTTTTTATGTTGGCGAATAATTGAATAAATGAACACTAAACATTATTTGATTTGACTTCAAGATAACGTTTTTCTTTCTTCTTATGTTGGGAAATAATTGAATAAATCAACACTAAACATTATTTGATAGACTTCAAGATACTGTTCTTCTTTTTTTCTTATGTTGGTGAATAATTGAACGGGTGAACAGTAAACATTTTTGACTTGTTTGTTTTTACTGCAGGGTTTAATTTACAAGGTCACTAGAGATTTGTTTTGTTGTAGACTTCCCTTCATCTTTGAAAGCATTTACTGTGACCTTGTTTGTTGTGATAGAGGAATATTTGATAAATAAAAAAAGGGTTCTAAACAGTTTTACCCAACAAAAAAAATTGGCATAAAACATTAGATAATAAAAGATTTCTTTTTTGGTTAAAATGGTTAATTTCATAATTTTATGGTGTGCACGTAGGTGTAATTGATTATATCATTCTCTTAATGACGAAATGTGATTTTATTCAAGCATATCATTCTAAGAACCTCACCGCTTCCGTAGTTGAGGGGTAAGGCTCTCGACTAGCAATCCGAAGGTTCAGAGTTCAAATCAATAAAGTTTATTTGTATTATTTCACAATTTATTCAAATAAAATAATATATCCAGAGTGGAAGATACTCTCAGTATCGCCCTGGTCTAAGACCACCATTCAGAATTGAAATGTTTCTTGAAATGACTTTGGGCGTGATTTGTGTCCAGATCTGAATAGCCGGGTCACCTTCCTCTTCACAATCACTTTCACCTGCACATTACTTTCAGCCTCACAACAAACCCCAATCGAGGATATATATGTACATATATGTATGTAAGCAGTGTGTCCGTTAAATTGCACAATATTTAATAAATTCCGTAGTTACTTTTTTTTCAGTGAAAATGCTGTGCTGCAGCTTTTATTGACTTTCAAACCATGTTGACTTTTCCGGCCCCCTGATGGGGATAATGGTTATTTTATAACACGCTGTTGAAAACACATTCACGATTTTATAAAATTTCACCCACCGTGACATATTTTTACGCTTTTCCAATACATAGAAATAATATGATACTTTAGGGGAGAATAATTCGTTTAAATCTCTTCTACGTTTGGTTTCATATTTTATCATGAAATCCAACATCAAAAGGGTGTCATGCAAATTATTTATATCACTTTGTCCGATCACTCTTGATATTTGAAAAAAAAAATAAAAAAAATTAAAGTCTATTATTTTTGCAATATAGATCTATTGCAAATGACTCTTTTTTCGTTGTAATTACGTACATTATAAGAATGGATTTGGAAAAAAAACGGAGCAAGCTTGATTTATGAATATATTTTTTTCTTTAATTTGGTAGGCGGGAATGGGTACCGCCGCCCTGGGAACCATTTATTGGACGACCAACACCTCTGCCACAGGTCACCCCAAGTGGTTCGCTACGTTTGGTGACTTAGCAGGGGTGCCCGGGTTCATGGGTTAAGGTTTGCCCAGGTCTTGGTGGCGGGTGCGTCGGCCCACCTTCTGCGTGGCGAGCCGGTTGGGAGATGCTGGTTGAGGGACACCCTATACAACCGGTTACCGCTGTCCGGGCCGCTCGATAGTACAGGGGCCCGACCCTCAGGCTCACGACTAAGGGTGGGCTGCCCCATCAGCGAGTGAAAAAACCCCGCCACTGCTGTTGTGCCGGTTCGTGACCGGAGGGGACCCAGCAGCAGCGTTTGGGGCGCATTGGATGCCCTCTCCAGCCGGACTCTCCCAGCCTATCGCCTAACACCGCAGTGGATGGGCTGGAACCAAACGCTCATCACTCCTGGACAGCCTGAACCCCAGATTCCTACCCACCCCTCATACCTTTCCTTTTCAGACCTTTCCTTTCACCTCCTACCCTTACAAAAAAAAAAAAAAAAAACTTGAAATTCATGAACATACAACACAACAATTTTAACATCGTTACAGCGGCGAGTAGCAGGCGTCCCCGGTGCGGGCCAAAACTGTCGGTAAATTTTGCCAACATTAGCGGCCTGCACACAAATTTAAATTCCGTCCATCACCATCTTTTGTCCCAACGTCCCAACCTTCTTTTCCTATCCGAAACTCAGATAGCCGAGCCGCCAGACTCCTCCTATCTGGACTGCCCGGGCTTTACCCTCGCAAGCAAATTCCGACTCAAAGGAGGAGTCTGCCTCTATAGTAGAGCTGACGTCAACTGTGTACGACTATTGAGTCTGGAAAACTCCAGATTCGACGTAATGTGGGTGCGCGTCAATCTTGCCAGTACGGCAAGATTCTACGCATGTCCATACCGCTCACCGAACCTTAGCGAATCAGACACTTCCGAACTCTTCAAACATTTGAGCGATACTATTGATGATCTCTTGCCCCGCTACCCTTCGGCCGAGTTTGTTGTTCTGGGGGACTTCAATGTTCATAACGAACCATTGTTGTAGTTCTCAGGCCCAACGGACTCGGCTGGCCGACAGGCGGAATCCTTTGCCATTTGCTACGGATTAGAGCAATTGGTTCAGGAGCCTACAAGGGTTCCTGATGTCCAGACTCACCGCTCCAATCTGTTAGACCTATTCTTAACTACTGTGCTACACGGTTATAAGATTGACGTCACAGCGCCTCTGGGATCATCTGACCACTGCCTAGTGACGACATCAATCCCCGTTAGCTTCAGACCAACCAATGAGAGGCTGAGGAGAAAAGTGTGGCACTATAAGTCAGCAGATTGGTTCGGTATGCGGGCCCATTTCAACGCTTTTCCGTGGTCAGCTGTTTGTTTTCGGACTTCGGACCCTTCAAGATGTGCCCAGGAGATTGGTGAAGTCATCAAATCGGCGATGGATGGCTTCATACAATCGACTATTAAAGAAACTGGTGTGGGCTTGTGATGTTTTGAATATCCACAAAAACAAACGATAAATAATAAACGAACGTGTTCAAAAAAATTTTTTTGTTTAGACAACGACGGAAGATTTATGGACAGACAGGCCTGGAGTAAACAGATTCCCACGGGAAAGGAGAGACCGGAGGGACAGTCGAGTTTTGAACTTGGGTGCATTGACAGCCCCGAGAAAGGGATACAAATCAGAAGTGTTGTTTGAAATTGCAGTTAATTATTGAATTCAAATGGTATTAGAGAATATTGCGGAATATTGAATTAAAGTGAAAGATTATTGATCCGGTGTTTGTGTGAAGTGAAAGTGGTTCGACTCAGTGGGAAAACAATTAATAATAATGACAATAATAATAATTGGATAATTTGTAGAGCGCCGTTTTGTAAAAACCCACCTCAGGGGCGCCAGGTGTTGTGCAATCGCGATTGTGTTATAAAGTTGTGTTGATTTAAACGTGATTTCGTATACAGTTCGAACTAGATTGCTTGTCTTAAAAACATGAAAATAATAAAAATAATGATTGCGTTTTTAAAATAGAGTGAATGTACTTAAAGGCAGGAAGTGTTTAATCGGGCTAAGTTATTGATTTGGCGAGATGGCATTCTATCCACGGAGACCGAAAACCAGAGAAAAAAATAGATTATTAACTGTGGGTTCGAATCCTAACAGATTAGGGAGGTACAATTTTATTTACAGGAATATTTAATTACCCTTTTATAAGCGTAGGGAGGAGGTCGAAAATTAAAGTGATTTAGCTATATAGTGTAACCAGGTAAGCTTCACGCTGAGAATGAGAGGTGACTAACTGGGTGAGTTTTTTTATATTATTTATTAAATTTCAGAGGACCCTTTTTAAAGACGGATACAACTAAGTTTACTACACCTGCCGCCCAAATAATGTTATCATTAAAAGGAATACCCTAGACGGATTGTCAATCAGCTGTGAGCGAGAGACGAGTCAACGACCTTTTCATATATAGGACAAGGCGCGGTGTACAGTCAGTCAAAGGGGAAGTTTTGCTAGCGTATGCCGTCCCAAATTGAAAGCGATCGGATGCAACCAGACGGAACGAAATGAAAACTTTTCTTCTGTTATTTGACTTTCTAATTTAATACTTTTCATCTATTATTTGACTTTCTAAGTTACGAATTGGGATGCACAAAAACAAATCTAAAGTCGAAAGAGGGAGATGGTAATCTCCGAAATAAAACTACCAACCGAACAACTTTTCTCAACAGGTATCTTTCGAGAGGTAGGCAGCCTCTTTAAATTAAATGCAAAACATCAAACCAATTATCCGTTTATACCTTACCTGAGAGGATAGGTATTCAGTAGAAGTTACCCATACCTAATACACGAGGATGCTAGTAACCTCATAAAATAAATACTGGAACCAAATATTAAAATACAGACAGTCCTCATCCCAAATTTGGCATTTCGAGTAGACCTTACATATATCTCACATGATAATTGGCTGAATGGGTAGGCACACAACCTATCGTTAATAAGCAGGCAAAATGTCGACAAGATCGTCGTGTGTTACCTATGTATTGACCTAGAAAGGGATGTAAATCCCCGACGGCGTGGGAGTTACAACGTTTTCTGGAGGTGGCACGTAACTTAGGACCTTGCGTGTCACATTTTCGCGACTAGATTCGTGACAAGGGATGTCATGGTTTTCCCCTTCTACACTCAGTAAAGTAGATTTTCCTGGAGGTGTTTGAGATTGGGGCAATTCTGAAATTGGTGATGAGACCTGGTTTTCTTTATTCTGGCGTGAAGGTTGCCGATTTGGAACAAGGGGAGACCCGGCCGGTTGTGATATCCAGACACGCAGATATCGATCGCCTTGTTCGAATTATCATCCATCAGTTTTGTTTGGTAAGCGGAGGAGCCAGTCTTAGCTTGAAAAAAGTTCATTTCCTTTCCTCTCCTTCCCCTCCCAAAATATATACATGGATGGCGCCGACAACTAACACCATAAACTTATCGTATGTATATCACATATATAAAATCTAACACTTTATTATATTCACATTACCCTACGATAGGTAGAATCGAGTAGCTAGTGGGGGGGGAGCAGGCGACTTAGAAGATAAGGTTTATAAAATGGTTTTAAAACACAGCGGTAATGGATTCAACTCACTCTATCTCAAAAGAACCAAGGGATACCACACATACATAAATAACTAGGTTTCTAAACCGAGAAACAAAAACCCAACACAACGTTCGGTGAAGCCTTTTTATACTGAACCGTCACGTGAAATGAGTACGTTCAAGGTCGTACGTCACGTAGACAAACTAGGATGTACACTCTTGAAGGGGTGTGTAATAAAGAAAAGACGGCAGGGAGGACCTTCCCTCCCCGGATATATATATATATAACCAAAGCCTTATGGAAAAGTTACCTACGGGACTTAAGGAAAATTATCGTAGAAAGAAGAGAAGGAAAAATTTGAAAAAGAAAGGGCAGATCATTACATCTGGTGCCGTGACCAGGAGAGATAGATTTAAAAGCTGGCTTGAGTTCATTACTGTTGTTGAGGAAAAAATGGATTTCATAAACCTTATTAATTCACACTAACAGCAAAAGAAATGGTACCTATCGTCAAAAATGATAACAGAGACATCGTACTTCAAAGGCAAAATAGAATAAACAGACAGACCCGGAAAACATTGAATTCATTGTGACGACAAAAAACATCTAAAATGTTCATAAACAACGAAGCCAAAGGATAAACAAACATCGAAATCGGATTAATTATAACACAAGAATTAGAATAACTGTAAACAATTATTGTTTATTCCAGATCTAAAAGGCAGAGAATGTTTAAGTCATAAATAACACAGACGGACAAAAAACCATCGGATCACAGCCGAGGACACAAAATAAAAACAAATCAACATGGAAATAAATAACACTCGAACATAATACAAATAACGTATTGAAATGAAACAACACTGTTTAAACAATTAACTCAGAGTTTAAAATTCGAAAATAAACAAGTGTGACATGACATATTGAATTTCTACCCATAAAGACACGAAACACTTGAAAAAGCTGAGGGCGGAAAAAAACTCACCAGTAGAACAAGCCGATAATCACGGGAACCAAAAAATAAACAGATGCTAGGTTAGAAACGAAGAACAGGGGCGCTCAACATTTTGGAAGAATTAAAATAAAATTTAAAATAAAAATAAAAAATAAATACAGAGGTATTCGAGAAACGTAAATTACCTATAGTTATTTCTAATCCCATCGACTAACACGTGGAAGCGAGATTACCCGCTGGGCTTAGAACTAAAGGGAGGCTGTGATGTTTTGAATATCCACAAAAACAAACGATAAATAATAAACGAACGTGTTCAAAAAAATTTTTTTGTTTAGACAACGACGGAAGATTTATGGACAGACAGGCCTGGAGTAAACAGATTCCCACGGGAAAGGAGAGACCGGAGGGACAGTCGAGTTTTGAACTTGGGTGCATTGACAGCCCCGAGAAAGGGATACAAATCAGAAGTGTTGTTTGAAATTGCAGTTAATTATTGAATTCAAATGGTATTAGAGAATATTGCGGAATATTGAATTAAAGTGAAAGATTATTGATCCGGTGTTTGTGTGAAGTGAAAGTGGTTCGACTCAGTGGGAAAACAATTAATAATAATGACAATAATAATAATTGGATAATTTGTAGAGCGCCGTTTTGTAAAAACCCACCTCAGGGGCGCCAGGTGTTGTGCAATCGCGATTGTGTTATAAAGTTGTGTTGATTTAAACGTGATTTCGTATACAGTTCGAACTAGATTGCTTGTCTTAAAAACATGAAAATAATAAAAATAATGATTGCGTTTTTAAAATAGAGTGAATGTACTTAAAGGCAGGAAGTGTTTAATCGGGCTAAGTTATTGATTTGGCGAGATGGCATTCTATCCACGGAGACCGAAAACCAGAGAAAAAAATAGATTATTAACTGTGGGTTCGAATCCTAACAGATTAGGGAGGTACAATTTTATTTACAGGAATATTTAATTACCCTTTTATAAGCGTAGGGAGGAGGTCGAAAATTAAAGTGATTTAGCTATATAGTGTAACCAGGTAAGCTTCACGCTGAGAATGAGAGGTGACTAACTGGGTGAGTTTTTTTATATTATTTATTAAATTTCAGAGGACCCTTTTTAAAGACGGATACAACTAAGTTTACTACACCTGCCGCCCAAATAATGTTATCATTAAAAGGAATACCCTAGACGGATTGTCAATCAGCTGTGAGCGAGAGACGAGTCAACGACCTTTTCATATATAGGACAAGGCGCGGTGTACAGTCAGTCAAAGGGGAAGTTTTGCTAGCGTATGCCGTCCCAAATTGAAAGCGATCGGATGCAACCAGACGGAACGAAATGAAAACTTTTCTTCTGTTATTTGACTTTCTAATTTAATACTTTTCATCTATTATTTGACTTTCTAAGTTACGAATTGGGATGCACAAAAACAAATCTAAAGTCGAAAGAGGGAGATGGTAATCTCCGAAATAAAACTACCAACCGAACAACTTTTCTCAACAGGTATCTTTCGAGAGGTAGGCAGCCTCTTTAAATTAAATGCAAAACATCAAACCAATTATCCGTTTATACCTTACCTGAGAGGATAGGTATTCAGTAGAAGTTACCCATACCTAATACACGAGGATGCTAGTAACCTCATAAAATAAATACTGGAACCAAATATTAAAATACAGACAGTCCTCATCCCAAATTTGGCATTTCGAGTAGACCTTACATATATCTCACATGATAATTGGCTGAATGGGTAGGCACACAACCTATCGTTAATAAGCAGGCAAAATGTCGACAAGATCGTCGTGTGTTACCTATGTATTGACCTAGAAAGGGATGTAAATCCCCGACGGCGTGGGAGTTACAACGTTTTCTGGAGGTGGCACGTAACTTAGGACCTTGCGTGTCACATTTTCGCGACTAGATTCGTGACAAGGGATGTCATGGTTTTCCCCTTCTACACTCAGTAAAGTAGATTTTCCTGGAGGTGTTTGAGATTGGGGCAATTCTGAAATTGGTGATGAGACCTGGTTTTCTTTATTCTGGCGTGAAGGTTGCCGATTTGGAACAAGGGGAGACCCGGCCGGTTGTGATATCCAGACACGCAGATATCGATCGCCTTGTTCGAATTATCATCCATCAGTTTTGTTTGGTAAGCGGAGGAGCCAGTCTTAGCTTGAAAAAAGTTCATTTCCTTTCCTCTCCTTCCCCTCCCAAAATATATACATGGATGGCGCCGACAACTAACACCATAAACTTATCGTATGTATATCACATATATAAAATCTAACACTTTATTATATTCACATTACCCTACGATAGGTAGAATCGAGTAGCTAGTGGGGGGGGAGCAGGCGACTTAGAAGATAAGGTTTATAAAATGGTTTTAAAACACAGCGGTAATGGATTCAACTCACTCTATCTCAAAAGAACCAAGGGATACCACACATACATAAATAACTAGGTTTCTAAACCGAGAAACAAAAACCCAACACAACGTTCGGTGAAGCCTTTTTATACTGAACCGTCACGTGAAATGAGTACGTTCAAGGTCGTACGTCACGTAGACAAACTAGGATGTACACTCTTGAAGGGGTGTGTAATAAAGAAAAGACGGCAGGGAGGACCTTCCCTCCCCGGATATATATATATATAACCAAAGCCTTATGGAAAAGTTACCTACGGGACTTAAGGAAAATTATCGTAGAAAGAAGAGAAGGAAAAATTTGAAAAAGAAAGGGCAGATCATTACAGGCTCAAAGACGTGGTTCAGTCGACAATGCTCCGAAGCAGTTCGACGAAAAAACGCGGCTTACCGAGCCTACAACACATCTCGAACGCCCGAAAGCAGATCAGCATACAACAAATCGGCAAAGGAATGCAAGAGAATCATTAATAGGTCAAAATTCGAAGACGACCTGCAGATCAGCAAAAAACTGGCTGCCTGCCCGCGTGGCAGCAGAGCATTCTGGTCGCTTGCGGGCTCAATAGGTCGGAATTTTTGCAAACCCAGTTTGCCACCTCTTACCAGACCTGACGGCTCACTAGCAAACACCGCCACCGAAAAGGCTAACCTATTAGGGAAAATGTTTGCGGAAAACTCGACCCTCGACGACGGAGGAGCTGTTCTGCCGTCGGTTCCTCACTGCGGCTTCTATATGAAAAAGCTGAGGATCCGGCATCGGGATGTACTCCACGTCATACGGGGGCTCGATGTTAACAAAGCTAGTGGACCTGATGGAATACCTGCCATGGTATTGCAGAGGTGTGCTGCGGAAATAGTTCCAGTTTTGACAAAGCTCTTCAAAATGTCCCTGAAGTGTGGCACTGTGCCCTCTGGTTGGAAAAAAGCGGTCATTCACCCTATTCTCAAGAAAGGTGACCGCCCCAACCCGGCCAACTACCGCCCCATAGCGATCACATCAATTCTGTCCAAAGTGATGGAACGTGTGATCAACGACAAACTGCTCACATACCTCGAGATGAATAAAATTATCAACGACCGTCAATACGGATTCCGGCGGAATCGCTCGTGCGGTGATCTTCTCGCGAATGTGTCGCATGTTTGGGGGCGGTGCCTGGAACGTCACAGTGAGACCCAAACGGTCGCACTAGACATATCCAAGGCCTTTGACCGGGTCTGGCACCGAGGACTTGTCAACAAATTGCCTTCTTACGGACTTCCCGCATCCCTGTGTACGTGGATTGCTGACTTTTTAAGGGATAGGTCGATTCAGGCAGTTGCTGACGGTTTCACCTCATCCTCACACTCTATAAATGCTGGCGTCCCACAGGGATCGGTTCTGTCTCCGACTTTGTTTTTGTTGCACATCAATGACCTTTTGACATGTGCACCGATTCATTGTTACGCGGATGACAGTACAGTTCATGATAGCTTTTTGTTTGACAAGCCCCCAAAGGGCACACAAACTCCAACGGCTCGGAGGGCTTTGAAGCAGAGAATGGACGGTTATCTCGAGAGTATTTCCTCCTGGGGTAAAAATAATCTCGTCGAATTTAATGTTTCAAACACCCAATCCTGTCTGATTACGTCTAAAAGGGATCTAAATGATAACCTAGTCTCCTTCAACGGAAGCAATCTTCCGAACAGGCCTTCCATTGATATGCTTGGTGTAACTATAAGTGACCAGCTCAGGTATGGGGCTCCATCGAAGCCAGAGTAAAGCTGGCCTCTCAGAAGCTAGGTGTACTGTACAGGGCCCGCAGATACTTTAATAGTACACAACTGCTGACCCTGTACAAATTGCAAGTGCGCCCTACTGTTGAATTTGGCAGCCATCTCTGGTCCGGAGCCCCTAAATACCTGAAAAAAACCCTTGACTCTGTGCAAAAACGGGCGGTCCGTTTGATAGATTCCCCAATCTTAACAAACGGACTGCAATCTTTAGAGCACAGGCGTCAGGTAGGTATGCTGTCGTTGTTCTATCGGTATTACAATGGAAGATGCTCTGAGGAACTAGCGTCATTGATCCCTTCGGCACCGGTGCGTAGTCGGGATACACGCCAAACCCCAACATTTGTACACGGTTGACATTTGTCACATGAGAACGGGTCGCTTCTACGATTCGTTCTTAAGTTCAACAGCTCGGCTGTGGAACGAACTGCCGGCCTCTGTGTTTCCTTCCTCCTACAACATGGGTCATGAGGCCCTGAGGAAAATTATTTTCTTCAGGGCCTCCTGTGTGGAGATAATATAAAAAAAAAATAAAAAAAAGAGTGGCGAAGAACCAAACGAGCCTACACAACGAATCTGTTGAAATTATATATTGGTACTTCAAAGTTTATGGGCAATGAATTATAAACCAACATTGAAATAAGTTAAATTTTTACATTAAATAAAGCTTTTGTAACAATTAACACTGAGCTTTATATTCAGAATTGAAAGGACTCAATTAGGCACATGATCCTTGTCTTGAATCTGTCATCACCAAAAACTGGTGAGATTTAATACCATATTACTCAAATGTTGTCATTAACTCATTTTTTACTGTACTGTATAGGCACGTATGGATCTTTGCCACTCACTTTATCTATCGTTATATTAAATATAAAACTTATAATGGACCGTAATAGGGACCGTTAAGAAAGTGCTTTGGTTGGTACGATTATAAACTAGGTAAAACATACTGATCAGAAAATCTTTCGAAGTGTAATATCTATGTCGATTTGAAAAAATTCTTTATTATTTTTTTTATGTGAGACATCTTCAATCAATACGAGCCGCCCAATAAAAAAACGAGTCGGAAAAGCGTGTTCCGCTCGTGTACGTCGAGTTCACTTCGACTCGGGTCGGGGTGGATTGCTCTTCTTCGCACAGAATCAAGTAGGTTTAAGAGGAAGCTACAAGCCAAAAATGTGTATATTCTTGGTATGCCTTATATCGTCACGAATATAGGTAATAGGCTTAAAATCGCTTGACAAACGGAGTCTAGAAACGCTCGATTTCAAGCACAAAAGTTGTTTTTATTTATTTTGTAAATAATTTTATAAGAAAGGAAAAAAGTTGTTCTAGGGAAATTATCACAGATAATCTTACCTATGAAATTGTATTTTTTTAAAGTTGTTTCTTTTATGCGTTCATACATTTCTATTGAACATTTTTTTTTTAGTATTTTACATTTATATTTTTTATTGAGTGATAATTTTTATTTATTTGTATTCTACTCAAGGAAAACGATAGTAAAACCTTTTATTATAAACCCAGATGTGGCTCCCAAATTCAATTATTGAGGCCAATATAAAGGCCAATGAAATTAATTACTTATATTATGTACCTATTTATGCAAAAATTATGAGTAAAAAACATAAATATAAAAAGCGATCAATATTCAAAGATTGTCAGGATGTCATTGTCTTTTCCAAAGCGTTTAATTGCCGAACCAGAGACAAAACAATGGATCCTAACATTATTTCTTACATTGGTATTTAAATAAAATAATCGTCGAAAAGTCTTTTTGGCAAGTTAATATTGTGCAAGTTTTTTTTATTAATAAACCGTAACGAAGGTTTTCTTCTGAAGTGAAATATTTTATTTTCTTGTCTTCAATGGACAGAAAACAACAAAGGTAAACTTTCAATGGGAAAGGTTTTTTTTGGTATCGAAACATTTCAAATGATAAATTGATGAAAATACGAAATTATTGTCAGAATAATCTAAAAGTTTTCGCCAATGAAATATACCAAACATAAATTGACCCCAGAAGTTTGTCCTTGAAAATTAATCAAATGTATAATTTTTTTTCTTTCACATATATTTTATTTAGTTTTAACCCTTCGGGCCTCTGACATATTGACCGTTATAGTTCTTAAATATGCTGTCAGAAAGTAGGAGAATGTGTGTATATTTCCGCTTCTTAATAGAATCCAAATTAATGGAAAACTTCTAAAGGTTTCCTAAATATAGAAAAAAAAATTTAAAGGGAAATGGAATACTATTCCAATTTTTTTTTTAATTTTTAAATTTTGAGATCAATTAAAAAAATGGCTCACCTTAGGTTTTTCGTTTAAATATTCGTCTAAAATTAATGATAACGAAAAAAACATACATTTTATTAGACCAATGTATTATAAACATTACGGCCACCTCACTTTTTCTACATTTCTTAAAAATAATTGATAAATTTTCTCGAAGTTTCAAAAAAAATATTTCATATTGCGGTAGGAATATTTGGTTTCATAGAGATGTAAATTTTAATTATTCTTTGGTTAACTTCTGTAATTGAATACAAAGCTTTGTGTTTTCTATATCCAACACCATTTAGTTAATATTTCTAACTATGACGGTAAGGAAGACATAACGATTTCTATGGTACCATATGAGCTGTTCCGAAGAGCGAACAAATTGACTCTACGGATAATAGTTATTTGTTCCCAAAACCGAACAATTTACCTTAAGGAGTTAAATTAATTTCTTTTGCGCTTTCCAATTGTTTATCATGCGGCAACGTTCAATTTTCAACAGATCTTATTAAATAATTAATAAATAAATGGAACGATTTTGGTTTGGCATTCTGTCAAAGTTACTCCATTATGAAACCGCATTAGAGTCCCAAGTGCTCCCATCCGTCTGGAGCCAGTGAGACTATGGCATCCCTAATTTAGGTATTTTATGAGGCTAAATATAGTGGGGAAGGGAAGGAGATGTGGAAACACCTGGCTATTCAAATCTGGTCACTAAACACGGCCAAAGCCATTTCAAGCAACGTTTCAATTCTGAATGGTGATCTTACACCTGGGCAATACTGAGAGTATCTTCCAATCTAGAACATGCCGCAAATATACTATACTTATATTATTTTAAATGAGTAAATTGTGAAATAACATAAATTAATCACATAAAATTTACTTGCGCACAGCAGGATTTGAACCCGCGACTTTGCTAGTCGAGAGCCTTAACTCTCGACTACGGTGGCTGTCAAAATATACATCCATAATACTACCGAAAATAAACGGAAACACCATCCTTTTTTTTGTAGTCTTTCTTACAAAAAAATATTTTTTAACCTTAGTAATCATACTGATTCAACCAAAATTTTAAATCAAGCAAAGGGAATATGGCGTATTTTTACCTAAAGTTATTAATTCAATATAAATTTCAATGCATTAAACACATTATATTTTTAAACCTAGAAATCAACATCGATACAATTACATTCTGTATAAATTGTTTCCTATAGATTACTTAAATTCACATGTGCAGCAGTCAAATTCACTAAGAATGTAGGTTACGAAAAAAACAGCATAGTAACACAATGTATGTAGTTGAAAACTACGCAGGGATCCGACTTAAAAGAAAATTTTCTAAACCGGCTTTGACTAACATTTGGCTTACTTTACCAAAACAAACACTATTGTTAGTTTTCAAACCGTAACCCTCCAGAGATCGAGAGATTTATTTTGTAGTCGTTCAGTGTTAACGAACTGCCTGTTTAGAAGCATTCTATATAGTGTTTTTGTTAATTTATCACCGAAACAAAAACATAATTTAATTTAGTTCAGGATAAGCATTGTAATGATTTCGTGGAATTTTCATCTCGAAATAATTTTAACTTAACTCCGTGGCTTCAACGCTGACGTATTATTTTTTGTTATTTTCATCTATCTCAATTTATTATTTCCCTCTCTCGTTTCCTCTTTAAATTGGTTCTTCAGTAATATTTTTCATGCAGGGCTACTTAAAGAAACGTAACAAGTCATAAGTGCACAGTGAACCTGTAATATCTATACATTATCACATTGCTGTATATTGACATTTCCACAACACACGAAGAAAACTTAACGATATAAAATACTGCTAATTCATTAAGAATCTTCTAAAATTATTGGCATTCCGGTCAAAAATGGGATTCCAGGCCATTAACAAATTAATTGATAGGTTTCCCGGAACCCGTGTATTAAACATTGCATATTATGAATGTACTAAAAGTATGAAAGGAAACGGCCTGCAATCCCGTTTTTAGCATGATTTTAATAAATCCACAAAAATCATTTTTCTCCGTGTATGGTTAATTACTATATTTGTTATTCTCACGGCCAATGTTACTAGATATTTGGGGACTCCCTCTAAATAGTGACAGATCTCCCCTAATGATAGCCACTGCAAGACTGTCCGAAACTTCGGCAAATTTAGAAGACTTGTAACCCTTGGAAATAACAAACACAAACACGTCAATTAATTCCCGAGTTGAACTAAGCGATGCGAAAGATTGAAAGCTATAGTATATTTATACCGACGTATTTCTAAATTGAAACTGATTTACACATCAATGATTACTTTTCTTAGATATATTAATTAAAATTTTAACAACTATAAATTTTGCTTTCAAACGTAATTGAAATGTATAAATATATATATGGGCCAGTTTGAAGAAAGCGTTAAAACGGGAATTCCTCCTAGTTGGGCAGTCAAAGTATTTTTTATGTATACGTACATGTGTCATTGTACCATCACCTGTACTAAATAAATAAATAAACTAAAATTGATACGCTAATGAAAAAAATCAGGATTAAATATCTATATTTATACTGTAATTAAAGCAATGCGTATTGTTAAAACTTCATTAAAATTAATAGAGAGAACAGAAAACAAAAGTAAAACATTCGGACTGAATATCTAGAAACTAAAAACTTAGGACGGGTTGTTTCACAGAATTTGAACAATTGTGAAGGTTCTATTCAAGTGATTTCAGTTTTGTGAAGCAACTGGCCAGTAATGATTTAATAACACTGGTCAACACATTTTTTGTCCCTTTATTGAAAGTAGTCAAATCTGATTTTTAATTTTACGCTGATATCAGATATGTGATTAGTTTTTTTCTATTACGTCAGGTTTTTATGGGTTTTAAGTTTTACTAAAATGTGTATTAATTCATTTTTATTCGTGGGTTATCATTGATTTTTTGACTTTTGACCATCCATTCCATTTGGTCATACTGCAAACATGAAAGAGAACTATGACAACATGAAGCTGCTGTTAACAAAAAATAAATTTGTAAAATACGAATGGAAAAGCTCCCTTAGTAAAATCTAAAGATATCTTACTTACACCCTTACATGTTAAATTGGGTTTGATGAAATTTTTTCAAAAGGTTTCTCTAAGGATGGAAATGGCATGATTTACTTAAAGCAAAAGTTTCCTAAGGTCAACGACGCAAAAATTAAAGAAGGAATATTAGTGGGACCACAAATAAGGGAGGTCTTGACTGATCCGAATTTTATAACAGTGTTGAGACCAGTCGAGCTAGCCGCTTGGTCAGCCTTCAAGAATGTTGTCGAGAACTTTCTTGGAAGTCATAAAAGTGAAGACTTTATCAGCATTGTGTCGGAAATGCTCATAGTCTATAAAAATATGGGTGGTAACATGTCACTAAAAATACACTTCCTTCACTCTCATTTGAATTTTTTCCCCGAAAATATGGGAGATGTCAGTGACGAGCATGGCGAACGATTTCACCAGGACATTGCGGATATGGAAAAGTGATACCAAGGAAAGTGGAGTCCATCTATGCTAGCAGACTATTGCTGGACCCTGCAGAGAGACTCTCAAAAAAAATTAAATTGAATTAGTTTTGAAATTTTGTTAAGTAAGTACCCGTCATACTATGGAAGAATTATGTAAAAAAACTTTGTTAAATAATAAAAAAACCTGACCTATTAAATTTTTTTTTTGTTTCATTTCGTGTTTATGGATACTAAATACATATACAAAAATTAGCTATGCTTAAGGGACAACACTTAAAAAAATAAATGTCGACCGGTGTAATAGAACTTGAATAAAACCTTCACAGAACTTGCAAATCAACTTTGAAATTTGATTAATTGTTCAAATTCCGTGAAACAATCCGTCCTTAATGTATTCTGAATGAATATTCTTTTTTTTAAGAGCGAGTTTTTGCAAAAGGACGGATCGTTAAAATCCTGAATATTTACTTTTCCTCCCCGGTTTAACACCATCAAACGGACAGGTTCAAGAGGCAGAGAGCATTTCATATTTCTTCAAAGCGTCAAAAAGCTCTCTGAAACGACTTTAATATTCGTATACGTCATGTTTGTTGAAAATATCCGTACATTTGTCCCACTTCGCCGCCTCTATCTGGGGTGCTTGTCGGAGCTTCGCGTCTGTTTATTTCTCCCTAGCTCCTAGCTGCCTAGTCGTGAATTAGCCCCGGGTAACGGAATAGTGGGACAGAAGCCCAAAACCATTACTTTTGAAGGCACTTCTCTAGGCACCCATTAATGGAAATTATAGATTTTTGTGATTCTCGTAAAAAAGTAAACCAATTTACAATGTTTTTTTTTCTTCCTTTTGTATATTCAATAGTATTATTATTAAATTAACAAGGCATTATCAAACTGCCTTCAGAAAACGAAACAGCTGTCACGCGTAATAATAATTACACAGCAGAACTTATAATAACCTTTTTTTTGTAAATTTAATAATAATAAAACTATTTAATATATAAAAGAGAAACCAAAAATGAAAGTGGAGTTCTACAAATTAAAATTGACAACAATAAATAATTTACCATGCGTTACGAACTTGAGACTGACTTATTGCATTGTCTTTAAGGAACGGGATAAAATAGAGACTACAAAGTTGTTCCAGTCTCTTTTCGCAATCACGATACTAATAAGTTGTGATAGTAATAAGCCATTCCAATATCACAGTAAAATGTTTAATTCACCACCTTACACCACCACATTACACTATGTATTTAGCATATTTATGGAGTTTTTTGCAAAATACTTATCAACAATCGTGCCATTTTCCTGTAGGAGTACGTAGGGAGGATCGAATGCCTGATTTCGTTGGGGTACCACAGTGAAGGAAGAGTGTGGAATATACGATAAATGAGAGGATTGAAACTTTAGTGGGTTTCATGAATTGTTACTATACGGTCACAATTAAATTTTGTACATTCATTCTCATTTAACTGCGATCGAAGAAAGAGGTCCAGAGAAAGAAGGATGCCTTAATTATAAAGATTCTTGCACATAATTTTACACTCCTTACCCTAAATATAAATATCTCGGTAGTAAAACTTGTATATTTTAATGAAGCATGGTTAAAAGGGTAATCAGACACTGGCAATTCAAAATACTTCAACACACTCTTGAAAAGTGATATAAAGTCATGAGAAGTGATGAAAAAAACTAAGTTAAGTTAGGTTAGGTTTACAGACGATTTTTTCTCACTTTTAATTGCTTTACTTCACTTTTACAATGTATGTTGAATTTTTTTTCACGGTCCAGAGTTGCCATCGAACCGCTTAAAAAACTAACTTTGTAACCACCATATCAGGTTACCTAATGAACATAATAATAAAAAAAAAAACATTTAAAAAATGTTCGCAATAAAAGTTGACGACTGAGCTAGAAGACATGAGATAGGAGAAGTTCCTTTCACTTTGTACGGTTAAGGGAGGGACTCGCAAACCCGCACGCGAATAACGTGCCGCGAGGGGTCGCGCGGAATGCCACCCCGCGCCGCCATGGAATTCTGTGATGAACACAAAACACGCCAGCTCTGAATAAACTATTCAGAAGTGCCTAAGATTTAAAGATACCGCTTGCATTGTCAATTTACTTTCACATTTTAGGTGAGCGTTTGTCGCTACACCTTAGTGGTTATGAAAAAGATACCCTTTCGTATCATTGACCTCATTATTCTCACTGTTCAGAAGTGAGTAAAATTTAATGATGGTGCTTACATTGTTAATAAATTCACATTTCAGATAACAATTTTATTGCTACACGTTGGCGTCTATTAAAAAGATAATTTTCTGTGTCATTGTCCTCATTTGTGTTCAAATATAACCATATTTTTATGCTTGTAGTGGTCGCTGCTGCGTTTTATATAAAAAACGTGTTTTACCGTCATATAGCAAAACAGTATCCGAGGGGTAATAATATTTAAGAAATCTAAATTAGGGCAAAAAACCTTTTTTAATTGTTCTACCCAGGAGTATTTTATCAGCACAAATGACTTAATAGTAAAAAATCAAATTATTTAAGCAAATAACTTTACATAATTTGACGTCATCCAAACAAAGCATTAATATCTGTTATTATTTTCAATGGAGTAAAAAAAATATATTTATCGCTTTGATACATTTCATTAGAACAGTTATAAAAATATATTTAACGCTTTGATACATTTCATCGGAACAGTTATAAAAATATATTTAACGCTTTGATACATTTCATTGGAACAGTTATAAAAATATATTTAACGCTTTGATACATTTCATTGGAACAGTTATAAAAATATATTTAACGCTTTGATACATTTCATTGGAACAGTTATAAAAATATATTTAACGCTTTGATACATTTCATTGGAACAGTTATAAAAATAAAAATAAAACAAAATACAGCTAAGGGCAAACAGCCTATACGTGGTTATTAGAGTAATTATTATAATATTTCTTTATTGTAAGAATTAAAAATGCAATTGCGAAAAGGCAATCGTTTTCTATTTACAGGATAAATTATATAGAATGAAATTATATTAAAAAAACACAAAATGTGACTTTTTCAGTGGATGTTTTAGAGCAAATATAAAAATATGGTACTATTGCTTAAGAAGCATACAATATTATGTTATTGGTGCACTCAAAAACAAAAACAAAGACATTTATGGGTGGTATTACACAACTGTGTAAAATTGAGTGAGGTGTGGAAGTTTAAAAATCAAAAGTTATAATTTAAACACAAAATCAACTAGAAAAAAAAGTTTTTTTTATTATAATACATCTATTTTCATAAATAGATGTCTTTAAAAATATATTTAAAAAATTGTTTTTTCTGAGGATTGAACCTTCCTCCCCAGGGACTCACTAAAATGAGTGAACTGCCCGTGGCATATACGTATTATATGTTGGGGTGACACACTAAGCTATAATCTTTTTCAGGAGAGGGGGTCAGATCAATTGGGGGACTGCCGCGGAATATCATTTCTTTGTCTGAGATATGTCATTTTGACAGATGAAAACTGCTTAATTACGGCGCTCCGAAAATTGTTCTGACTCCTTCTCCTGCCGTAGGTAGGAGAGGGGGTAGCATAATTTTCAAATATAGCCTGGCTAGCAGATGACAGCACATATCGTCGCCACACCCACACTTGTAACATATTATCACTTTAGGTATGACAGGTCTGTATGGGATTGTATAGCGAGCAATATGGAGTTATATAAAACGCTTTGAACTTATAGCGTAATCTTTAGTTCAAAAATGAATTAAGAAAATATGTCTATCTCAATTATTAATGTTTCTTTTTTTGTGACTTTATTGAAATATTTAAAGAAAGATTATGTTTGCCAAACAATGTACATGTTTATATGTTTATAAAACTATTAGCACACACGAAGATGTGAGCTAACTTAAGATTAATAAATAAAAATAAAAATAAAAATCTGTCACCCCCTATATAGAAAAATGTCTTTTTCAGTGTATTTTAGCCAAGATTTTATAAATATTTTTTATACTTGTTAAACTGAATCTACTCGTTAAGTTACATACAAGTTATTCACTAAACAAAACAAATGTTTAAAAAATAAACTTTTCGCTTAAAACTAACGGTAGTAACACATTTTGTGATATAAAAATTGTAAGCTTTCCCACTTCCTTTCATTAAATTCAGTTAGATGGTACTTAAATTCTATTCCCTTCAAAGCATGCGAATCTCATTCATAACGATCTCAGCGGCGATCCATCAAGAGGATAAAGTTTTTTTCTCGGCTTTCAGTGAGATCCCTCAGGCTCTATAAAAACAAAGGAAAAGCTCCGCGAGGAAAGATGTTTATTTGATCTGAAGATCAGAGACCATTCCCAGTGCCAGATGGATACCAAAAGCCTGCAAAAAACGACCAAGCTGTTAATCACCCGATTCAAAGAAACAAGGACTAGAATCAAGTCAGGTCAAAGGAAAAAATAAATGCCCTTTAAAAAAAGGCTGCGAAACTATGACAATTTGTTGTTTTAATTCATTGTATTTTCTAGTATTCGACTTGATTTCCTTACTGCTCTTCTGTCTTGTGATTGAATTGTTTTCGGCATCTGCAATAAGTTCAGAATGAATTCGGACTTATGGGTTTTTTTCGTGCATCTCGCAAAGAATCCTAGAAAAATAAACTGCTCAAAACAAAAGCTTCGTGAGAAATCTATAAAAACCATCTTTACACACGGTGTTAAGGCAAGGCGCGCACGGGTTACTTTTGTCACGGTAACAGTTTCGTCAATATTTCTACATCCATTGCAGTGCGCACATTTAAAGATGTGACATTAACTTTGATGTGACGTTGACTTTTTGTGGTTTTGGCGAGTTGAACGAGTGACGTTGTAATTATTTTCGGATTATTTTTTTAATGTTGATAAGATCAATGTCAATATTTATTAAGAATAATATTTCCTTTCATAAATCACGTTAGATCAAAATATCTTACTCTGAAATTGAAAGCAGCATCAATAAGAAATGTCAATGTAAACCGGATATAAAAGCCTTTCTCTGTGAATTCGGGAATAATATTATATATTTTTGATGTTATTCCAGGAAAAGTCGACATTTTTAATATGATGGAGGTTTTCAGTAGATGGGTAGGCTTTATAGTAAAATAGTCGCATGAAGCAGTTACAATGTGGTTTCCCGCAAACAAGTAGTGCTACTGTTAATTTGGTTGGTATGAATTTTACAAATCAAACAATTTTGACATGATAGATATCAAAGGATTGAGAATGGGATGCTTAGAATGATGTGGACATTGGACAGGTAAAACTGTAAAGTGTAGAGAAGATGGATGGGAAAATTAAATATGATACTTTGTAAATGGAATAAGAGGTTGAGGATGCTCATATAGATATTTTTTTTAAATTTATTTTTTCCCAATTTTTACATTAATTACATACAATGTTATATAAATCAATACGAATAATGGAAACCCACTAAAACGCAGCCTGTGCGTGGGTAATATATATTTATATATAAGTTATATTATTGTACCTAGAAATAAACAAACTACCGGCATATAAAACAAAAACAAGATTACATTTTGTCTAAGCGGTTTGTATAAAAAGTGTTTAGTGAAGTTATAAGTGTTTAGTGTAATATATGGTTAATATTTTATGAAAAACATAAATTGATTCAAATTAAGTAAAAAAAGTTTCAACTGCTGTATCGAAAAGTCATAATTTTAACTCTTTTAAATATTGAGGAAGTTTAGTAATCACTTGAATATTTTTCTGTAAAAGATTGAACGTACGAGGTCCAATGAAACTGCAATGTGTTTGCATTTGTTTTGTGTTTGTTTGGGGAGTATAAAATACATTATTATTTATAATATTACTTGGTTAGATGATGTATGAATGCGAATAAAGATGGGGCGTGCCAATTTCAAGTTGTGTACCGCTCAATTATTTCTGTGGAGAAATGTCGTGATGGTAAGTGAGTGAGTTTAAATATTTTGTCAGCCACCGCACCTACCTTAATTTAGTTTGTTTGAAAAAATAACAAACAGGTATAAAATAAACACGAATTTATTTGCATAATAACTGAAATTAACTGCCGGATTACACAGTGGGGCCATCCTGTTACGATTTTTCAACTACTCCTCGTGCTATATCCCGTCGTTTGCACAAAAGGATTAGAACTGAACAGTTGTACTAGAGAGTTATTATGCAAACAGTCCCGTGGTCAGACGATAAAACATGGAACTGTTAATTTATTAGTCACGCGACGGAAAACCTTGGTAATTAACAAGATTTAATTGTTAAAAAATGGGTAAAACCAAAAAAAAAACTAGCAATGTACTCTACTGGGTTTTTTAATGCCCGAATAAATGGACTGTAAATTAAAATAGAAGTACATTCAATCGGGTTGAAATCACTGGGAAAACGAGGAGAGATACAGAAAGCCTTACCTTTTGATTACTGATGCAACGATATGAACAATTTCCCTCAGGGGAAATTGTTCATATCATTGTCATCTTTTGGGATTCTGCGGGTATTTTTTAAGGAAAGGAATAAGAAGAAGTTCTGGGAAGATAAAAGGTATGAGGGTTGGTTAGGAATCAAGGGATGATTGTGTCCAGGATTGACGGACACATGAATATATCCCTCCTATGATGGGTTGAGATTGAGAGACCAGTTGAAGATGCCAAAGGGTATCTCCAAACCAGCCTCTCCCGATCTGGCACGTCAGGCAGCTTGTGAGCAGGCGCATCCTGAACACACCTCATCCAATGAACCCTGGCACCCATTCTAAATCACTAAACGAAGCGAACCACTTGGGGTGACCTATGGCCCTGGTGTTGCTTATTCAATAAATGGTTCCCGGGGCGATAGTACCCAAACCCGCCTCCCAAATCGAAGGTCTTCTTTCTTCTTATTTTCTTTCTTCCCAGGTAAGGAGCGACAGGAAAAATAGAGATAACATTATTTTGAACACGACCTTGGGATTTGGAATAGTCCCAAAACTGTATCAATATTAAACAGGGGTATTTTCATAACACTATAAATACCTACCGTTAAAATGTGCGGAAGATTTGAAAGAAGATTTTAAGAACGATCTAATACCGTACATTCCGAAACGGTTCCAAGTGGCTACAACATCATTGTGACCTAGAAAACGCTACTTGCTAGAGTAGGACATCTGTCACCAACGTTGACCTTGTTTTGGCCGGTGTGACGTCACCAACGCCATATTCACGAACATGACGTTTTGGCGGTAAATCAAAAAAGCACATTTTGAATCGTTACCGAAAATATATTTATCAACATAAAAATATAATAAAAATTCCTTTAGCTATAGTAATCTTATTTGAAAGTAAAAAAAAAGCTGAAAAACCCTATTGAGTAACTATCCGTCACCTAATATACTGCAGGGGTAGGAAAAGAGGATGGAGCGACACACAACTCAGTCTTAACACACAATCCTTGTTTCATCAACATCCGCCTGTAAATATACTTCTATTGTTTATATTCTTCACTTGACTCAAGTATTTTATCTGAACGTGTCATGTCTTCCTGGAGAGTCCCCAACTTTTTTGTATCTAATAAATAGTGTATCCTATATTACCCACTCCTTTATCCGTTCAGCCGATGTATATATCTAATCCAATTAAACGTTCATTTAATAATCTATTTCATTACATTTAATTCGATTGGATTTTTTTCGGATATTTTTAAATGAAAGTACACGCAAATACGCTTCTTCTGAATTTACTATACTTTCGTCATTTCTCTAGTTTATGCCAAACTTCCAAGTATTTAGTTTGTTATCAGAATTTCATTATGGTCTTCCACCTTCGCTTTCGCTGACAATTTTTTATCCGAACTGTTTTCCTAATTTGATTGATCTTCCTGCACACCACCTTCTGTGAATGTCCTTTCCTACCCTCTCATCAGCTATCCCTACCCTAGCAAATAAGCTACTCAAATTCATCCACTTGACACAATTATTCACTATTTACAACAACTACATTACACAGTGTTTGATTGTCCTGCCTTTATCCACGTGAATTTCTTTGTTACTCCTGTAAAGTTAGATGTATCAAGCCGTAAAAACAATTTTTTTTACTTTTACGATTTTAATACGTATTAACTTTTCTTTTTCTTAGGTATTCCGCGATGAGATCTCAACCGAAAGAATCTTGTATGAATAGATTCAAAAAAGTTTTTTATCGTTTGTCATTCTAGTTTCATCCTCGTTATTAATATTATGAATTTACGTCATTTCTTCGCAAACAAAGTAAAGAGGATATTTTATGTAAGTTATTGGCAATATTATATAACCTCAGCACAGAGGATGTTTGTCCTCGATAACGAAAATCACGATAATTATGATAATATAATAATCTTCAATTAATCATAAATATATATAATTTACAATAAAAAATTGTTGGGACAGTTCAGTTGTGCATAAAAAGAAAGAAAAAAACTTTTATAATTTTTACTACTAATATGTGAAACCCCCGTAAAAGGGCTTTAATTCTATAAATTACACTAAAATAAGTATGTTTTTATCTGGATCTTGAAGATTAGGAGAAAACACAAAAGCTTGAAGATGTATAATACTAACGCAGGAAAGGCAAAAGGGCGTAAGCGAGAATTTAATAAAAAAATAATCTCTCAAACAGTTTTGATTAGAATTTTTGTGTGATCAAATCTATATATTTAACTCATTTTTTACTAAATTGTCGCTTACCCCCCTTTTCCTCTCCGGAATATTACTTTTAAACGTTTAAGATAGAATAATATAGACATTTTTAAACGTTTAAGAGAGAATAACATAGACATTTTTAAACGTTTAAGAGAAAATAATATAGACATTTCGAAACGATTGAAAGAGAATAATATAGACATTTTTTAACGTTTAAGAGAGAATAACATAGACATTTTTAAACGTTTAAGAGAGTATATAATATAGACATTTTTCTTCATGCGTGAAATACCATGATGAGAAATTGTTTCCCTGTCCTCTTATTTGCAAAGTAAATGTCAGTAACTGTTGTTCTTTTATAATATGGAGGGAAATGTACTTCACCAAAAGACATGGCAGATTTCTGAACTTTTGTTCATTCATAAAACAAAATATTTTTTTTTAAAAAGAAAGACAAACATTCTCGGGTTACGAATAACCTGACAATATTTGAAAATCTTCTACTACCACCACAGTAAGCTGAAAATGTTGCTTGTGTTGTGATGGAGGACTTAGCCAGCCAAGGAATTGAACGCACTACGCCTGGGTGGGACCCAAACGTGATGTCAACTCGGCCACCGACCGGTCAAACATTACATTCGTTCATTATATTCATTGAGGATCCCGTACAATGATCACATGGGTGATGTTTAAATCCATCAATTAAATGGCCCACCTAACATCTCAGAACTATTTTTAATTCATATTATAGTTAAAGAAATACAAATGCTTTACTTTCTAACTAAATAAAAGCTTTTTAGATTCTCACGGCCAAAAGCATTTTTGTTGTTTGTTTACCACCCATAACACCCCAAAAACAAACAACATAAATAAAAGCTATATAAAATTAACGTACATAAAAATAATAATTTTACACAATATAGCAATAGTACATAACATCTCATCTTAACAACCACTCTACATTATGTTCGCTTATTTTGAGATCGTACAGTTTTTTTATAAATTTATTTTTTCGATTTTCCGTTTTCAGGATATCGGGAAGAATTAAATGTTTAAACCCTCTTGACCCATATGCTTCTTACCACTATCCATCTCTACTGTATTAGTGTTAAATTTATTATGTGTTCTTGTATAGTATTTGTGTATTTGAAACGTTTTTATAAATACTGTATTCGTGTGTATGAGTCCATTTTGAATTTTGTAGATTAAAAGGCATCTGTTGTATTCATACAATTTTCCAAATTTTAATAAGTTTTTTCTATGAATTCTGGAAAACTCTATGGTAGTCAATTCTTAGATCAGCAACATCATCAGTTATCGGGAATGATAAAACTTAAGCGCAAACCAAATAATACTAGGTTTGTGGATTACACTTTCTGAGTATCACAGCCCTAGGCTTGGAATAAACTCCCCCGGAACTATAGGTATATAAAAAGCCCATCAGAATTTCGATCCAAACTAAAAACTTACCTCAATTGATGAATTATATTTAGGAAGATAAGTTCTAATCAAATGCCGCACTTCATAAAATTTGCCTTTCATTTCCTAAAATCGAACCGAAAATGATTAAAATAAATTAAACCAGGATTAAAAAATAGTTTCTCTAATAACATGCAATGTTTCTTGTTTGTTGTGGTGTTTGCATTGGTCAAATGTATTGTTACATTTTAAGGTTTGTTATTTTAATTGATAAATTGACGGTAGATACAATCTGTTAGTCATGAGTTCAGAATATTGGAAAAATGTTTGTACAGCGCCGCAGAGGTATTTGTATTATACATAAACAGCACTTAACAAATCATAACATTATTATTATTATCGTTACATACTATGTGAACAAATACGTTAGTTTTAAAAACTAAAATGTGAAATAAATCTAAAATATCATGAGTGGACGACACAAACTTTCAGCAGATATTATTTGTCATTGCATTTTCAGCACATTGATTACAAAGTTTTTTTATTATTTTTTATATTAACTCCACACAGGAGGCCGTGAAGAAAATAATTTCCCTCAGGGCCTATGTCATCTTTGGGGATGCTGTGTGGAGGGTCTTTTTGTGGAGAGGAAGGAGTGAACATGGGTCTTGAAGAGTCCCATGTTGTAGGAGGGAGGAAACACAGAGGCCGGCAGTTCGTTCCACAGCCGAGCTGTTGAACTTAAGAACGAATCGTAGAAGCGACCCGTTCTCATGTGACAAATGTCAACCGTGTACAAATGTTGGGCGCGCGTTTGGCGTGTATCCCGACTATGCACCGGTGCCGAAGGGATCAATGACGCTAGTTCCTCAGAGCATCTTCCATTGTAATACCGATAGAACAAGGACAGCATACCTACCTGACGCCTGTGCTCTAAAGATTGCAGTCCGCTTGTTAAGATTGGGGAATCTATCAAACGGACCGCCCGTTTTTGCACAGAGTCAAGGGTTTTTTCAGGTATTTAGGGGCTCCGGACCAGAGATGGCTACCAAATTCGAGAGTAGGGCGCACTTGCGATTTGTACAGGGTCAGCAGTTGTGCACTATTAAAGTATCTGCGGGCCCTGTACAGTACGCCCAGCTTCTGAGAGGCCAACTTTACTCTGGCTTCAATGGAGCCCCCGTACCTGAGCTGGTCACTTATAGTTACACCAAGCATATCAATGGAAGGCCTGTTCGGAAGATTGCTTCCGTTGAAGGAGACTAGATTGTCATTTGGATCCCTTTTAGACGTAATCAGACAGGATTGGGTCTTTGAAACATTAAATTCGACGAGATTATTTTTACCCCAGGAGGAAATACTCTCGAGATAACCGTCCATTCTCTGCTTCAAAGCCCTCCGAGCCGTTGGAGTTTGTGTGCCCTTTGGGGGCTTGTCAAACAAAAAGCTATCATGAACTGTACTGTCATCCGCGTAACAATGAATTGGTGCACATGTCAAAAGGTCATTGATGTGCAACAAAAACAAAGTCGGAGACAGAACCGATCCCTGTGGGACGCCAGCATTTATGGAGTTTGAGGAAGAGGTGAAACCGTCAGCAACCGCCTGAATCGACCTATCCCTTAAAAAGTCAGCAATCCACTTACACAGGGATGCGGGAAGTCCGTAAGAAGGCAATTTGTTGACAAGTCCTCGGTGCCAGACCCGGTCAAAGGCCTTGGATATGTCTAGTGCGACCGTTTGGGTCTCACCGTGACGTTCCAGGCACCGCCCCCAAACATGCGTCACATACGCGAGAAGATCACCGCACGAGCGGTTCCGCCGGAATCCGTATTGACGGTCGTTGATAATTTTGTTCTTGAGGTATGTGAGCAGTTTGTCGTTGATCACACGTTCCATCACTTTGGACAGAACTGATGTGATCGCTATGGGGCGGTAGTTGGCCGGGTTGGAGCGGTCACCTTTCTTGAGAATAGGGTGAATGACCGCTTTTTTCCAACCAGAGGGCACAGTGCCACACTTCAGGGACATTTTGAAGAGCTTTGTCAAAACTGGAACTATTTCCGCAGCACACCTCTGCAATACCAGGGCAGGTATTCCATCAGGTCCACTAGCTTTGTTAACATCGAGCCCCCGTATAACGTGGAGTACATCCCGATGCCGGATCTTCAGCTTTTTCATAAAGAAGCCGCAGTGAGGAACTGACGGCGGAACAGCACCTCCGTCATCGAGGGTCGAGTTTTCCGCAAACATTTTCCCTAATAAGTTAGCCTTTTCGGTGGCGGTGTTTGCTAGTGAGCCGTCAGGTCTGGTAAGAGGTGGCAAACTGGGTTTGCAAAAATTCCGACCTATTGAGCCCGCAAGCGACCAGAATGCTCTGCTGCCATGCGGGCAGGCAGCCAGCTTTTTGCTGATCTGCAGGTCGTGTTCGAATTTTGACCTATTAATGATTCTCTTGCATTCCTTTGCCGATTTGTTGTATGCTGATCTGCTTTCGGACGTTCGAGATGTGTTGTAGGCTCGGTAAGCCACGTTTTTTCGTCGAACTGCTTCGGAGCATTGTCGACTGAACCACGGCTTTGAGCCCACACCAGTTTCTTTAGTAGTCGATTGTATGAAGCCATCCATCGCCGATTTGATGACTTCACCAATCTCCTGGGCACATCTTGAAGGGTCCGAAGTCCGAAAACAAACAGCTGACCACGGAAAAGCGTTAAAATGGGCCCGCATGCCGAACCAATCTGCCGACTTATAGTGCCACACTTTTCTCCTCAGCCTCTCATTGGTTGGTCTGAGGTTAACGGGGATTGATGTCGTCACCAGGCAGTGGTCAGATAATCCCAGAGGCGCTGTGACGTCAATTTTATAACCGTGTGGCACAGTAGTTAAGAATAGGTCTAACAGATTGGAGCGGTGAGTCTGGACATCAGGAACCCTTGTAGGCTCCTGAACTAGTTGCTCTAATCCGTAGCAAATGGCAAAGGATTCCGCCTGTCGGCCAGCCGAGTCCGTTGGGCCTGAGAACTTCAACCATGGTTCGTTATGAACATTGAAGTCCCCCAGAACAATAAACTCGGCCGAAGGGTAGCGGGGCAAGAGATCATCAATAGTATCGCTCAAATGTTTGAAGAGTTCGGAAGTGTCTGATTCATTATGGTTCGGTGAGCGGTATAGACATGCGTAGAATCTTGCCGTACTGGCAAGATTGACGCGCACCCACATTACGTCGAATCTGGAGTTTTCCAGACTCAATAGTCGCACACAGTTGACGTCAGCTCGACTATAGAGGCAGACTCCTCCTTTGGGTCTGAACTTGCTTGCAAGGGTAAAGCCCGGGCAGTCCAGATAGGAGGAGTCTGGCGGCTCGGCTATCTGAGTTTCGGATACGAAGAGAAGGTTGGGACGTTGGGATAAAAGATGGTGATGAACGGAATTTAGATTTGTGTGCAGGCCGCGAATGTTGGCAAAATTTACCAACAGTTTTGGCCCGCACCGGGGACGCCTGCTACTCGCCGCTGTAACGATGTTAAGTTTGTTTTGTTGTGGGTTCATGATTTTAAGTTAGTTTACACTTTAAGCTTTCGTGTTTACACTTGACGCAAAGTCGTCTTTGTTTTAGTGAGTTGTCTAGAGATATAGATATCTCGTAAAATACTGATTTCGTAATTTTCCTTTATTAAGTGTAGCACTTTTTTTCTAAATGATCAAAAAATGAGTTTCTTTGTGTATTTTGTTAATCTGATTTTTTTATTGGCCTCCTACTAGTTACTATTATGACATCTTCGGGCACTTTGAGGAATTTCAAATAAAAATGAATGCTCAGAACACCATTTTAATCTCTTCGGATTATACAATAATATAATCGAAAAAAATAATAATTGTAAAAGTGAGGAAACTGATAGGAAAATATAAATATAATAAATCATTTTTTGATTGCTAAAAATCTTATACGGACCACTTTTTTTAGGAGGTCTGTTTGTTTGTTTTTGAAAACTGATAATTTATGGGAGTTACCTTTTACACCGTTTACATAGGTTAACGTAAAACGATATTCCCCTTTAGTGCGAATAAAATCAAATAACTTTTTATCCACGATCGTGAGAAATAATGAAGAATGAATTTCGTAAACATTTTCGCGTGCGTACTTTACCGTTATGTGTTTGACATTTAAAAACTCAATGAGCCGATAAATTATTCTTGTGTTCGTCACTTTCGTAAACTCCGGATAAACGTAGGTAGAACTTGTGCCTGCTAATACGTCGTGTTCCAGTTTCATTTAGTTCGTGTAAGGGGTTGGGGTGGGAACCCACCACTTTAATTTGATCGCTAAATATGTGACGAATAAAACTTTTATACACTGAGGAAACCTCAAAGTGTTTGGTTAGTCTATGTGAATAATGTGAACATATGACAGATTTTTCTTACCATTAGAGTTTAAAAAAAAGATTCTTACCCATTTTCAATTAAAACAATGTAAGAATTGCAACATTGTTTTTTTTATTCTGCATTCATGATGGCCGCCTCACATGGCAAAACGGCAGATAGCTAAAAGTAATAATTTATTGTTTCGTATTTGTAGCGGCATTTTTTTAAAATTTAACCTCATATTTCGTACGAACTATGTGCATTAACCTTTGGAATGTTAGGGGTAAAATGCCAATCGCACGCCGTACGCCGGTCGACACTATTTTCGTAACAAATTACTTTTTTTTGCAAAAATATGTTTCGTAATTTGTACCATCTTACCCTACAATGTTTCTATATATTTAAAAATATATAAATATCTAACCTGTGCAGTTTTCCCACCAAAGCTACTCGTATTCAGAAAAAATATCTCTAATGTTAAGTATAATTTTTTTTAATATGTTGAAGACATGGGAAATATTCTTATAATCTCCAGCTAAATAAGCGTTCTTTACAATAAAAATAAGTTAAACGCGGATTTCCTGTAAATAAAAACAGTAATGGAATTATGTCATTTTAAATAGAATTTTGCGACACGTTTTTTCATAGATAAAATAAACATGTGTGCAAGTGACGAAACGATGACGAAAAAATATAAAAATGCATCCAGATAAAGTATATTTCATTATACTAGGAGTATTTTTTAAGGTTGAAAATGCCGTAAAATCGGGGCAAGTGCGGTGAGCTTCTAGGAAATGCACATTGGCAGACAGGGGGTTAATCGTCACTGTTAGCAGAAACATGTTCATAATTAGGGACTAGAGCGTGAATAACACGAATTTGTTAAAACGTTGATGATGCGTTTTCCTATCTGACGCTGGTTCAATTTACCCTGTTGGAATTTCCCATTTTTTATCAACATGTGGGATTCTTTACATCAAAACAATGCAGTCACACCTGATTTTGTTGCACCCGCGCGGTATTTGCTCATGGAAATGTTGTTTTTGTATGACATTTACAAATTTCATTAAAACATATAGAACACCAATTTAATAAAAAACAGGCATAAACATATTTGAATTTCACCCAAATATTAATATCCTTCAAATGGACATCATTGTGTTTAAAAATAATGCTTAGTTAAAACACTTTCAATAATAACATTAATTGACAAAATTTCATCGGCGCCTCCTAAAATAGAAGACATATTTCGACTAAAATAAATTTATTTCAATTTGCTTTTCTGAACAAGATAAAAAGTTGTAAAATAACGAAACGCACTTTGCATATTTGCAGATTTTGTGGACTGGGGTCTTGTGGGAAGGGTGGTACAAAATATCAACAATGAAAGGATGAAAAAGTCAAACATGAACATAACTTTTTTTTTACATAATTTATCGTATTATGTAAAACCTGTGTTATATTATAACAAAATCAAATACTAAGCCTTTTTAAATAATGTTATGAAAGCAAAATAAAAATATATTTAAAATTTTATAAATGCAATTCACAGAATTTTTTATATCGTGGAGTTGGGAATGAGTTCAATTTGCTTTGAAATTGGATATTTGACAAAGGCGCTTTTTCAAGGATTACGTGGCCTTTTACCTTTTCTGCTATTTTATTTTTAGGTTTTGTATATTATTTATTACATGTTTTTAATTTAATTTCGGAAAATCAACAGTTTCGACGGAAAATCAGTTAATACATTGTATTATAAACAGAAATATAGAATCGTTTTCCTCCTTTTAACTCTATCTCTAGTACTTATAACAAGAAGCAGTAAATAATATGTATTACAAAATATAAAATAAAAATGTTCATTCTATAATCGTATATATTCAGGGTGTTAAAGGACGTACATGACTTGCTTTAACCAGTGATTCCTCTCATTATTTGGTGTAAAAAATGACAAATTTTCCCTTGTGTTTTAAAAAAAATATATATTTTTAAAACTAAAACAAACACATTATTTCTCAAGTCTTCACCGGTAACCGCCCAACCCATCACCCATGATATTTTATATTTTTAATAGAAAAAAAATCACCAAAAATGTTACCGGAGGTCGAAATTTTAGTTTTTTTACTTCAAATATTGTCTGGAATCACTGGATGAAGTGAGTCAAGAACATTCCTTAACAAACTGTATATAGGTCTAAGTGACATTTATTGAAATTTTTTTTTTATTTATATTGAATTATACTTACCCTTATGCAGCTAATTTGAAATAACATACTGTTGTATATGACGATTGGTATATATACTTTGTTATTACTTTGTAATTTTCTTAATATTAACCCTCTCTCTGCTCACTTACTGTTGTTCTTACTTCTATCAATATGTATTAATTGTTATCACTCTGTTAAATTATTATTTTTTTAAAACAGTTAAAACTGGGTAATTAAGAGAAATACAGGGTGTCCGGGGGGTAAAGTGAGCTAACTTTGGAAGGTGATTCTACATGATAGATAGCTTTAAATATAGATAGATGTATGAAAAAATAAATATTCTTCTACGGATACATATTTTTGTATGGTAAAATGAACATTGGAATTTAGAAAAATGTAATTTTTCTTTTTTACTTCTACCATCGTGTAGAATCACCGCCCGAAGTAAGCGCACCCCTGGTTAAAAACCATCATTCAGAAACGAAAAATTTGCTGGAAATGGCTTTAGACTTGTTTGGTGACCAGATCTGAATATCTAGGTACTTCAGTAACTTTCTCTTCCTCATCCACTTTTCCTCCCCGTACCTATCGGCCTCACAACATACCCATATATCAGGGGTGCCATAGTCTCGCTGGCCATGGTTACCGATGAGCAGTTGGGACTCTAGGGACATAATGTATCTCCAAAAACACGAAGTTATGGCTTTTAAAATGCACTTGGGTAAAACGTATATAATCGTGTTTCGTGACATCACAAAAGACACAATTCAGCACAATTCATAATTCGAATCATGTTACATTACTGACGTGCAATTCACTGTATGTATCTTCATATCGCATGCTTATAAGCCGGCCGCAAATCAACATCAACATTTTAACGGCTTGCGTCTTCGGCACAAACATTCTGAATTCGTCCTCAGCACGCTCTAATTAACATGATACATTGTAAATAACACGAAATTTCACTGTAGGAGTTTTTTTATTTCACCATTTAGATAAAAAAAATCTCTTCCCTATTCCTCGTTTCGGGAATATTCCCTTATCATAAATTCTCGGGATTTTATCCATCACTACCCACGAGGCCACGAGTATACAATTCTACAAGTCAACGCATTGGGCTTCTAGCGTTGGATGGCATAACCTTAACTGTATGAAATAGTATTTGTAAGGGAAGTGGGCGAATCAAGGGGTGTAAAGGAGTGGGGGTGGGGTGGGCCAGATGGGAGAATGTTAAACAGTCCCTTGATAAAAAGATACATCGAGGGTAAAAACTCTGAAGGTTTACAAACAAGAGGCTTATTAACGAACGTGGCTTGCGGGAAGCGAAAGGTTCATTATATTTTTTTTACATTTTCACTAATTGCGAAAAGTCTCTTTTGAATAATGCAAAGTTAATTGGGTGAATATCATTAAAGTGTTATATACAAAGAAATAAAACCGTTAACTAAATTGAAGCTTCTCGTAGTGATAATTTTTTAACAATTTTTCCTAATATATTAACACAAACTAGAATACATAATTTTTACCTGCTCGCATTCACCCTGTACCCGGTTACTCTGATCTGATTAAATATATATATATATATATATATATATATATATATATATGTATTAATTTAATTTATTAATTTATTTAAATATATATATATTTAATTAATTTATTTAAATATATATTAATTTATTTATATATATTTCATTAATTTATGCCCGTTGCAGGTAACTAATAGGTAAACATGTGGTGCGTGGGTAGTGTTTGAATGAAGATGAGGCGAGGGTGTGGGACTACAAATTTAAAAAAAAAGAAATGAATATTTGGAGAAAAAAAGGTGCCAAGGAGCTTACTGATCATTTTTTCACCGAGCCGTTCGGTTTGTGTAGGTCGAGATGCGTAATTTGATACCCATGTCGTATGTACGGTATTTGTCACCAACACTCTTGAAAAGTCCCACGGAATTTTATTTTGGAAAATGCATTGCTCTATAAACACGCAAAATTTAAAAAAAAATTAATAATAAATGTTTATAAATGTAATATGTATGTTTGCATATGAATGATACAATGAGTGTGTGACCACAAATGTATTAAAATATATGTATGTTTAGAAAGAAATGGATATTTTGAGAAAAAAATGTGCCAAGGAGCTTACTAATCATTTTTTCACCGAGCCGTTCGGGTTGTGTAGGTTGAGACGTGTAATTTGATACCCATATCGTATGTTCGGTTTTTGTCACCGACACTCTTGAAAAGTCCCAGGGAGTTTTATTTTGGAAAAAGCATTGCTCAATTAACACGCAAAATTTAAAAACTTGTGGTAAAGGTTACGAATTCCGCTTCACGGTAAAACGCAATATTTCACTTTCAAATACATGGATTTAGCTTTATTACCTACCTACGAACTAATTCAGTTAAAGAAAATAAAATCTGTAAATATTAAATTAATATATATAACCTAACCTAATCTAACTGTGATTTTCTATAGCAAAAAAATGCCCCTTTAATAACGCCTGCTCGCGTCCCCCTTAGAGTTACATCCCAGTTTTCAAATAGTATGTGGGCTACGCTAGGTTTGTATAGACTGGTTTGTGATTTAATTCTAATACCTATTTTCCATGTTATTTTCTGTAACAAAAAATTTCCCCTTTAATAACGCCTGCTCGCGTCATCATTTAACAATTTTTCACTCGATACTAAAAGTGAGGGAAACAAAAATCATCTCAGATACAAAATCAAAGATGATTTCAAGAAGAAAAAAAGTAAATATTACAAAAATATATATAACGTACAAGGATAAAACATATATACTTATTACACCATTACAATACACGCATTTAAAAAAAAAACTCATTTCAGTTATAATTATTTCATTCATTTATCAACTCATTTATTTTAATTTATTATTTCATATTATCCTTTTTTAATCATCACCACATCTTCAAATAATGTTTTAAAATATATAAGGTTATCAGTGGCGGATCGTGACTTTAGGGTGTTCTAGATTGCTAATATTACAAAAATTGCATTATTTATATTATTGTAGCTTTTTTATTTTTTCCAATATTCCATTTTTTGTACGAAAATATTCAGGAAATTTCAGTTTGGCCGCACGGATTTTCTGAAAATCTTCACGTATCTAATAAATAAAAATAAAATCAAGCAAAGAAGTTTTGGGATCAGATTCAAAGAGGTTACCGCTCTGCCACAAAGATCGTTGATTGAACACATAGACGTAGGCACATTTATTTTGAACGTTTTATTGAAAAACAAGCTTAATGTTATAACATATTACTGTATCCTAGACATTTCCAAGGGCTGTAATTAAAATTGTCTACGCATTTCCCGAAACATAATAAATCTGTTAACGTTTACGCTTTCATGCTTCAATTTGAATAAGGAACAAAGTGCCATGATTATTTGAATAAGTTAGTATTTGCATAATATGTGGTGCTAACGGGCTACCCAAAGCGTAGGGATATAATGTGGACTCTGATCATGAAATATAAATGTACGGCATTATATTATAACATTATTCATTTTGAAAGACATGTTTGTCTACAAATGTGTCCTTGCCAATGTGAAATATCACGGAGAGAAGATTTATTCCATTTTGAATTAATTTTATCCTCGAATTTTTTTTCCAATATCTGCTAAAATGTTACTTAATTTTTGAGAAGTGTCAATAAGCCGATTGATTTATCTCCATAAACATGATTTTTTTTTAAATCGTCTAAAGTATACACGCATCGAAAATAATTTTATATATGTAGTTACTTTAATAACAATTATTGAAAGCCAATGTTAACCTTATTTCTGAACTAGCAGCATTTTAAAATGTTTTTTTTTGCGTAATTTGATCCAAAACGCGATAGATGCGACGAAGCAATTGGTACCATATCGCTACCAGAACTGACTGGCTACTCTCAAAAATCAATGTAGTCACATTTAAGAGCACTTCTAAAATATAGTTTTTTTTAACAAAAGAGTAAGTAATTAAAATAAAATAATATTTATTTGGATAAATAACTAAATGAGTAAAACCTCAAATTGTAATATTTAACATAAAGACAATATTAGCGATTCTTAGACGAAAATTTAAAAAGAAAAAATATAAAGATGCGGTCGCATCTAGGGCTTGAACCCAGGACCTTCGCCTTGCAAGAGCTCAGCTCTACCAACTGAGCTAATGGGAAACTATTCCTATTGTCATATTTAACTGTGCCATATTTTCGATTAAGAACTACAAACAATATATCTTGCGACCGTTCGAGCAGAACTCTTTTCTCAAGTCGACTCAAGTGTTTGCACTGCATCGGAACCGAACTCGATTCAAAGACAAATGTGACTATAAACCAACAAGCTGCCTTTGTATCGCAGTTGTTAATAAGTTTTTCATCATGATGAACATGTGTGAGAAGGTGGTGTAGGTAGAAGAAGAGATATATGGCTTAATATAACATATTTACGGTCCCTTGCGGCATATATGTATATTCCAATTAACTTTGCATATATGTTTCAATGTATTGATAGGGTTTTAAAATATTTATAGTGATTTATATTTTGGTATTGGGGTATTATGGCGTGTTGCGCTACCTCCTTCTTTAGCCAACGTTTCTGTCAGCATTCTAGTATCCATCATCGGGTCAGATGTGTGAGAGATCACAATCACGGCTAAAGAAGGAGGTAGTTCAACACGGCATAATACCCCTAAAAATAAATCACTATAACACTTTGGTCGTGAAAATCTCAAATCGTATAAAAGAATTCTTTAATAATACTTTCATACATAGACATTGTAGTATAACACCATATATAAATAAACAAACTGATTCGGAGCAAACTAGGTTTCGTTTGAATTCAGGATTCATCAGGGCTGTGCTGAATTATATATTTAATTTTATGTACGGCAATGGGGCTATTAAATTATAAGATAATAATGTAATAATAATAAACTACATTTTTGACAAAAAAAATAAATTTCAACATACACAAAATAACACTAACAGACCAGTTAGACAAGCGTACAAAGAAAACATAAAAACTCCGACAATAAATTCAAGCTTTGGACAAAGACACTACCAATACCATGCTATAAAAGTTTTCAACAGTGTAAAACTTGAAATTAAAATTGAGGAAAATAAAAATAAATTCACACATAAAATTACAAAATGGATTAAAGAACAAAAAAGACAATATTACCAAAATGTCCATAGCATAAAATAAAAATAAAACCTACACGTAACACACAAAACCAATATAAATACACATCACTCACAAACACACAAGACTATATATTAAATGTATTATTTTATCTTATATTGTAGATTGTATTTAGATTATATTTAGATTATTATTATAAAATGAAGGCCTCAGCACGGGCAAGCCACCCAGTGAGGCCAACATTACTGGGAAACTTTGAAATGTAAAAAAATATCGTACCAAATAAAAAAAAATAAAAAAATGTTTACATACATAAAACACTAACATTTCAATCTAACAATGGTTTGCAATAAGGAACTAGAGTGAGAAATATTATGGCTTAAAAACATAATTCATATAAGTAGATCAACAAAACTGAGTCCTTATATGCAAGTTTTATTTTTAAAAACGATTATGGCCTTGAGACACCCAAACGCCCTGTGATTTGTCGGCGGGTTCTGATAGCGCTTAAAAAGCTACCTCACAGATCGGCCGACCGGCGTGTATTAATAATTCGGACAATTTTGTGCCAAGTTGCGCAGCGCATACTCGCATACGGGTCTAAAGAAGAGAAATCTTGCAATATATTTATATTATTTTTTGTTTTTATTTTCATACTGAGGCACATATAACGTCTCACGTACCCCGTCAGATTTCGATCGCCTTGACAATCTTTGAAAAATGCAAACTTTGGAAATTATTGTACCTATGAAACGACATTTAAAAAAATACTAGTATTTAAGTTAGACAGGTATTTTATAATAAAATTATGCTTATACTGCCCCGCAGAGCTACTGTCTTAACATAGTTCGTATTTTTAATTTAGTTAAAGCTCTTAACATATTGTATTTTTTAAATGCATTCTAGAGTACTTTTGTAAGTAATTAATGGGGGATGTGTTCCAGTGTCAGTTAAACCATTGTTTATTTCTCCGGCGCGTGTCGCTAGTCGCTATCAGTGGGAGCCACTAACTTTCATTAAATCAAGGGAAGTCCCTCAAGGGAAAGTATGACAGGAAGAGAGTGCGGGATATCAGTGTGGGATAGCCACAGAACCTCCGTATCATAGAAAGGAACAACTGCGATTTCACTTGAGAAGTAACTAGCTAACTTTCAAATCAGCTCACAACTGTAATTACATTCATATACCTAACTTACTTATTAACTAGCTTACAACCAAACAAATCGAAATATACATATTCCAAAACGTCAGAATCTCGCACCAGCGTTAATATAAACGGTGTCCGGAAACTAGTAGTACAAACGGGAAATTGGTTAATCTACAAATTGGAAGGCGGATATGGGTAACTCCGCCCCAGGAACCATTTTTGGATAACCAACACCCTTTTCATGGGTCACTATAAGTGGTTTGCTATGTTCGGTGACTTAGCATGGGTGGCCGGGTCCATGGGTTGAGGTTCATTAAGGTCTTGACGGTGAATGCGTTTGACCACCTACTTACAGCGTGGTGGGCCGGATCATTAGAGACTAGTTGAGGGAAACCGTTTGATTTCTCCAGCCGGACTCTATCGATCCATTACCTCGCACCGCAGCGGGGGTTGGATTCATACGGCCCTCCCTCCTGGACACATTGACCCCCAGATTCCAAACACCCTGCAAACTTTTTTCCTTGCCAAAACTTCCTCTACTTCTTTTCCCTAAAAATACCATCCACACAGTATTCTTAAAGATAACATAGGCCCTGCAGAAATTTTTCCCCTCAGAGCCTCCCGTATGTAACTTTTTTTTGATTTCAGTCTTCGTTTTCAGTCAAATTTGAAAAAAAAACTTGGTCTATGGACAATCTCAGCTGTTTAATGTAATTAAAAATGTGTCCAAGCGTAGTTTCGGCTCCATAAGTTTTATCTCTATATGATGTACATTCACCAGTTTGTACTACGAGTTTCCGGACATCGTGTATATTTTAAAAGCATTATTTCTGGTTATATTAGAAATTTCATGCGGCACGAAATCTGAATGTAAGCCCGGTTTGAATACCTTACTTCGACATTTCGTAACGTTTTATGAAAAAAAAACTTTATACGACCTCTCCCGTGAAGTGGAAATTTGTTCTCTCCGCACAGTATCCCGGTTGGGTCAGGAATACCCTTCAGGAAGATGCAAACTCTATCCAAGTCTTGGATAACCAGGCAACTCAGGACAGTGGCAATTCTAAACACTTCAACTCAGGCTTGAAATGTGATATAAAATCATGAAAAGTGATGAAAAAAATAGTTTAAATTGGTTACGTTAGGATAGGTTTATAGGCATAGAAACTAAATTCTAGATATCTTGAATCCTGGATAGAGAAAGATAGACGAATGCCGGTTAATTCAAAGCGTTATGATTGGATTAATTCAATACTTCAAAATCATTATTATTAACCTTTTTACCGCTCTGCTGAGATGAGGATATATAGTTTAAGTTTCACGGGTGTGCTATATGCTTTTTGTGTCATTGTGTGAGAATACGAAAACATGGATGTATGCGCATAACGCATTGTATATTTTCATTTACATGTATGGGCGTTGGGGCACATGGGTAAAAAATCATTTTACTACTATAGCCGTCGTTCACCAAACTACGATTCTATCAATTTCCACTCTCCAAGTTCCACAGTTCTTTGCCTTCGGGTTTATGCGAGAATGCCAGTAGTAACATTATTATCTGCCTAGAAGGAATTACCTCACCGATTTGCAATCAGTGAGCGGCACGCGAGCGAGCTGTCCTTCTCAGCGAATGGTCGAGTGTAGAACAAAACGATACCACCTTGCTTTTCCGCTGGAAATTGCTGATAATCTTCTAAGTAATTAAGGTTTATAGTTGAAAACTCCTTTCAGAATTCGACTTCAACGCATCGACAATTCAATACATCTTTTAAAGGTGGTATACAGTCATTAAAAGCGATGAAAAAAAACTAACCTATAAATCTAACCTAGGTAACACGATTTTTAGTAAATTTCACGAAGTCAATTGAAGTGGAATTAAAAGGCCTTTTTATGGAGTTAAAAACATATTTTGAAATTGTTTCCAGCTTTTTAAAACGTCCTTGAAATAATATTTCACCAAAATAGAGCGGTGAAAAAGTTCACAAAAAATTAATGTATTTATTATTCAAATGTTTGTTACACTAAGCTTGTTATACTAAAAAGTTATTATAAATTTGGTAATACTTAAAATTCAAATAAGCCATTTGTTTCTGTTTTTAATTACATTTGTATATATGTACCCACTATTGGTATCACTATAGATTTCTAAACAAACATGAAAACCACTTCTTAATGTTGTGATAAAGAAAAATAACACGTCAGTTTTATTTTCTAAAATTCTTTAAAAAGTAAAATTTTCCTCTAAAATCCATTTTTATAAACCTTTATGCTAAAGGAGTAAGACTTTCCGTAATATTAAATTCTTGAAAAGGGTGAAGACGGTGGCGATAAAGTCAACCTAAAATCACATCGTCTAAAAGCGCTATAAATGGCTCCGAGTTATTTCGAATACAAAGCTTTCCACTTCATCATATAAAGCTTTTCCCGTACAATGCAAATACTTGGCTAATCTTTAATAGCGCAATTTAAAGAATCCACCAAACCTTTTCTGAAAACACTTTCCATGTCTACAAATAGTTGAATCATGCTCCAATTTTGAAAGCTGAAGTAAAAAAGCTTAACCCCAGTTGGTAACTTGAGTAGATTGTGATATAAATGATTGTAAATTTTAATATAGTTCCTTTGATGTGACTGTCGATGTTCATACAGAAAAATGACAAAAGCATACAAAAGAGCGATTTCCCCGAAATTTATTTAGTTAAGCTTTTTCTAGAAAATCCTAGCGGTGGGCGCAAAGCAATTCAATTCGTTTTATCGCCGATCGTTAGTGGAACAACTGATAAGGGATATTAACTTTATAATACAATTGACAGTCATCGAGTTTAATTTGTGCCAGCACATTTATCATTTATGAAGAAGTATATTGGTAGCGTTTTTTTTAGTATTGCGAGTGTGTTTTTAGAAGGATTTGAAACCGATTAAACCAAGTTTTTCATCGGCTTGCTAAATTATTTTGCAAATCACGTACATCATTAAAAAATCGATTAATTCCAACTGACATCGAAGTGAAATATAAGAATTACCAACAACATGCTTATCGTGTTGTTTCTTTAACATGATTCAAAAGATATTTTTTGTAAAAGGAGAAGACCTACTGTTCGTTGACTTTGTTGGGGTATTTTCTTCTCTGAGGACATTACGATTTTATTCGTAACGTTTCTGAAAACCGGTAAGATTTGCTGTCGAAACGGTGGCATACCCTTTTAAAATCCTTTTGAATTTAGATATTGTATTGATTTACATGTTCATAAATAAGATTCCTGCCATTAAACATGAAATTAATCCATTTCTATAATACGACAAAACGTTTCTGTAATTTTATTCAAAAGCTCTAATCGGTTCACTCAGAGAAATGGTTTACGCGTTTGATACTGAGGGTTACTATTCTTCATACGCCGTAGAGCCAAATTATGTTATTTTTAAACTGTTGGTGTTTTTGTCGTTTTTAAAAGAACTTCATTTATCGTTAAAATTATTTTGCTAGGCACATTCAACTTATTAAATTACAAACTTTTTCAAAGTTTACACTCTGATCACCCAGATAATTTTCGTAACAGCTTAAAACTTAAGATGCTCGTTGCAGGGTAAAACTCGTTTGGTCTAAAATAAACAAGTGAAAAAAGTTTAAGTTTTACCATCATGGATGAAATACGATCAATTGGCACTGCCAGTCGATAAGTTCAGATGTAGGTTGTTAAGTTTAATGACGAATACAAACGGGTGAATTTAAAATCTGACTTTTTTTATTATCTATTGTTCTTTCAAGTACTATCCCGTTAATCTCTTTTAAGCAGTTTTTAACAGGATGCACATGTTGAAATATACTGTAAATATGTTAATATAATATTATTAATAATTTTAAATGTAACATAATATTGCTACTAAATATAAAATATTCAGATTATTATTATTGGCACACATAATCTATGATAACACTAAATCTGCATGCTAATGAAAAACATCCATTCATTGATAGTGTTGACTAGTATAAAGTATCTCTACTTTTGAGCCATGGTTTCAGCATATAACTGAATCTATTTGGGAATTTGCAAGTGTTGTACAGGTTTTCCAATAAGAGGTGTTATTTTGATATTCAATCGTAAAAGATCAATGGTTTCGTTTTCAAGTGAATTTTAATAATTTCAATGCGTTGTTGAAGCGTGTATCGTTTCATTTTTATCAATGGCGTAGTTTTTACTTGTCAGATGTCAAAAAATGATAACTTCAAAAGTAACATCTACCGAAATAGCGGGCTATTCAAAATAACACCTCTTATTGGAAAAACCCTGTATTACTTGGAAATGTTGAACATTTGACGCACATTTTATTCTTGGGTTCGTTGTCCGTATTTGTTGCTATATTTTGGAATAAGCATGTCTTCATTCGTTGTGAACCTAGAGTTGTGTTCTTGTTCCACTTTCCTCTTATATTCAGAGTCAGATATATGCTGAATCAATATTTTCGAAAGATCAAAGATGTTTTGATAAATTAATATACAGTCCTGGGCTAGCGACTAACAACTAACCTAAAGGTACATGGTTACGTGAATCAGTTTCTTATAATACAATACATTCTAATCGAAATAATTTATGAAAGGAGTTGCTGAAACCTTTTGGTGATTTATTTTACCAATAAGATAATATCTTCACCCATTCGAAAATATGTTTCTCGTTCACTCCATTATCCAAGCTTCTAAAATCCCTTGAAACTGTTAGCTTTCCGATAAGGTGGTTGAGAGCTTGATTTACCTTTGGGTAAATATTGTCGGATACGGGAATGTGTTGCACACAAAATTGTCGACCATTTTCCCGAAAAGTCTTTGAAATATGTCTGGACTTACATTGATAAAATGAAACGAGAGATGTTCGCCGGATAGGGAAGGGTTCTTTCGAGAAAAACTACTAGAATAATGCACTTACGGTAAGGTTCTCCGAAAAATTTTAGATTCCGTCATACGTTGTCTTTACATATTCTTGGGGAGAAAATTGACTCCAATTTGTACGACTGAGAAGGATGTAAAGTGTTTGATCTTCGTATTCAAAGGAATATAATATGGGATTTAGTTCTCAAGGGTGCCACTTCTCTTCTTTGTCTTTATTTGGATGCTTTTGATGTGAAAAATTTCTGAGATCATAAATTCGGAGTTAATTCATACGCTCATATTCAAGAAGGTGCCATGTAAAGAAAAATATATCAATTTTTAGGTGACAAGGTTAAAAATACTTTAAATGCTATGTGAAATGACCAATATTTGGACGGTAAAATCAGCAAGAGTTGATTTGAAAACATTACCGCTACTCGGGTTATAAAATTGCCAATATACTTGAGTGCTTAGGTTACTTAGTCGGTGGTCAAATTACCGATAGTTAAATAGAAAAAAATATGCGCATATATTTTCCAGTGTGTAGGTTATAAGCCCAGATTGAAATGACAACATAAAAAATTCTTTCAAATTATGAAAACACAGCTGGTGGGTGTCAATCATTCAACTGCCCAGTGCTGGTAAAACCATCATTCTCTATCCATCATTTCCATTGGACTTATAACAATTCTCAATTTTGTGGTCCATGGTACCACCAGCTGGAGGCAGTTGTTGTTATTTTAATAAACAGTAAAATCAAACTTCAATGTCTTACAAAGGTCGTTAAAGCTTTTTTATGTTTTTTTTTCATATCAAAATATAAATGATTTTATTCTTAATTTCTAATTAAATATTTTTTTATATCTCCGTGTTTGTGATTTTTTGTCAATAACAAATTAATAAATGACAGAAAAAAAACTGTTTTCCTTTTTTATTTTATTTATTAATTAACACCTTTTTTCGGGGCTTTTACATATGAATATTAAGAAATATAAATTATTTATTGTACATAACTAAATTGCTTCCTTAACAACATTTTATATTTGTTTAAAGATAAATTGAAGTTGTCCACTTACTTGGTATAATTGTTTCCCTCCATTAGTATTTTGCAGATGAAATAAAACAATGATAAGGAGTGTTATGCCGTGTTGCGCTAACTCCTTCTTTAACCGACGTTTCGGACAGCGTTGCAGTGTCCATCATCAGGGCAGATCCGGTAGATCCGAAGATGAACAAACAACAAAAATGCTTTTGGCCGTGAGAATCTAAAAACTTACCTAAAAACTTAATGATAAGGAGTTCAAATTCAAAAGGGCATATTTACAAAATAATAGGCTGCGAGTTTGATGAAATTGAAAATGGCTGGTACAAAGTCTAGAAATCTGGTTATCTGGAATAACCCTAGAAAAACAGACGAAATATTTCATTTATGAATTCATCCAATTACTGAATTGAAATATTCTGTGAAGTTCCTTTCGAAAAGGTTAATTTTATTAAACTCAAGGCATTTCGTGAGCGACACATTTCATTCAGGACTTTGGAGATTGAAGATATATTATCGCCCACAAAGAAGAAAAAGGGAACAAAAAATACCGTGGAAACATTGAAAGAGAAGAAGCTAGATAATATCTTGTTCTTTAGCAAGTGGAACGAAATAGGTTAACGTAATTATCTTTCTCTTATTTAGAAGTTTTCCAGGTTTTTTTTCAATATCGTTCATTCACCTGCTACATTTCACTTGATTTTCTACTTTAAATTTAGAAAATATAGTTGAAATCTTCATAGTGAATTTTTCAAGCTCTGGATTACGCTAAACTTTACTTTCGAATACTTTCAAATAAGATTCTTTGTTTGAATTTTATTTATTTAAATTTTGCACTGCAGAAAAGTCATAAAGTTTTTTTTATAACAATAAATTAATTTCACCTAGAATAACCAATTTCTAAAATGATATAATAAGAAGTACATAATAACAATCATGCTTTTGTAAATTTTTGTTTATTGTTCTTTGGTTGTTGTTTATTTCTGCTTAAGCTTGTATTGTTCTTGATATTAATTACCTTATTCTTTTTTGTACTGTACTATTGTGCAAGTGAAATTATGAATTTTGTTTTCTCTTTCATGTAACATTAATTCCCGTTTACATTTTGTAAATTCCTCCCGTTGGCAAATTCACCGGTTCCTGTGATTAGAATAAAACACCCCTGTTAAAAAAATCATCTCTGTCTAATAATGTCACCGCATCAAAAAGAAGATTATCTACGCCAACGGCGTTTTTCTTTTCTTACAAAATTTATAAGGCCATGAGTAATTTGAACGAAGGAATGATTTTGGGGTTTATTTACTTTGGTTGGTGCAAAATGATATTTATGTTAATATAGAATGAAATCTAATTTTTTTACTGTTTAGCAGGTGGTAGTAGCTAATATTATTCTGTTACACGATGTATTCTTTTAAGTGATCGATTTCATTCAATTGACAGTATTGTGTTTTATGGAAAGATAACAAAAATTAACCCGAGAGTGGGCCGGCTATTTCATAAAATGCGGGTAGGGGCATGGGGAGCATTTGGCGACCCAATTTAAAACAGAGTTTTTTTTATAAACTGTACCAAAAAAAGTGAAATAGTTAGGTTTATAATAATTAAAACTTAAATTAGTAGAATTAGTATTTTTAAGGAACTATGTTGAAAAGAAAATCCCCAATAAATCATAGATAAAAACTAACCTTCTTTGATTTTTGAGCATATTAATATCTAAACTACCGAGACACAAAATGCAATATTCGTTGCACAGTATTTTGGCACACACAGTGCATTTTTTTGATGTATAAAATTGTATGGATAGAAAAATACTAATTATTTGGATCTAAGGTAAAAAATATTTACCTTATAGCTTATATTTGAATTATTTTTCACTATTACTGAACTTCTTAAGCTTCCTTTTCCCAACACCTTCCATTCTTCATGTTCATGCCATTAATGGCTCTGGGCAGTTGTGACAGTTAAGACTTTAAGGTTTATGTTAAGTAAACGACTCACCCTCATGGTATGGTCATTTTCGTTGCCGCAAAAGCCTTTTTCTCTTTTATGTCAGTCGGCGTGAAAGATAAAAAAGGGATCCTCCTTTATTGTAACATAAAAGGAGATTGATACGTAAATTAAACGAGACATCCCTCAGTGTTTTCGTGGAAACACTGTGTTTTACTGCCTCTCAAATGGAATACCTGTTTATTGAGCGAAATAACAAGTCTATTGGTATAATAACAACCTTCAAAATAATAAGCCGTCTTTCCACAAAAGATATATATTTTCCAACTCTTTCCTGCATATCCCGTTATATTTTGAGTAAATATTATTCATTTTCAAAAATATGGAGAAAGGACTTGAAAATAAAATAAGGCACCGGGAACAATTCTGTTATAAACAATTCAAAGGGTTTTTGTGTATTTTATTTAGTTATAAAATGTTTACATTTCTAATCCAGTGTTCCAAAACTACTATGGTGATTTATTTATTGTTTTTGGGTTTAATTCGTAGAACTCCATTTAATTTTTTTTAAATTTATATAAAATCAAATTTAGTAATATAATTATGAAGTTCTGTCAGTATTTTTTGGTTTTTGTCATTGTTACAGCTGGTTTCAAACTGATTTAAAACCTTGATTTTAATTAAATTGAAAAAAAAAACTATAGTAATATTATTTTACTCAAGTACAAAAGTTTGGACTTCCCAACAATCTTCCATCATTTAAAGGGAGTTCATTTAACATTTAAAAATCTTTACAATAATAATTGTTTTGTATTCCTGATAGCCATGCTCTGTACTATTAATACTAATATTTCATCTGGTAACATTTGCGTACATATGTTACAAAAAATTAGGTAGCTACCTTATATCCAGAAAGCCGTTTGCTTAGGAGCAAGACCCGTTAATTGAATGTATAATATCTGGTTATGAATATTAAAGTAGCGAAGTTAGCACTCCATAATGGAGTGCTGGTACCTACCCTGATGTATGGAAGTGAGGCATGGAACTGGCAAAGAAAGTATGAAAGAATATTGAATGCTGTTAAAATGAGATCTCTGAGAAGTATGTGTGGTAAAACCAGCATGATCGTGTGAGAAATGTGGGGATCCACAAAGAGTGCAAGGCTGATGTAAGCGTAATGAGTAAGATTAAGAAAGGGACGCTTAGATGGTTTGGTCATGTAGAGTGAATGAGCGAAGAAAGGAGTGTAAGGAGGATAAATGATGCAAATACGAATGGTAACAGAAGTCGGGGACGCCCGAAGAAGATATGGCATTATCAAGTGAATCAGATACTCGAGTCGGTCCTTGTCAAGAGTCAGAATAATAGAAGAGTATGTATGAGACGATGTATGAATGTGAATGAGGCAAGGAGTGTGTGCCAAGACCGAGTTGTTTGGCGGTCCGTCCTCTCTGCCTACCCCTGCGGTGAAACGGTTAGTCAGTTGGTTAGTTATGAATATTAAACAAAGAAAGATAGAAAAAGAGAAAAAAATAAATATAAAGGAAATAAGAAATAGTTTACCAATAAAAGTTTAAAAGCAACTAGCGTGAAAACATACGTTCTAAAAAAAAATAAACACAGATATGATTTGAGATTTTCGCGGCTAAAAGTATAATAGTAATTTATTTTTGGGGATTATGCCATGTTGCGCTTTTTCCTTCTTTATCCAACGATCGAAAAATTCCAATAAAATACTTTTTGTAAGTCTGTTCCTAAGATAAATTTATTTGGTAGGTACCTACAAACTTAATAAAGCTTTTGGCTCGTATATTATCTAGTCGAGTGAATGACAATGTGTGCGCCGTAATTTAAATTATTTACTATTTTATTAAAACAAGCACTGTTCTGACATTAAATAAAACGTTACGCTCCCCTAAATTGCCCTCTGGAGTCTCCATTTCCTCCCCTGGAGGGGTCAAATGTAATTTCTGACTTGCCGTACCTTCGACCGTAACAATGCTGAACTCAGTCGTAAACATTGGCACGCTGCGATAGATTGTGGAGGTAGAACTGGAGGTCCGAAAACATAAATAATCCTCCCTTCGAAACATTCAATCAATATTTAAAAATACCCTTAATATTCGGACTACTATCCAGTAACAAAAGTCTTTCGCTGTTACTCTGTGTATCTACAATAAGTACGAATTTTTCAGAATGATTAAATCAGCGCCCTTGGGGTGATTTTTCGCGCTATATAATTTAACTTTTTTATGCTTCCGATTTTGTTGTCCGGGTTAAATCTTCCCCATAGGAAAAACTAAACCCTTCCACTCACTTTTCCACAAATGATCAGCTAGTCAATCAACACTATGCAAGTGCATTATATAAGTAAAATAAATACAAAACAATACAAGAACAACAACACGTCAACTCACCAGAGATCAAATGGGGAAAAAAAATTCACCGACTCCAGATATTTTCATATCAGAGGGTTCGGCTCGGTAGAACTTCTAACAGGGCCTATAAATCCTACTGATCCCTCAACATAAATATTTAAAAAATCTTTCGTTATCCTACATGTATTCAAAATGACCGACTTTTGCATCTTTATATATAAATTTTTTGATAGATCTAATACGCCTAAATTTTTAATGAGAGAGCTAGGTATAATGCCAGTAGCCGAAATAACGAATGGTAATATTTTTATAGTCTGAGAATGCCAAATTCTTTTTATTTCGTTTCCTAAATCTGTGTATTTTCTTATTTTTTCATTAACAGATTTTTGAATGTTACAGGAATTTGGAATAGCGACATCAATGATATAAGTTATTTTTTTAATTTTGTCATGTAAAACTATATCGGGTCTATTATGACTAATCGTTCGGTCTGTTAGTATAGTTTTATCATAATATATTTTATAAAATTCGTTTTCTAAAAATGAATTTGGTTCGTATTCATAATATGGTACTACATTACGGCAGTCAATCAAGTTATGTTTAATTACCAAATTTTGGTGAATTATTTTTAAAACTTGATTGTGCCTAAATGTATACTCGGACGGTGCTAATATAGAACATCCCGATATAATATGTTCTATAGTTTCCGGAAAAGCCAAACATTTTCTACACATATCATCAATTTGATTTGTATCTTTGATTATATGCTTTCTATAATTTTTAGTATTAATGACTCTATCCTGAATGGCAAGCATAAATCCTTCTATTTCTGCGCTCAACTCTCCAATACTCAACCATTTGTTTGACGAAAATTTGTCAACATACGTTTGGTTGAGATAATTGAAGTGTTTTGCGTGTAAAATTTTATTTGACCAGGAATCTAATAGTTCCTGGTTGGGATTTATAAAAATGTTGGCATTCTCATCGTATAAATTTAAAGGTGTAATATTTCTATCTGCCTTGCAAATTATTTTGTGCATTTCTGAGCTATGAGCTTTCCTATGGAAAAAAGTTCTTAGCATTTCTACCTGATTATGTTTCAAAGAAGTTATTTTGACTATGCCTCTACCTCCTAAATTTCTAGGTAAATTAACTCGTTCTATAGCTGAATTTGGATGATGGCAATTAAATTTTGTTAGCGTAGTTCTAACTAATCTCTCTAAGTTATCTAAATCTGTATTAGACCATTTAATTATGCCAAATGAGTACGTTAATAGAGGTATTGCCCAAGTATTTATTGCTTTTACTAAATTTTTAGCAGATAGATTGCATTTTAAAATTTTCCTGATCCTAGTTTGAAATTTAATCCTAATATCATTTTTAATACTAGTATGGTCTAATCTATTTGATTGTGGGTATCCTAAATACTTATAAACCTCATCCCTTTTCACACTAGTAATTTGGAAATTTCTAAATATACTCTCGTCCCCATCTACAATTTTGCCTTTCTCTATATGGATCGTTCTACATTTATCTAAACCAAAAGTCATTTTGATATCATCTGAAAAGTTTTTAACTACCTCGATCATTTTCTCTAAATTTTGTTCAGAATTCGAAAATAATTTTATGTCATCCATAAATAATAAATGCGAAATTATACTACTCTCCCTTGTATTACCCTTAACTTTTATTCCAAACTTGCTTCTAATTAACATTTTAGATAGAGGATTCAATGCTAAGCAAAACCAAAGAGGACTCAATGAGTCTCCTTGAAAAATCCCTCTTTTAATTGAAATTCCCGGTATTACTATTTTCTTACCTTTTAAATTGATAAGTAAATTGGTATTCCAAAAGGACATAATATTTTCCAAAAAGCTAATAATAATGGGGTTAATTTTATATATATTTAATACTTTGATCAGCCACGAGTGCGGGACACTATCGAAAGCCTTTTGGTAGTCTATATAGCAAGTATGTAAATTACGTTTTCGAGTTTGAATCTGTTTTAGAATTACAGAATCGATAACTAATTGTTCTTTACATCCCATATGTTTTCTGCGACAACCTTTTTGTTGTTCAGATAAAATATTTTTTTCATCTAAATGAGTATATATTAAATCTGTTAAACAAGAGGTTAAAATTTTGTATATTGTCGGTAAACATGTAATGGGTCTGTACTGAGAAGGATTATTAATATTTTCGCTTTTGGGTAACATATAAGTAATGCCCTTAGTTAGAAAATTTGGAAAATTTTGAGGTTGACTGACAAATTTTGAAAGATTTTTTGCCAAAAGAGGATGTAAAGTAGTCAGACGTTTGTACCAAAAATTATGTATCCAATCGCAACCCGTGGCTTTCCAATTATGAGTATTTTTAATAATTTTGGATAACAATTCAACCGATATATTAGAAAAACTCATTTGTTCAATACCTGAAAAATTGAGTTCTTCATTTTCTATCCATGGAGTTGACTCGTTATGTTTTATATCTTTACTCCAAATTTTAGTCCAAAAATCGCGCATATCTGATTCAGATGGCAACGGAATATTATTATTCGAAATAATATTTTGCTTATCGTCAAGTTTGGAATAAAATATTTTTTCATTTTTCTGGAATAATCTATTATTATTTTTTTTATTATACGTATAATTATATCTTTTTAATCTACTAGCTTTTACGCCTAATTTTTGTTTTAATAAATCCAATAAATCATTGATTATATTTTCATTATTATAACTATCAATGATATAACCAAATTTTCTACCAATTTCATCTACATTTCTCAAAATTTTCCTACTTCTATTTCCATTTTTATATTCTATTACTCTAGCTATGTTACTTCTTAAAAATACTACATCATTTTCTAATCTGATCTGCCATTCTGGTTTACTATAACTATATGATCTATCGTCAGAGGATGATAATTTAATTCCTAACTTATTACAAACAGTAATCGCACTAGCGTATACTATTGTATGAAGATCTAAAAAACTAATTTCGTCAAATATGATTTTTGGTAAAATTATGTTATTTAATTCGAAAATTAATTTAGATAATTTCTTTGACGTATGTAATTTCGGTAATTTTGGTAATTTTTTTTTTTTTAATTTTAATATTATTATTATTATTGGAATTGTTTTCTTATCACGGTTTTAGATAATAGAATTCGAGCTGGCAATTGTAAACAAAAAAGTATTTTTAATAACTTAATGATTAAAAAAATTGTAATATTTAATCATTGAAGACAATATTAGCGAATCTCAAATGAAATGGATTTCCTAGATTCGCTAATATTGTCTTCAATAATTAAAAAAAGATTTTCTTCTCATTTAAACATTTTAAAAAACAAAGCAGGAAAACCTGTTTGCCGTAGTAGTAAACACTCGCTTTTGTCGGAATTTTCTGGGTCAATATTGATTATATGGAAACCTCATATGATTTAAGGTTTTCACATCTGCCCTGATGATGGACACTGTAACGATGTCGAGAAACCTTGGCTAAAGAAGGAGTTAGCGTAACACGGCATAACACCACAAAAATAAATAGAAAAAAATATGGAAACCAGATTTCCATCATGAGCTATAGAGCTTTTCAATGTCCACTTCTCCTTTTTTCAATGTCTCCATTACATTATTTCCCACTGCGTAAAAAAACACCTGTTGATAGAATTTTGAATGAACCAGTGTTATTTATTTTCTAGAGTGGGATTTTATCCCACTCTAGAAGTATTAGTGTAAAAACAGCAATAAATAATAAAGAACTTGTAAAAATAATCCGCAAGAACATTTTAATACCATTTCGCGGCGACAAAAGGGGTCATTGTGGGCTTGGCTTCCCGAGGAAGCAATGATGGCCATTGTGTTGCGTTCGCCTTACTTTTCACTCCGAATCTCGCCTCTTTCATTCCAAATATCACCCCTTTCACCCTTAAATCTCGCCTTTTTCATTCTGAAATTCAGTGGCGTGCCATGGGCTAGTGAATTCCAATCAACGATATAGGCTTTGCGATAAATTGGGTCCATTTATATTTGTTAGAATTATTTATTGAGTACCAATTTTATTTATTTGCCCACTAGTGATTCGACGCATTCTCTGGTAGTCTACTACTTTAAGAAATGTGATTTTCCATCATCGATGCTTCAAAGTAGGACTAGGTACAGATACGAGCTGAAGTGCAAAGGTAGAAGATAGCTGACGATAGAAGATATTATAATAAGCAAGTAGATCGGAAAAATGATGGGAGACCTAAATTTTGATCTTTACATAAACAGCATACATTTACGTATAAGGAACTTAAGGGAGGTTTCAGGAGATCGACAATATAAAGGATTACAAAGGATAAAGATAATTGAAATGAAAATGAAAAATCCTTGCTTCATTTAAAGCTAAAAATAGCATCAATAATATGGTGTTAAGCATCACTTTGATGCAATTAATATCCTTTCTGGAATTCGGTGACACGTATTTCCGATATTCACATGTTATAGTACTTTATCATATATTGTTGGCAAATGTTTTAATTGACTTTAATTTTCCCATATTTTCTCGGCCGACCACTTTTTTCAAAAATTACAAACATTCGTTATTTAAGTACTATGAATATGATGCTATATCAGCCGAAATTTGGTGGTCATAGAATTCACTTTTCCATACTTACCACAAATTTTGAAGTTTCTGTAGTCACCAAACATCACAATGTACATACTCCATATTGAGATCTCAAAAACATTCACTGTAAAAACTACAACGTTTCAAAATTTGTAAGTAAATCTACGAACGCTATCACAGTTTCCACAAAATATTTCAAATTTAAACCTACATAATATCCCCACTACCCGTGAAGGTTTTTATGTGATAGAACTTTGGCGCGTTCGCAAATAACGCAACGGAATTTCACTCATCTCAGTTTGTTACGAAATATTTTATTTATGTTCCTCTCCTAAAATGAAGGCTTGTGTCTGTCATTCGTTTTTTTTATATCACATGAAACACCTTAATTTGATTTCGGGTGTTTTGATTTTATTAAAATGAATCAATAATTAAGTAACAATGCTGAACTCACTCGTAAACATTGGCAAGCTGCTATAGATTGTAGAGATAGTACTGGAGGTCCCAAAACATAAATACAACTCCCTTCGAAACATTCTCTTAAAATTCGAACATCTATTTAACAATAACAAAAAATGTTATTTTTAAGCTATTCCCTGTTACAGAAATAACTTCACTCAGTCAATTTAAAATAAGTACGACTTTTTCATATTAAATCTTTTGCTTTGTTTTCTTATCACGGTTATGAGAAATTTGGTTCTGAGCTTATAAGGCGAGATTTTTTTTTTCGGGTATTTTGTATTAATATGTAAAAATATATCACTTTTATGTGCTGTACAGTGCTTTATTTTTTATTATTTTCATTCAAGGATAATAGATTTTTGAAGAGAAGGAAGGTGTCCAGGAAAATGATTTGTGTTAATCTGGTCAAATGAATCTTATAATTAAAATATTTTCCCTCCTTAAATAATTACCAGGAGAGGACAAAGGCCACAGACCCGTGTTCAGTAATTATAAATTCTATTTAATCTGACAAATTTCGGTTCCGTCCCAGGACACTTTCTACACATTAAACAAATTGTTTGGTTGCAATATGGTGTTAACTTTCATACACGTAATCCCCGGCAGAGGGGGAGAGTTGTCACAACAAAGGGATGCGGCGTTTCCTTTCTCAGTTTAATGTTTCAACTTGAGATCAGAAGAGGATCAATATGACGGGACACCAAATAATATATGTTCATCCTGATTTATTTTGTGGATTTTTCAAATTCAAGTGAAACCCATTGTTCGGGGCCGGTATTACATATACCCACCGTTATTTTTTCTTCTTCTGGTATGCTCGCTTATCGGAGGTTACCTATCACCATCCTGCAGACTGACACAACAGATCTTCACTCAAATCAATCACGTAAATATCTACCGGACTATTTTCCTCTAGCACGTCTTATTCCCATCAATCTTCCCCTCTTCTGTAATCTTGTACATTTTTCGCTGATAATAACGTAACCAAGACAATATTGGAGTTGTATTTTTTGTATCTAAAACAACTTGGTCATTACGTAATGACTAGCTTAGTGGCCCATAGTCACCTCAATTTGGAGATTTTTGGAGAAGGGTTAAATTAACCTGTCAGCTGACTAATGTAATTCAATAATCACGTTCCAGCTACTGCTGTCTAGTTACGCGAAATGTATAGAATGCATATTAATTCAAATTAGTGTGCAAGCAACTGGAATCAGTCTGGTTAAATTACCAATATCATAATATTAGTATATTTAGTTGAGGTTAACATTATCTTTTATCCGGATAAACATAATTTTAATCAAATTCCTTATAGGTACTAACCCCCTAAGAGATATTTAAATCAGGAACTTTTTTTCATTCCAGAAAAGAATAGATTCAGAAATCTTCCTTATTTTTCTAATAGGATCAAAGCATTTTCGGCGAACGAAAGATATAAGAGGATTACGGATCCAAAACGTAATAGGAGGAATTTGACGTCCGGTAAATTAATTGGTTAAAAGTTGAAACGGATTTTCTTAATGCAAACTTTGCGCTAATTATTTCAAACTTTATAATTGGATAGTTCGATAAATGGAAGGGAACTTCTCGCTTAAGGGTTTTCTTGAAATACGTATCAATAACTGTTTGTTTTGCAAATATTTTGTCAGTTATTAAATATTCATATTGTAAGATGGAAAACAACACAAAACCTTCCAACGTTTTACGGATTTCATGTTAAGGATAAGAACGAATCCTTAAAAACGACAAACCTAATTCATCAAGGGAAGTCTATGTTTTGAAGGTTATAACCTTCCTATATGACAGGGGGATCCATCGAACGCTTTGGTCGTTTTTGCACAGTTAAAGGAATTTTTTGGTGTTTTGAGATTTTTTTTTTTTTTTTTTAAATGGCTTTTCACCCCAGTGGAGTGTTCTGGCCAGTGTCAAGTAGAGAGTGTGCGGAGTATTTGTATTTGTGTATGTGTAGGTTAATATTTATTTACAAAAGAACTACAAATACACAACATAAATATATAATATATATTGAGATTTGAAAATAAACCCTTTCGGACCCTTTACTCACAATTGTGAGGGTAAGTTCAATGTTTAATGTCGGATGCTGCAAATGCTTCTGCAGGTTGGGGACCGAACTCGATCGATTGTGAGCATGGCTAGCTACTTTAAAATTTTTATTTAGCAGTGAAAATTATATATTATATGACTTGTGGGATGTTCAAAACGATTTCGCACCAAATGCATAAAATGTGATTCGTACTTATGTCTATCAAAAGATGTAAACTGTTTCTTGAAACTTCATAGCAAATATTTTTTCTTAATTTACTTATGAATATTTTTTTTACCGATACCTTTAACTGTGAGTTTTACTTTTCCCAAAAAAATTGATTTAGAAAAATGTTTATTTTCTTTTTTTTGTTAAACTTATACATATTATTAAAATAAAACAAAAGAACTGTTGGTTAATAGAGTCAAAAGCTCTATATTATTATAGTTTTACCGATCTCTGTATTATGAGCCCAGCTTTTAGAAAGCTAAATTAACTCTGGCTCTATTGCCCTGTGTCAGACAAGTATTATATTTCTATGAAACGTTAATACTTCAGAGCAATTAACTCCTTGTTTTCATATTGCTTGTAATATTATGGCTAGTGGAGTAGTTTCGTCCATGAGACTTTATATACACTAGCATTTTTAAAGCGAAGCAAACTTTTGGACGGTTTCGCGTGATGAAAATCTAATTACCAATAAAAAAATTAGAACCACATTTTTTACTGTCGGTGAATCGGTGAGTCGGTGAAAATTAGCGGATTCTATGAAATACGTAAGATTTGCTGAACTGTCTTTGTCTAATATTTTTATCAGTATTCAATTCAATTTTTATTGTTTTAAAAACATTACAAAAATTTCATTTTAAGTCATTTTTAAATAACAAATTATAAATCAAAATTTTTATTACTAAACATAATTCTATAAAGCAGAAGTATAAGTAAAAAATAAACTTCTAATGCTCGTCTCACACGGACGCTATGCTCTCATAATATATGTAAACTTGGCCTACTTCACCACACCGCTCGCGGTACGTTTCCCAATGTTTCCGAATGTATGGCGAGCGATATGAAGAAACGGGCCAAATCAACTTATATTATAAGAGTATAGAGTACATGTGAGAGTAGCTTACAGGTACTGTAATAGCAACAGCAAAGCTTGCCGTTTAAAACCAGCTTACTGATGCTAAATATGTCAATAACCGAATTGATTCCGTCGAGCAAAACTGTTTGAGTGATTTATATCATGACAATAACATGTATTGTGTCTTAGAAACGAATCTCCTTTAATCTCAGACTACAAAACTCAGATATTTATATTAATCACAACCATTAATGGACCTCCACCCCGAAGAAGCAGCCTTTTCAAAATCCGCAAAGTTTATACGAACTTTTAATGACAAAATGCGGTGGCACAAAGGCGTTACATTTATTTTATAACGCAGAAAAAGCTGAACAAAAGAGCTTCCTCTCTAAGGCAACATTTAAAATTCTTATTTAATATTTAATTACTTGGCACTGTTACAGTTGACAGAGAGGAGATTACTTTATTTTTCTTACATATTAATGAAGTTTTTAGTAATTATTTTATTATTCCTGCTAAAAGATTTATATATATTTTTTTTAATTTTATGAAAACAATATTATCATAAAAAATTATTTAATTTGCTTGTAATGCTCATAAAGAAACTAGTCTGCAGGATTTAAAATTAATGGATAACGTGACATATAAAATAATTAGAAGAACACGACATTTGTAAGATTTCATAATATATTGTGGATGACAGCGTGAGGGTTTTCAAATAAAATAATGCATTTGTAAGATTGCATAATATGTTCATCTATTTCGGATGACAGCATGTCGGTTTTCAGATAAAATAAGGCATTTGTACCATTGCATAATAAGTTCGTCTATTGTGAATGACAGCATGAGGGTTTTCAGATAAAATAATGTATTTGTAAGATTGCATAATATTTTCGTCTATTGTGGATGACAGCATGACGGTATTCAGAAAAAATAACGTATTTTTGTCATGATAGGATGGTAATATTAGTAATTATCTTGGATATTTAATAATAATATTAATTGTTTTACTATCGTCCTTTTTTGTAATAAATAGAGATACTGATATCCTTACTAGGACCTCCCGTGTTTAGAATTTCATTTACATATTATTAAAATTTAGTAGTATGGATAATGCGATGTAATTATAAATATGTTGTTATTTGGTTGTAGTTTCGATCCGCCACCAGAGTTGTGTAGATCTTTTAAGTTATTATTATCCAGATAATATAGTTTAAAGGTATTTACATAGATGGCAGTACTTACGCCACATGACAGAGACTACATGTCGGCTGTACCCGAATGCTTACGAGTACAGCCGATGCTAGCCGATCCCTATGTAGCCAATTCACTTCCAGTTCATCTTTTGTTCTAATAACTGATAGTCTCTGACAGAATGGACGTATGTAATTATCTTACGATTATTAAAAAAAAGCATTTATTGAATACCCCCGATCTCAAGTGTATTTCATACTACGAAGGTAATTAAACAGTACATTCTGTTTTTTTAGTGCAGTTGAGTGGTTTCGGTTTCAGTCTATATTTGGTGTCAGTATATTTTCTATTTCTGATCTCCCTATGTTTTGTCTCCAGCTTTTTATTCGAGATTTAAATGTTATAATCTTTTGTGAGTTTTGAATGAGAGAATGGTAGAATTTAGTACCATAGGAAGCTTTTTGCCGAAATATTGTATTTGGAAATTGCTTGTTGAATATGTTTTTGTCTCTGAGATCGAGTGTTTCTAAAATATGTGTTAATTGTTATTTTTTGTGTTTTGTATTTATGAATACAAATGAATATGTTTTGTTTTGGAATAGAGTTGTTTAATTAAGTTTGAAGTTTAAAAATAAAAAAAATTCTGCTACGACATAAATGTCGTATTTTTTTCAATATAGCCTTTCTAGCTTACTGAAAAGTCACGAACCGCCACTGCTATGTAGGTATGGCGTTAACAAATAAATTTGATTATTTCCCTTCTAGCACATTTCTTGTTAGAAAATTGTGTTGACAGGAAATTTGATATACTTTATGAAGGCACAAATAAGAGTAATACTATAAATTAAAAGATTTTCAAACTCCTCAACTCCATAAAATTTAAAAAAAATCTTCCCCTCATTAACGTTATCGTTAATTAAAATGACTAATTGCGAGAAAACTCATAACCAAAAGCCACTTAGTTAATTAAGAGATTATAACAGAAATCATCAATCTTTTTAGTAAAAACTATGGCGGTGATTGATGATTCCATCGAATGATGTTTGGTTTTAAACTGTTATATATCTAATATACTCTGACGAGTAGAATTTCACCGATAAATCTAAATTGTAAATAAACAGCGACATATTCTCGCAATTTAGCACTCACTTTGCCGTTCGTCATATATTGATTTTGGTAGTCTCTGACGGTGAGAAATAAAAGCTTCCATTCGTCAATTTTTCCGGATGACAGAAAGGCTGAGTGACGCAATTAGTAAAGCGTTTGTCAGGTTAGCAAAACGTTACGAGTTTTTCCGGGATTCATTATGTCGTATGTCAGGTTGCATTAATATTAATTTATTGTTTAAAATAGAAACTTTATTTATTTTTTAATCTTTGTTCCACTCAAGGCTAGTGAAATGTGAAAAAAAAAATACTCTATCGATCTTTACGGCCAAAAGGGTTATTGCGATTTGTTTTTTAGGTTGTTATGCGGTGTTGCAGGTTAAATGAATCGAACACGTCTGATTACGGAGGCAATTGAAATCCACAAAAACCCCATTAACATTAAATTGAGTGCGGCGATGCGCTAAGGGGCTAAGCTTAATAGTTCTTGGTATCCGGTACTTGACGTCTACACCATAACTAAACGCCTAAAACCACATAAAAAGGTCCCTAATAGGATTGACGCTAGCAACACGGTATCACACTTAACACACACTTTACCACAAATCTACGCATTTCCCCGATGATGGGCATTGAAACGCTTTCCGATGGATACAGAAAAACTTAAAAATAATGTTAATTCAAACAACTTGGATGGAACTGGCATATCAAATAATGCAATGGAGATGTAATCCTTGAGGCGTTCCTGTGGTAAAACTACATACGACCATACAATGTATGAAGAGATAGGAAACGGAATATCAAGGCAAATCTATGCGTAATAAACCATCGTCTTTTTTGGGAAAGTACAGTCTGTAGTAGGAAAAATATTACCAGGATAAAAAATATACATTCACGACAAGCAAGTGGATGAAAAATGAAATGAGTGTGTATACAAAACCTGCTACCGTGGCATTATTTCATACCGAAATGGAAACGGGTTGGTGGTATTATAGTCCGTTGCCATGACTGAACCGTGGGTATAGACTCGTATGTGTGAATGTAATTGAAACAAGGAGTGTGTGCCAAGACCCGGTTGTTTATCGGTCTCTACAAATTTACTGATATTAGCTTTATAAATGATCTTGCCTATAAAAAAGCTGATCTATTAGTACGGTCGCCAAAGCGACTCAAATGATATTTGATTTTTTTAGATGATTTGCACAACAAAACATACCGTCTAAGTCGCCACTGCGACGGTATTGGTTTTGTAAATATGACTCCAGGGCATGATTATGTGAACCGATTGCTTGGTTCGGGTAAAGTCAAGAGTCTATAACAGAAGGTAATGACATGTATGATTTGTGATTGAAGCAAGGATTGTGTTTTTGAGACAGTTATTGTATGATTGCTCTCTGCCAGTGGGTATACGGAGAAAGCTTACTGTTACAAAATAAATCCAGAAACTTAACGACGTAAGTAAAGCAGCTGGGCACAAAAATATGCGACGCGCGGCTCTGGTGTATTGTATAGAGCTTTGCCTTTGCTTTTATAGAAATTTGCCCTATCAAATCTCTAAAATGAATGTAAAGGTGGGAATCTTAACGACATCAGTGATAAAGTCACAATATTAGGTGCGACCCAGCGTTGTGGACGGATCTAAGGTCGACTTTGCCTTGGCAGGCCTAGAAAATCGATTTTTCTTTGGGGTATTTCTGATGAACGCATTACTAAAATCTCAAATGTTTCTACAGGGATCCCTCGAGAAGTTACTTATTCATCGTTTAAAAAATAAAATTGGTGCCTACAGCTAATTTTATAGTTGAAAAACGTTTTACAAAATTTTCTAACTAAACTAACCGTTTTGCATAAATTTTTTTAGTGGTAAGGTAATGTTTTATTAATCTTAAATATAAATAATATATACATCCGCAGGGATCCCTTCTAGACACATTTGAAAACCTCAAATCATCTCAAAAACTCTGATCAACGTACGTAACTACACAATTTAAAACTGTATAGCGACCTCTCCCTCTTATTATCAAAGCACGCATGTACCTAACAGAAAAACCCTTTCAATTATTACGTTGTACAACTTAACACGGAATACATTCGACGTCAGATTTCGTTTGACCAATCATGGAGCGTATACACAGTAAAGCTTTTAAATCATTTTTCAAGGACGATTCATTAAATCTGAGAGTAAAAATATATAAATATATAAGTATATTCAGAATCAGTGTTTTTTTATTTAAATGAATATATTTTTAAAAGTTTAAACATTTTTTACTCAAATTCCTTATTATTAATAATTCTGGAATAGATCTGCAGGGAACTTAGTAACCTGCAAGTCCAAGAGAAATACGGCTTATGCAAACTAGATTATTCACCCGTACATGTGCCACAACATCGGGCAAATAGATTGGAATATGGTGGAAGCGAAATGCGCCGGTCTGGAGATGAAATTGAATCAACTGAATCATTGAATCGATTCTGCAAAATGATTCCATCGGTTCATTTAGAAATTAAGTTTAGTCCGCGATGATTTTTTAAGGAACTTATGTACTTGTATCAAATTCTGTAGTTTTCTTTATTATATAAAATATGTTCACATTAAAATAAATTATAATTTTACTTACAAAAATTTTCGTTTAATAAATGATGCATTATAATGATAATAAAATTAAAAATCTACCATGTCCTAGATTATTATGAATAAACAAAAACCACGCGTCGTGAATGCGTTGAAATGTATTATGGGCGCGTCCAAGTGCCCGAAGTATTTATTATCTGTTCAGTGTCTAAAAGTAATGTAGAAATTCAAAAAACTGATCATATATCCATTTAAAAACTAGAAGAAATCTTGAATTTTTAACTAGTTAATAAAAATACATTCATCGAATTTTATTGAAATCTATTCATTTTTAGACAGCTGTCACTTTCACCCCTCGGGTATAATTTGAGAAGTTAAATGATTTTGTACCATTTATTCTCAACCCAAAATAGTTTATGCGCTTCTCTTCAGTATAGACGACATTCGAGGCGCTGATTTCAATAGTTGATAACTGTGGTATTTTATATAATAGTTTGAGATATTAGAGGTGCTCTTCACATAAGATGGCACTTGTAGCGGTAAGGTGAACTGAACTAGTTGTTTTTGTTTTTTATTTTTTTTAAAGAAAGACAAACATTCCCGGGTTACGAATAACCTGACAATATTTGAAAATCTCCTACTACCACCACAGTAAACGGAAAATGTTGCTTGTGTTGTGATGGAGGACTTATCCAGCCTAGGAATTGAACACACTACGCCTGGGTGGGACCCAAACGCGATTTCAACTCGGCCACCGACCGGTCTAGGTTTGTTTTCACACTGTATAACTTTCATCCATCAATTATGTATGTTATGCGGAACCATGTTCGGTTTTTTTGATTCTTGCTTTTATAAATTATATTAATGTGTTAATAGCTTTGTCCTGAAACTGCGAAGCGTGCAACGCATGACTAATGACTGCTTTACACCATACTTTTTTCATACCGATCCCCAAATCGGGACCCACCCGAAAATTTTTCGCTTTACATCATCATTATTTTCATACTTGATGATTTCATATAGATTGTTGCCATTAGAGAAGAAATAATATTTTGAGACGGTACTAAATCGCCAAAAATGACAACACCTTGAACATAACCATAGATCACAATCATGAAAACATCTGTTACTGTCATTTGCGAGCTTTGTCATTACCCAATAGATGTTTTTGGCTACCCGTTCATCGTACTTAATCAGTACGATAATTCAGGTAGTATACGAGGTGGAACTACCAAAACACAGCAGCGCAGATGCCAAAGCAACAGATCTCACAACCCTGTCTCCATAAATGAAACATTCACCCTGTTTCTATTCATTAATTAAAAATTATGTTACAATATCAATTTACATATATAGATTATATTCTATATACATATACATACATATTCTATGAGTTATATGAACGTACGTGAAGTTCTCGTGTATTATAATGCAACATTTTCACGTAATATAGTTAAAACAGTGATTTGTGGTATAAGTCAAAAAATGTCCGCCATCTTAAAATGTACGAAAATCGGTGATACCAACACACGTCTTTCACGGTACCAACTACCAAAAAAGAACACGCACCTTTTTTCCTCCCGATTAGACAAACTGGATGAAAAACTGTGTCATGTAAAACGGTCATTAATGCATATGTCCGAAATATTATTACGGTCACAATTGATTTCGTTTGCAAGGAGCGATTTTATGAACAGGGATAATCAACTTTAGCATTCACGAATGTTATCTGAACTCCAACTTCATCATTTCGGTATTGAAAAAAATTCATGTTTTTTAAATTAGTTTATTTTTTGCCCAGTTAAAGGAGAACGTTCATACCATTATAAAACATTAACTGTTTTCCATGTAGGGTTACCTTAACCTAGATTTATTTGAACACTTGTATTGTATTAATTAATGTTTACTCATAGAAGAAGAAATGCAAAGTAAAATAAAAATATTACAAAACCTTATTCTAACAGAACGTGTAGATGTTTACGTACTTTGTTTTAGAGAAACGGGTTAATACCACTATCCCCTAAATACAGATAACACTTTTGTCATTTTGTAAATCCCATATCATTAAGAAAGGTAAACATGTGCAATAAATATGAATGTAAAATGATTAGATTTATTACTACAACAAGGGTTACCCTTTTGGAAAATAATCAACAACTGTAGCTTTAATTTAGGATATAATCTATGATTATTGTAAGAAGTGATCATACGAGTAGCTTTTCCCTCTGGTGAATAATTTTTAAAGGGCTAGAAACGTATTTACCTCTAATTTTGTGCGATCGAGAGTTTCTTTTAATTGCCGAAATATGAAAAAAGCGTTTAATTTCTTTATTGGTTTAAAATGATTTAATGTACCCATTGAACACCGAGTAGACAATGCACACCAGAAGTGCCTTTCATGTAGATTTGAATGTAATCAAGTCGCTACTGACTTATTACTTTTAGTTCTAGCCCACTACACACTCTATCTCTCTTTAACTAGCCTGATATCGTATATCGCCATCTCGTTTGATCAAAATGAAATATTATGATGAAACATAGTTCGTTTAGTATTTGAAATCTAAGCAACGAATGAGCAGACTTGTGGATAACGAAACACGCTCACATCGCATTTATTGTGTTATTTTATGTTCTACGGTATTGAAGTACGCAGATTGTAGGTTTGCCCGGATTTGCCCGGCATTTTTAACAGTCCGAAGGGGTGGTATGAGTAGAATTTCTCAGGGTTCTCAATAATAACGGCAGAACTTACAGACAAATATTATTGATTTATCCTTAACACTCGACCAATGCATTTTCCAAACATTTTATTTGCATTTGCAGTTTTGGACATCGGCCTCCTCCAAAAAAATTCGATTCTTGTTGGCCTAAACTCATCCGAAGCCTGCATAATCTACAAATCGTGGGCCCATCTCATCTGTAGGCAACCGCAATTCTATGGCTCCAACGAACAAATAAGGTTAAAAAAAAAAATTATTTGGATAAAGTATTTTCACAATTTACTGTTTTAAAATACATAACGCATAAGAAAATTTATAATATTGTTACAAAAATACACATTGAAAATATATTTTTAATATTTCTACACCGATGAAGAGATCTAGCTCTTGAGTTAGGTGTAGGAGAAAAAAGTAATATCATAGAGTGTATGATAGTACAGGATGTGGTAACATTATGAAATATAAATATTGTTCGAGATGAAATTACTGCATTTTGTTAGTGAGATTAGGTATAATACTTATATTAATATAAGGGTAAGAATTCTAAGACGGTGGGTTGACTTAATTTTCCTCGTGGTATTAGATAGAGTGAAACTGAGCCAAACTTTGAATGGATAACATTCAAAATAATACACATCCAAGTCAAGGGATGAGTGGAATAGCCAAGGGTGGAAAGAGTGGTTGCGGATATAGAGAAACTGAGCTTAATTTGGCTTAAATCTTCCGAATGGCGTGGGATTGTTCTTAAGGATAAATATTCACAGATGTAGCTTTTCGCCTTCATTTATCTCGCGAAATAATATCATTACTCTCCATTCATATTGCTTATTTTCAACGTAATTTATGTTCATTCATTCCAAAGTAAAAAAACCTTTACAAGTCATCGCCCTGGAATAAAACAAGAATTGGGGTGAGAATGCTGTGTTCGGAGATAGAAGGGATGGAAAGAAACAAATTCAGGTGCAAAACCCAATTACAAAACCCCTTGTCAGAACGAACAAAATGAATGGACTACATCAATAAATGTTTATTATTTGTGGAAGATTTATGTTACTTTCTTGATCAGAGAAAACATAATATTAAATGTTCGCAAGCAGTCACTAATTTATCATCGGGCCAAATTAATTCTTCCAGGAGACCTTCAACAATAAATGTAATTTTTTGTAAATATAGGGACTTTTTTTATTAAAGATAGTGATTATTAATTTAGTTATTTAACCTATCGAGCGATTGGTTGTATACAGAGATGTGCTTTATTTCAAATAAATCCATTTCAAATGGAAATGCAAAATGCAAAATGGGTATTTTCCATTTTGCATTTTAAATGCTTTTCTCAATGCATTTTCCATTTTAAATGCTTTTTTGCAACATTCTTCCTACTATCTCCACTCATCTTTTTTTCATAAACCCCAAATATCAGTCGGTCCTCAACCTCGCTATGAGAGATAATTTTCATTTGTCAAGTTGCTCCCTGGTAGGAGCCCTGGCAATTGAGTGATACCATTACAAAAAATACTGAACATGGGGCCATGACGCTGTAATATTAAATGTTAGATTTCTATGTTCTTACGTTGGCAACATTAGTCCCGCGGAAATTTTTTGTTGTCTCATAATCTGTAGTCGTGGTGTTTTTGGATTTACCATCATGTAATATGTTTGTTCTACATTGATGTCCATTATTAAATGACAAAAATGTTTAAAAATTCTATAATTATTTTAATTGTTTGACCTGAGAAACCATTTTGCATTTTCAATGCATTTTGAAAATAGGTATTTTGCATTTTGCATTTGAAATGCTTTTCTAAAAACCATTTTGCATTTTGCATTTTCAAATGGAAAAGTTTTGACCCATTTCCGTTTTGCATTTCAAATGGTTTTGGGTACCCATTTTGCACATCTCTGGTTGTATATATACATATGTTTTGTTTTTTTTTTTGCATTTATACCTTTTGCTATATTATTAAATATTAATATGACAACATATTAACTGCTTACTGCGGTTTAAAGCCAATAAATGCATCTAAATTTAACCGTTTATCACATATTTTTCGGTTCTCTAAAAATGGCACATTATGACGAGTGATCGCTCAAAACTCTTTTGCAAACTTGACATAGTATGCCAAAAATCGCTCCAGTTGATTACTAGACTAGTTATATTGTAATGTTTTTGTTATTGGTAATTACATTATATCGTTAGATTAAAAACAGTCATATCTCGTCTGCTGTCTTTCTTCTTCTTGACTCTTTCCCTAGCAGCGAGTGTGACAACACGCATTTCGGGATGGCTCAAAGTATTTTACTTTTAAGTAAGTGCAATTTGTGAAATTGAACTGTATGAAATCGTAGGTATGTGGTTCTTTCAAAAGATTCCCTTATAATATATACCCATTATATATATATAAAATGGGTATATTTATTTATTTATGTCTATTCATGAATAGGTACACATTTTACAAATGATTACAGTGGTTTATATTGTAGTACAGAGAAAAAAGTACAGAAAAAGGTATAAAAAATAAAGAACATAGGTTGAAATAGGTAAAACTGTGCGTGGGTGATATTGTATATTACGTGAACACCTTGTAACGATAAAAAGTTGAGTTGAGACGATGTAATAGTGAGATCTTCCCATGTAATGAATTAACTTGATAATTCAGGATCAAGTAGAGGGATCAATACGGCAGAGCAGAGATCTTAACTTATGATTGTGGGATTAATTTTCTGTCAAGTAAGGTGGGAAATCAGAAATAAAAGAGGAAGTACTTTATCAAAACTATAATGAAACCATCAAAAGTACACAACATGGGAGTTCAAAGAATACCAATGTTACATAAAGAATATAAAGTACATACCAGATGGACTCCTGAACAAACTATGCTAACTTAACGTGGCCGAGAATCGTAGGAAAAACAACGGATGGCGAACGAAAACTTGATTCTGGTAGAGGGGAACAGACCCGTGACGGGAACGTGACCCGTGACCTCGGATCTACCGGGGTCGGCGTGGAATCCAGGGAAGCCAGGTCATCCTTCACTTAGGGGAGACAGGGCGCAACGCCTTCAAAGCGCTTCTGTAGAATCTTCATCCAAGAAGCACGCGGTCCAACCAGACTCCAAGTCTTACGGACTTCGGAAACAACAATCCGTGACTTCGCGACGCGGGGTTAAACAGGCATAATATTGTAGCCACAATTAGGACCAATCTCTTTACAATTTCAAGTCCAAAACACAAAATCCACAAAACTGAGCACCGGCCATCACCGAAAAAAGTGGGGTTCCATAACCTCCACTAAAATAAAAACCTACACGAACTATTCGTGTTAGGAAAAACACCCCGCGCCCTTTTTAAAAGATAAGAACAACTTCTAATCACATGATTAACTCAGATTAAAACACCTTAAATGGTGAGTGACCAAATCCGCGTGCAGCTAGCCCAAGCTGACGGGGAGGAAGTGACCATAAACAAAACTATCTTTTCTTCCTCAAAAAATATTGCCAAACTTCAAAAAACACATCATAGACAAAATAACCCAAATAGGCAAAGAACTGCACTTGTCACATAATATTTATGTGACAACTTCACTAGGAGAATCTGTGCTGAGGTGTTAACGTGTTTGTGATTAAGTGTGACAGGTATTTATGTGTTGTAGTAGAAAATATATATATTTTTTTTTCATAGACATATATTGAAACATGAAAACACACATTTATATGTGAGTGTATGTATTTTTGGATAATTCTTGAAGAACGTGTATAATATTTAATTTTACTTATTATATTTTGGTTATGTTTGGTTTGGAATTATAATCTTTTGAATAAAGTTAATATCTTGATTTTTTATCCAGGCTACAATATGTTTTTTGAGAAAGTTTGTAGATGTATTTGTAGTCATTAATTGTTTCAAAGTAATGGGCATACTGTTAAAAAGTTTGGTTGCGTAGTATTGAAAGTGTCTTTGTCCGTGTGTGGTGTGTGTTATCGGAATGTTCAGTGTTTTATTTGTTGATGACCTGGTTTTTATCATGGCTTTTGGTTGATTTGTAATATGAAGATTACTATGGGAGGTTTGACAACTACTCTGATTAGACATCACTGAATATTTTTGCTATCTTCATAAACTGTAAAAGATGGTTAGGATGAAATTGCGCAGGCGTGAACATTTCACGTACCTTTCTCACTGTCAGACTTACACACGAAATGAATTACACATGGAAGAAATTATACATGGAGAGAGTTACATCTGTTGGAATTCCACAGTTGAGCGTAGCAAAAGAATTTGCACGTTTGAAAAAAAAAACAAAATTGATTTGTGTTTTGACTTTTGTAATTCCAGTAGGTGTAATTCACCTACGTATAATTTACTCCATGTATGATTCTGATATTAGAAGCTATTTTTTTTTTTTTTTTGTTTTAAAGAAAGACAAACATTCCCGGGTTACGAATAACCTGACAATATTTGAAAATCTCCTACTACCACCACAGTAAGCTGAAAATGTTGCTTGTGTTGTGATGGAGGACTTAGCCAGCCGAGGAATTGAACACACTACGCCTTGGTGAGACCCAAACGCGATGTCAACTCGGCCACCGACCGGTCGAGTCGGTCTATTTTTATATAATGTTTGTGTATTGGGGAAACAAACAGGATTACAATTTTTATATAAATAATTAAATTTTACATGTTGCATTAACCAGTGAAGTTTCTACATAAAATTCGTGTTACACACAGAAAAAAAACGTAAATAAACAGAAAAATCTAATGAAAAATCTTACATCTAATCTTACACACAGCAGGGAGAGAGGGTACGTAATTAACAATTAGATTTAATTTGCTCCAATACGCATTTACTAAACTGAACTAAGAACAAATGGAAAATTTCGGCATCTGTGAATATCATATGGTCATATGGTTATTATGCAATTAGGGGTCGAAGAACTTTATAACTTCCTGACCGCTGAGCCTACTTGAATTACTTCATAGATAGGCATCAAAATAGCATATCCTATATTCTACTATAATACTAATGCAATAAAATGGTAAAAAACAACTTAAGATTTACGCGCTTCCGAAATGTCTAGCATTTAAAAATATAAATGGCTTGCGATACAAATTAAAGTGACGTACTCTTTGAATATTTTTTATATGCTTTTGACTGAAAATACTTAGAACGATACCGACATGAGCCTTGCATGGTCATCGATAATTGGAGAAAAATAGGATAAGTTTTCTAGTAAACTTTAAATAAAACATCAATGTATCGTCTAGATGTAGGATCCCATGTTCATAAAAATCCTAACATTTGTGTTCCGATATTATTACGAATTTTGTAGAAGTTTTTCAGAAAACGGCTTGCAATCCTGATTTTAACCGGATTACCAAAAATTTAATAAGATTCTTAATATTTTTGGAGATTAACAATAATTAAATCAAAAATAATTTGAGTAATTAAAAAAATAAAATCAAACTCTCTAAAAAAGGTGAGGCCCTACAATCATTTTAACTACCACGGACATAGTCGGTCCGCGGTGAAGTCAAGAACTACGGAAGTCACATAAATACGTTATAAAATTTTCTCCATTCTTTTATGCCATATGAATTATAGCAGGCTACCTTACCACCTACCATGACCCACGACATATATTAGTTAACAGTAGGGCAATAACATAATAATTTAAAAGCATTAAGCCGTCGTTGTTGCTTCATAATAAATTTCACTTCATATTATTGGGCACTCCGAAACTCGTAAACATAAATGAATGCGCGAAACTCCAAAAGGTTATTAGTTATTACTCTAACTGTGAACGACTCGAATTCAGGTGAATACACTTAGGGAAGTAGGTACATTCACGATTCGTTGAAACATCAAATGCTTCCACTGTCTAAACATTGACTATTCTACAATAATGGACCCTTTGATGTTTGCTTTGATACTCTCATCTTGTAATAATCATATTTTAGGATACATTAATGGGATGTGGTGGCTCCGTTTTAATTAGATATTTTCATTGTTTTACTGATTGCTAGATAGGACCTAACTAACCTAACTCAAGGAATTATTTTTTTTTAAATTTTAATTACCTATACAATATGAAAGCAATTCTTGGAAACCTCTGCGAATTAATGAGATAGTATTTATACCTACCCACACCTATATGAATTAAAATATTAATATCCATGTTTTCGAATCATATTCAATTAAATTTCCTCTTGGTATCTACAGGTATAATTTTAAAATTTCTGTTCTTTAATATTAAGAATTAAAAATATAAGGAAGTTAGTACTTAATGTAAATTGTTTTTTCTGAATGGAATAAAATATCTTTTTAATTACAAAATCGGTTATTAAATTTAGTGGAATTATCTGTTCTCCATTCTATATCTGAATGTTGCACACGGATAAGTACGGCTTTTTTAATCAAGATACTGTTGAAAATGTGACCGCATGACCATTTTAATATTAGTCATTCGGAATATATATGAACACGTGTTCACGCAGGTGGTCTCTATTCCGACTTCGTCATAACATATGAAAAGAATATTCTTAAGAAAACGAATAATTTGACCACATTTTCAATAAATTAACAATATTTCACATCGGTAAGTGTTCTCCGTGTATCAACGAATATTTATTTATTTTTAATTCCTAATATTGCCGTAGATACACAAGCTTTCGAAGCATCATATTATTTTATGGCTTCCTAATTAATGACTTCAATAAAATATTAAAATCCATTTTCAGAGCCCACTGACTATTGACTATAATATATAAATTAATAAATAATGGCGTAACATAATTTTTTCAGTAATTAATAGGTTAATAAAGCACTGTACCTATGTTTGTGAGGAAGCAACAATCAAACTTATAACAGAAGTTTCTAAAATAAAATTAATGGATTTTTTTTTTATAGAATAGATCATATTTTTCGTTACATCAATGGTTTTAATTGATGTAATTAAACACCATTGATGTAATTAAACGATGGTTGCGTTATATAAAACAAAAAATTCATTTGGTATTTCTGTGAAACCGCTAGGTAAATAAGTACATTCGATGAAACCTTTAAATAATGTATTAAAATGTGCCTGTCGAAATTTACAATATCGAGAAGTAAACCTATTGTTAAAATAAAATATTTGTATTCTGTGGATATCCTGTCTCGACACAGGGTATCCACAGTGAGACTTTTCTTTAACTTTTGTCGGTTATACCCATCAATGTAATATATCATTTAAAAAGAAAATAATACTAATAAATCTAAGCAAAACATGAAACAGAACAAGACACAGAAAATAAAAAGATAACCGTCACAAGTAGGAATGGAACCCAGTATCTCAAGATCTCTCAGGAGTGGATGAGTTGTCCCGGTAAGACAAAGCTGAGAGAACGTTATCCTTTTTATTTTCTGCGTCTTGTTCTATTTCATGTTTTGTTTAGTTTTTTAAATATTTTCTTCTTCTTCACAAATAAATCAATTCATATATATAAATATATAGTTTGCAGTCAAATTAGTAGGAAACTTTTGATTTAACGGGGGGACATTAGCAGCTAACACGAAAATGTGTGTAGAAGATACGAAGCATCCAAGTAAATATTAGATCAAAGCTTAATCATCGGATTAGGAGCCACTATTCACAAGAGGTAATGTGTTTGATGGCCTTTTAATTGGGTGTATCATTATAAGTCTAGAATCAGTTGAGTCAGTGGTTTCGTATGGTCATGACGTTAATTGTTTCACAATGGGAAATGATTTAAAGCAACATTGAATAATATGCAGTTAGTTGCACGTATAAATCAAATGAATACTTTGTCTATTAAAAGAATAAGTCTCGAGTTTATATTCAATGGATTTGCATGGTCATGACGTTAAACGTATCATCATGGAAGAATGGAAGATGATTCGAATTAACATTAAATAACATCTCTATCGACCATTGCTTTTGCACCTCAATGGTAGGAATGTATGAATAAGTCTGTCACTCCTGGTTGCACTGACTCCCAGATTCTTCACCACCACTTATGCCTGTTTCCTTCCCAGAACTTCTTCTCCTGCCTTTCCTTAAAAAGACTCTCCACACAAAGTTCCCAAAGATGACATAGGCCCTGAGGGAAATTATTTTCCTCGGGGCCACAGAGGGTGCTAATGTAATAACTAAATATAAGCTGTATAGAAATTGTACTTATATTTCCAAATTTTTACCGCTGGTGTAAATTGGATAGAACGACGTATAACTCTGTCTTGCCACATAATTCTTTGCTTCTATCACATGCACACGTTGTCTCATACGTACTGTTTTTTTTTTCATTCTGACTAGTCATAATCCGACATAAATGATTTAATTAACTCAATCTGGCAGACTTGAGCGTCATATATTTAATATATTCTCATTATTTATGACCCTCATTTTCTATACATAAAATTAGGCGATTTGCCTAGTCCAAATTATGTAACTTTTTAAAAACCTATGAACTTTAAGGCGACACTGTGAAACCTTTGGAATCGAGCCGCTAACAATAATACTCCATATGTAGATGGCGTTAAAGATTAAATTCCTGCTTAACACCAGCCGCTGATTATGATTTTAACAAGAAAAAAACATAGCCAAAAAGTGAATTAAATTTTATTTTGCACAATTCAGGCACAAATAATTTAACGTTTTATAAATTACTTAATCTTCTACGTTTTACCATTAGCGTACCAACCATAACCGTAAAGGAGTTCGTAAGTAGGAGAATTTGAAAATACTTCGTAAGTGGGAGAATTTGAAAATACTTTATTTTTTCCTGTCTTATTAAAGACTTATCACAAAATTGCTACACTCTTCCAAAGGCCAAATTTATACAAAAACACGTGATTTTGCATTACTGCGTGGTGCTTCGACTTATTATTTAAAAGTTAATATTCCCAGTATTATGTGGAATTGTTGAATTAATTCATGACACATATTTAACCGATGGTAAAACTATTTCATAGTAAACAATTAGTTATAGATATAATTTTTTTTAAAATTTATAACGTATATCACGCCATATTAGCCATAAAAATAAATATTATCTGTCGAGTAAATTAATCGGTAGGTTCCGATATATAAAACAAGTAAACCACACTGAAGATACGGTCATAATTCAAACATCAGACCAGATACGAGGGGAAGAGGAAAATGTTCGTATTATGCAAAACTGTTTTCTGTGTATTATTCATAAGCAATTTATCTGCCTACGTCATCAGTCATTTTATAGAACCTGTCAATTGATACCTAACGCCTCTGATATTGTTTTTCAACGTGATTTTCCTTTTCGTGAAACGTGATGAATAGGTTTTTGGCGAATTGAAAAGTTCTAGACAAGCAAACACGATCCAAATATAGTCAATATCGGTCACTCAAAAAGGAAGCAACTTTTTTATACTTACAACTCATGCAGTAATAAAAAAATAATAATTGGAATTATCTGCCAATTTTCATATTGCCGTGTAATAAGGAATATCGCCTCAAACACTTAACAGTTCTATTTTTGATTCTTTGATATTTATATTAGTTCTCCCAAAGAATAGAATGGTGTCATTATTTTACGACACTATTATCTGAACTGTAATAATAAACCTTAACACGGCCTCCGTGGTCGAGGAGTGAGGCTCTCGAATAGCAAGCCAGAGATCGCGGGTTCAAATCCCGGCGTGTGCAACTAAATTTTATTTGTTTAATTAGTGTTATTTTATAGATCTAAATAACCAGGTACTTGCCCACCTTCATCTTCCCCATATCCTGCAACTCCCCACTACCTTCAACCTCACAAAATACCCCAATCAGGGATGCCATAGTCTCACTGACTGCAGACGGTCGGGAGCAGTTAGGACTCTTGTGCGGTTTCAAATATTAAAAAAAAACTTTTGTAATATTATTTATTTCACTGAAACAAAAACCTAATTGTTAGCAATGTGGGTCAATAAAGTATAAAAATATCCTTATTTAATATTTTAAAACAAATCCTTCCGATCAAAATATAATATTAGTTTTGTTGACAGAAATTTATTCTGAGGGTAAAGTATGCAGTTTTATATTTTGGTAATACATAACGCTTTGTATTTAGCTACTACACACCCAAATAACGCACGCCTCATACGGAGTCGACATTCCACTGGGCTTAAAAGGAACTGCTGCGCGGCCTTAGTCATTAAAAAATGACGACTTCGTATGAGGCGTGCGTTATTTGGGTGTGTAGTAGCTAAATACAAAGCGTAATACATAACGCTTTGTATTTAGCTACTACACACCCAAATAACGCACGCCTCATACGGAGTCGTCATTCCACTGGGCTTAAAAGGAACTGCTGCGCGGCCTTAGTCATTAAAAAATATTTAAATTTCATTTGAGGCCAAAATACTTAACCAAATAAAAAAAAAATTATAGCTAATATCCAAACGGATATGTGCCGCATAATTTATCTAATTTAAAACAAAAATTATTACAGTAGTACAAATTCGTACTAGATTTTTGCTACACCCTTTGATTGAACAAAATAATTATTCAGTTTGGGGGCGGTATTTTGGTCTCAAACCCAAATTTATGTTTTGTATGATAAAGGCCGCGCAACATTACCCCACTTTCTATTTTCAGTCTTGTCACGACACATTTATATTTCTGATTCAAAACTAGCTCTAAATCTCTCAATTACTTTTATGGACGATTTAGTAGTTTATTTCACTCGGTGCCCAGAAAACCCTCGAATTTATTTCTTCTTATAGAAGAAAAAGTCTCGAAAATAATAAACTCGTTTCTAAAGAATTCATGAAGAGTCGTAAAATTGTGGTAATTTGAAACACCACTAGAAAATCTACACCGCTCTTAAACAGAAAGCTGAAAGATTTTATGGCTTGAAAATACTCCAGTTTGTAGCTTATCTTGTTCTATATTAAACTATAGACAGATAAGGATATCAAAAAATGCGAGGGGTTCCGGAGCATTCGTGTAATTTAGAAGGCATCGAATTTTCCTGAAAATATCAGGTGACTATGGAAATATAAAATATATAAGGTAAAGGGCTGACTAAGGGCTTCTAGTTAACCGTCTAATTAGATTAACGGTTTTCGGTTATTTTTACTTCTGTAACTTCTTAAACAGTCTTGCTCATCGGTATGGGTGCATGGGTGAGTTTTTTTCAGGTCTTGGAAGCGGCTTGGGGGCTGCTTCTGCCGACCAGCTGCCTAGCAGACGGATCAGGAGAGGCCGGTCGAGAACGACCATTTAACCTCTACAGCCGTACTCCCCCAACTCATTGCCTTTCACCGCAGTGGGATCAGACTGATCCCCGGATTCCTTCCCACCCCTCATATCTTTTTCCTTTCTAAAGCTCTATCTCCTTCCTTTCCTTAAAAATATCATCCACACAGCATTCAGAGAAGTCCCCTGAGATAAATTATTTTCTTCGGGGCCTCCTGATGTTATATATATTTATGTACTTTTTTAACCGAATCCCTTACGACGAGATTCAAGTTTTTTTATAAAACCATAATATTAGATAACGTTGATTGAGCCATGTCTTTGTGGAACATACCCGACTTCATCTTCCATCCATTTGGACATCATTTATTAGCCTGATGCTCTTCCAAGCTGCTTGTCTAACTTTATCAGCCGTTTCGTTCCTCGTGATCATTATTTTTTTCATTAGTACACAATATTCAAATCAGGTAAACTGAATAAAAAGTCACCAGTTAAATTTATGTTTTTTTATTACAGGATAGATCTCGACTGACCCTATCACCACTTAAAAGACAAGATGAATATCATTTAAAAATAAATAACATTATTGGACAATTTTATGTAGCTCCGCGGCGCTTGGTAGTTGCTGGGGTGGAAGTAAGGGGATTGAGTATATTATGAGTCTCCCATCTATTGGAGCTTAATATTTTAAAGCTCTTAGCTCTATGCTATAAAAAAACAGATTTCAAATACGGCTATAATGTTTTGGGAATATCACAGTGAATTTACTAACATGGCGACAAACGAATCTGTTATAATATGCTCAAAATACCATGTCTGTGGGTACTTAACTTGTCTATGATATGTAATAAACTCTTCTGTTTTGTCAGTCTAGCCCAGTGATTCCCAAAGTGGTCTATATCGACCCCCAGGGGTCTATGACAACCTGCAAGGGGTCTACGTCAGCGAAAAAAAAAATTGGGGGTCCATGAAATAAAAATGGGGGTCCACGATAGTGGATCTCAACGTACACTGATAGTACCTATTTACTTACACTTAACCGACACTAAAGGTGAAACAATATTTCATGTTATTTACTTCATTGATAAAGCAATCCCTTTATCAAATATAATGTCAGTAGCTACAGATGGAGCACCTGCCATGGTTGGACGTTATCGTGGATTTATAAGCTATTTAAAACAAAATGTGCCTAGGGTTGTTAGCAATACATTGTGTCATCCATCGACAACATAATTTGATTTTTTATATTTTGATTTAGTTGCTAAAAATTTGAGTGTTAGATTACATGAATCTCTTCAATTAGTAATAATTTAATTATGCAGTAAACCGAATCCGAAGCAACGCGTTGAATACCCGGTTATTTGCGCAGTTGTGTGAAGAAAATGACGAACACTTTCATCAATTACTCCTTCACACTGAAGTACGCTGGCTGTCGAAAGGCTTATGTTTGACAAGATTTTTTGCACTTTTTGAGACTATTTTAGAATTTCTGGATACTAAAGATAAAATTTTAAAAGACAATTTAATGAAGTGGAAAACAGACATCGCCTATTTAACAGATTTGTTTACAAATTTTAATATGGTTAATTTGCAGTTACAAGGCGACAGTCTAAATTTGATTAAAACAAAGTCCATCTTATCCGCGTTTCTTGCCAGAGTTAAACTAATGAAACAAAAAATATTGGACGGGGCGAATTTTCCCAGTTCCCCAATTTGTCACAGACAAACTGCCAGGAAGACGACGTTTCAACCTACGTTCAACATTTAAATGCCCTCTATTAAGATTTTGAAACTAGGTTTGAGGATGTTTTGACTATGGTAATACCACCCTGGATAATTAACCCATATGGTGACATAGAAGAAACGAATGTCATAAAACAAGAGGAACTGACTGAAATAAGTACAAACGAAGAACTTATGGTTCAGTTTAATCACGGATATCAGCACTTCTGGCTGCAAAAAAACATACTTATTACCGTTACTTATCCCGTATTATGGAATATAGCGAGGAAATTTTTAATTTCCTTTCCATCGTCATACCTAGTGGAAAGGGGGTTCGGCGCTGTTACCAATCTCCTAACGAAAAAACGAAACAGACTGGACATCATTAGCCGAGGAGACTTGAGATTAAACCTTACAAAATTGACGCCAAATGTTGATAATTTATTATTAAAGCATCAGGTTCATCCTTCCCACTAAAAACATTTACTTATTGCTTAGTTTATTTTATGTTACGTTTATTTTATATAACAGATACAAAATTTCATTTTGAGTAGTTTTAATTTAAATTCAATTAATAAATGTATAAAACTGAACATGTGTTTTTACTTTAAGTTTTTAACACTAAACTTCACTACAGTTAGAAATTTACAAAAAATCAATATCAGGTAAGTAGGGGGTCTACCAAAAACAGAAAAACATGGCAAGGGGTCTACGACACAAAACAGTTTGGGAACCTCTGGTCTAGCCAAACAAGTTGTTTCATTCAGAACCTAATTAATGTCATATTATTAACAGAATTGTCTAAGCATGTCTAGCCGAAAACTGGAAACAGTGACAAAATGATCTAAACATGCTAAGCAGAAGATTCAACATTCATTGAACGATTTTATTCGAGATATATAAAAAAACTTATATCTACAGAACAGATGTCAAAATTTATGTAGTTAACTAATTGGTATTGTAAAAACAGTTTATTTTTAAACAAGTTCTGCTGTGTAATTATTATTACGCGTGACAGCTGTTTCGCCCTCTAAAGGCATTATCAAACTGTGGGTAGCCCACTTACAGACGATACATTTATATTATTTCTAGGTAGGTATTTTAATTTCAATTACTGATTTCTTAATTGATTTCTGTGTAAAAATGTTAGAAATTATTGATGGTTATTACCCTAGTAAAGTTTCCCCAATTAGTGTAATGTTTAAATTTGACTGAATGTCTTAATGTTAGTTATTCCCAAACGATGACTCATAGGGTTATTTTAATAGTATAATTAAGTACTTTAATGTGCACTCGTATTTGCAATAGGTTTGAAGATATCTAGTAGGGGTGAACGAATTATATTGGTTTGTTCATTAATTAGAATAACTTTCGGATTATTAGAATTTTTGTTAATTTCTAACTGCTCTAAAAGATTCAGTTTACGGCCTTTATTTTGTACGTGTAACGGAGTTGGTTTATTATTATCATTAAGTGAGTGATTTTCATCTAGGAGATGTTTGGCAAATTGAGATTGTATTTTATTATTATTTTTAAAAGATCTTATATGTTCTTTGAACCTAGTGTTAAAGGACCGGCCCGTTTGTCCAACATAAACAGCGTTGCATTCATCACACTGGAGTTTATAAATGCCACTATTTTGTAATTTGAGTACCTTACTTTTTGAGTTTTTAAGAGATGATCCTAAGTTGTTATTTGTGCGGAAGGCAATATCTAAGCCACATTTTTTGAGGACTTTGGCAATTTTATTAGATGTCTGTCCGATGAATTCTAAACACCCGAATTTATTATTCGTCTTATTATTAGTCGCTGGGTAAATTGATTTAAGGTTATTTTTGTGTTTATTATTATTAATTATTTTTTCGATGTCTCTACCCTTGAAGCCATTATTTTTAGCAATAGTTAGGATTGTATTTTTTTCCTTCTCGTATGCTTTCTTGTCGAGTGGGATGTTAGTAAGCCTATGTACCATTGAGTGGTAGGCAGATAATTTATGTGACCATGGATGTAAAGATTTATAATTAATGGTCGTATCTGTAAACGTAGGCTTACGGAAAATTTCGAACGTATGTTTATTATTGTCTCTACCGATTGTTAGGTCTAAAAAATTAATTTTCTTATTACACTCTCTTTCAACCGTAAAGCAGATTTTACGGTTGATGGAGTTAGCAAATGTGACAAAAAGATCTAATTGTCTGTTGGTACCTTTCCAACAGACCAAAATGTCGTCAACATAACGAACATAGTAAATGATGTGTTTGCTAAAGCTTGAATTTAAAATTTGTTTTTCAATGTAATCCATGAATATTTCTGCAAGAAGTGGACTGAGGGGCGATCCCATTGGTAATCCGTCGTTTTGTTGATAGAATTTATTGTTAAACTCAAAGTAGTTGGTTTCCACACAAATTTTAAATAGATCGAATAAGTCTTTTTTAGTAACTGGGTTTATATTAGATTCGTCTAAAATATCTTCAATGATTTTAAGGCATTCTTTAATAGGTATATTGCTAAAGAGGCTTACTACGTCTAAAGATATGAACTGGCAATTGTGCGGTAGATTTATGTTTTTTATTTTATTTACAAGTTCGAGAGAATTTTTAACGCTATGCTTTGGGGAGAATTTAGTATGTTGTTTGAAAAGAAAGTTAAGTTTTTTGGCGAGTATTGTCGTTGGGGCGTTTATAAAAGAAACAACGGGACGTATGGGGATATTATCCTTGTGAATTTTAGGTTGTCCGTATAATGCAGGAGCCCTTGGATTCATCACCATTGCACTTCTTCTAGCGTATTTATTTGGAAATATTGATTGGCAATTATTTATTAGGTTGCGCACGTTTACTGAAATTTTGTCCGTTGGGTCCTTTTTTAAGATTTCAAAGTCTTCTGGTTTTAGGAATGCTTCTACTTTATTTAAGTAATCAATTTTGTTTAATATAACGACAGAATTCCCCTTATCCGCTTTAGTAATTGTGAGGTCGCTATTTTTAATTTTGGCTTTAATATCATTTAAAATTTCCGTTTCTTTTATATTGAATTTATTTTTATTTTTACTGGTTGATTCCAAAGTTTTTCTCAAGATATCCGCTGTTATTTGTTTAGGTAAGCCGTTATTTTTTATTTTAGACAGAGAAATTTCTGTGTCGATTGCCAAACATTCAATTTGTTTTTTAGTGATATCTGAATTTATTTTATATTTGAAGCCTTTATCTAGTAAATTTATTTCATCTTCTTCAAAAGTTTCGCCTGATAGGTTAATAGTTTTTATATAAAACTCCGTATTTGTATTAATTTGATATTCATTGACTTTTACATTTTTATTTTTAGATTCGACAAGTTTTTTAAGTTTATTTTCCTGAGTTTTGAATTTATCAGATATAATTCCTCCGATGTGTTCACGAGTATCGTAATCCAGGGTATCAAATTCCCATGGATGCAGTTTAAAGGTTAATTCCGAATGCAATACCTTGATGTAGTGAAGTATTGTGTCCCTTTTCCGACAACATTCCTTAGTCTCCTCCTTCAGCCATATCCTCTGCGCTCGATGCACAGTTTTTATGGCTGCCGAGGATTTGCTTTTGGTAGAAATATGCACGTACTTGGGGATCACGTTTAACTTCAAACACTCTTGGTTAAACCAAAGGTTTTGCACTATTTTCCGATGTTTTAATTTTAATCGTCTGTAAAAAATCACTTGGGTAGCTATATCAGCAACCTTCAATTTATTTATTGTTATTAAGTTTAATTTGTAGAACTCCATTTTATTTTTATTTTTTTATATATACAATAATATTATTATTGGGTTTATAAAAACAGTTTATTTTTAAACAAGTTCTGCTGTGTAATTATTATTACGCGTGACAGCTGTTTCGCCCTCTAAAGGCATTATCAAACTGTGGGTAGCCCACTTACAGACGATACATTTATATTATTTCTATCTCTTAAAAACTCAAAAAGTAAGGTACTCAAATTACAAAATAGTGGCATTTATAAACTCCAGTGTGATGAATGCAACGCTGTTTATGTTGGACAAACGGGCCGGTCCTTTAACACTAGGTTCAAAGAACATATAAGATCTTTTAAAAATAATAATAAAATACAATCTCAATTTGCCAAACATCTCCTAGATGAAAATCACTCACTTAATGATAATAATAAACCAACTCCGTTACACGTACAAAATAAAGGCCGTAAACTGAATCTTTTAGAGCAGTTAGAAATTAACAAAAATTCTAATAATCCGAAAGTTATTCTAATTAATGAACAAACCAATATAATTCGTTCACCCCTACTAGATATCTTCAAACCTATTGCAAATACGAGTGCACATTAAAGTACTTAATTATACTATTAAAATAACCCTATGAGTCATCGTTTGGGAATAACTAACATTAAGACATTCAGTCAAATTTAAACATTACACTAATTGGGGAAACTTTACTAGGGTAATAACCATCAATAATTTCTAACATTTTTACACAGAAATCAATTAAGAAATCAGTAATTGAAATTAAAATACCTACCTAGAAATAATATAAATGTATCGTCTGTAAGTGGGCTACCCACAGTTTGATAATGCCTTTAGAGGGCGAAACAGCTGTCACGCGTAATAATAATTACACAGCAGAACTTGTTTAAAAATAAACTGTTTTTATAAACCCAATAATAATATTATTGTATATATAAAAAAATAAAAATAAAATGGAGTTCTACAAATTAAACTTAATAACAATAAATAATAAATTAACTAATTGGCTTGACAGTACATAATCAAATAACATTTTTAGTTCGTCAATTGTGTTTATTAATTTCAACTGTTTCCTTATTCATACGTAAACAGTTGAAATAAGAATTTTTTCTTTTCAAATAAGAATACACTAGAGCTTTAAATTGGTTTATATTAGTAACATCGATGACATGTTGTGGAAGTTTTTTCCATGCATCCACTACTTTATTTATAAGAAAGACTTTCCTAGGATTGGATGCAAAAGGTGTTTTTTTTTCTAGTGTCCCCGGAGATTCATATTTTGGTTTGTGGTGAAGATTTCTTGGTTGCCACGACAACTGTAATGTCCAGATAAAGGTCGCCCCTTTCTCGTCTTTCTTTTGAAGTTGGTAATCTTAGTCTTTTGAGTCTGTCTTCGTATTGCTTGTCTTTTAAAGTTCTTGTTATTGTTGCAAACCGTTTCTGTACTCTCTCTATTAGATCTATATCTTTCGCAAAATATTGACTCCATATTTGGAAAGGACATTTCAGAAGAGGTCGTGCATATTGTTTATATATTTTATCATCAAGTCCGGTGTTGGGTCATGGAAGGCTTTCCTGATCAAATATGTTATCGAGTTTGCTCTTTCGACAATCTCAGAGATATATGGTTCCCATTTCAAGTTTTCTGATATGGTAACTCCTAGGTCTTGTTGTAATGTCACTGCTTTCAGAAGTGTTCCATTAAGTATGTATGCAAGCTTAGGGTTAGTTTTTCCAACATGTAGGATAGAGCATTTTTCGACCGTGAGTTTTAGAAACCAATCCTATGTCCATTGATATACTTCATTTAAGTCGTCTGTATGGTACGGCTGTTAAAAATATTTTGGATAAAATAATGATCTCTAATCTAAGAAAATTAGTGCTTTTTGGTTCGAATTTTTCAATTTTGGTTAATCCATTCAAAAACCATTTTAAATTTACTATAAATATCCACTAACGGTTAAGAGAAGATTTCGAGAAAATATTCATAATTAATCTTTATGGGAAAAACTGAGTGCGTATTACCAATAATTTCCGTTAGGTGAATAAATTATGCTAAGTGCCAATTTACTAATCTCAGCATAATCAAAAGATGGATTGGTAATTAAAGTTTCAAATTTAACAGTAGGTACTGGGTGTTCAATATGGCAGTAAATCTGAGTGCCACAGCAGGAAATTTTCTCAATCAGTGAGCATTTTTTTAATTTGTTCCGCTCATTCTGCCTGTTATTTCAAGATAAACGCAAATGTGTTCAGCTTAATTTGGCTGTTTGTAATATTTACCAACCGATACTTTTTTTGGTCAAATATCCATTTTTATGTCATTCAATTTTACCATTCAGTCATTTTTAGTCAGTAGACAATCTGATAATAAGAAGATGAAAATGTTAGCACAATTATACTGGTACACGGAGAAAACTTACTGATATAAAATACTGTTAATTAAAAATCTGATCAAATTATTCGTATTCCTAGTAATAACGGGACTAGAGGCCTTTCACGAATGAATTGGAAAATTTCATAACAAACTATCCGTAAACAAGTGGTGATGAAGTACCTGACTATTCAGACCTAGGCACCAAATAGGCACTTCAAGCAACTTTTCAATTCTGAATGGTGCTCTTCTGGACGATAGTGTAAGCTTCTTCCAGAGAGATCTTCCACTCCTCCTCCCCACTTCTTTCAGTCACAGATCATTTACATTATTAAATTGGGAGGCCATAGTCCCACTGGCTCCGGCAGCTGAGATTCTTGTGCCGTGATGACATATTTTTTATATATTCACCAGTGGCCCCGCAATGCTTCGCCATTGCTAATGTTTTTATCAGGCATCTACCCTTCCTCTACATTACTGTATACCACAATGTTACAGTTAAAAAAACTACATTACATCGACTCGTATCAAATTCAAATTCAAAAAAATATTTACTGCACAAAAATACAGAGTACAAAGGGTATAGCTTATAGGTTATATCCTATTTCTTCCAGCTAACCTAACAAATACAAAATATATTATGTATATTTATTAATTATATTATACTCATTCCAGTGCAGAGATATTGCATTAAGTATTTCTCGAGCGTCCCCGAATTATCCTACCATCAAAGCACTCGCTAAACACTCTTGGAAATAATAAGAACAAACTTTGAAATTTTCAACATTGTCGGTATACTACTTTTCGAGTTTTACGATAGTACAAACATACGCGGGCTGAATTGTGTATATATACGAGTAACTAGCTGACATGTACGTGGCGTTCTCCCCTTAAATATAATACTAATAATAATATGGCGTTTATATAGCACAGTTTAGTGTCATTTTACTTCAAGTGCGCTTAACTATAACAAACTTAAAAACGGTAATTTAGTATTAGTGGTCATATACTTAAAATTATTTCTATAGTGTGCCTTACCCAATACAGATCTAATTTTACTAAATATACTGTTTGTAAGGCAAAACTTAGAATAACAATAACAGCAGGATAGGACAAAACAAGAATATTAAAACTAAAAACATAAAACATACTTTTCAGATATACACTGTTGCAATTTATTTATGTATTGTTATTTTTTTTTACTTTTGTCCTTTTAATCTAAGATACTTTTTTTGTTGTAATAACGATGCCTACTATTTATGACCACCTTCTTTTTTTATGGACGGGAGGAGATTACAATACATAAGTCGGAACAGAAATACATACAGAAGCCAGTACAAACAATTTTACGTTGGCATAAAATACGACAATGCATAATAATTTTTAAAAGACAGAGGTTAAGTACAACAAAAAAAATAAAATAAGAGTAAACAAATAAAGGAACAATCAAAGAAATACAAATGTGGATTTACTGATTTTTATTTTTAAAATTTTTTAAAAATCATTGTGAGTTTTTTTATTTTTCTCCATGGTTTCGTACATTTCTGGAAGCGAATTATAAAATGTGTAGGCAATGTAGTTTAAAAATTTTATTCCATATGTTGTAGTGTGTGTTTGAGGGTAACCGGATAAATCATCACATCTTTAAAAAGTTATGTAAAGTCGTGGAAAGTGATGAAACAAAATCTTTATTAACTGGGTTATGTAGGTTAGGTTAGGTTAAAAAAAAAATTTCATCGTTTCTAATGACTTTATCATGGAACCGTGTTTGAGGAATGCGGATTTTATTGTTATTTCGAGTATTGTGGTTGTGGATGTCTTGATTGTAAAGTAGCTTGACGTTAGTGTGAGTTGATTGTTGGGCAATTTGTAGGATGGTGCTCGATTTTTAACTTAACTATTTATAAATATTATGTATTTAATTAGTAAATAGACTAGCTCCTCAGTTAGACCCGAGATTTCTCTACAACTGAGTAATTGAAATGTTCAATGAATATCATGTATAATTTTTTTCCTGTATTTACATTATTTATACAAAATAAAAAAATAAATTAAAAAATAATAATAATAATATAAAACAGGAGGCAGTTTGTGCTCAGAAATGAGAATCTTCTGAGCAGACATTTTAAAAGATACAAGGAGGCAAGGAGAAATGGGGAATAATATGCATGTATATAAAAAAAAATATATATAAAATATATACATATATATAAACCTTCCGGAAATTCTCCAAATGATAGTGAAAATTCTAAGCGGGTAGGGGCTTTGTTTTATACTATTTAAAGACTAGTTGACTTGTACTACCATTCTCGGGGACTTATAAATGGTTTGGGGTAAAGTTTTGAGGTTGTGAGACGTTTTTAAGAAATAAATAATATTTTTTCTAGGACTTGGTTACAAAACATATATTTCTCTACTTTTTATCAATTTAATATGCATGTATTAAATATATAAAGTTTTCGGAAGAAATTCTATAAAGTGTAGTGAAAAGCCTATGAACATCCGTTTATGTAGTTTAGAAGAACCAAGCGCAGACAGACGCGGATAGCAACTTCGTTTTATACTAGAAAGCATTTATACTGATTGTAGGGTCTCTATTATCGTCTACTAATTAAGAAAATACTGACAAGGAGCAGCAACAAAAAGGTGATTAATCATACAATCTTGAACATATAGGTATAGGAGGGATTTAATCTGATGAGCGTACGGTGAAACGTGCAAACGATGAAAAGTTCAGTCATATTTTGATGGAAATTCGATAAATTTAAATACTGAACGTGCTGTTATATGTTGACGTTCTTCCCAGGAAGACAGATGGTATCTTCGTGAATGTTGAAAATGTAGACCTAAAGGGAGAAAGAAACAGAAACTGGTACAACACGTGAGAAAGGTGAAATAAAAATCTAATATCCCCTTGATGCCAGTCCTGGATTTGTCAATAGGCCTTATAGGCCGCGGCCTAGGGGCGGCAGGGTTCAGGGGGCGGCACTCGCTCGCTTTGGTAAGCCGTGTATGCGATTATAAACAAAAAAAGTCCCTGTGGATAGACAGAGTTTTATACCTATTAGACGATAAATATCATTTTTTAAAGGCGCTGATTCCTAGTACTTTAGTTAGATAGTTACTTATATTTATGCTACTGCCCGGGCGGCAAGGTGGCGGCGGATCGGGGGCGGGTGATGTAACAGTCACCCCCGCTACCCGCCTGTACGAACACATAATATACCGTATCACGCGCGCGCCGGGCCGGCCGGCAGTGCAAAGCGGCAGTTTCGTGTGTATACTTTGTCAATTTCGGAAACATCGCACTTGTCGTAACTCGCAACGTTTTCTTCGATTTGATATCCTACCAGATTGTAACGAGTTCGAATACATTTCACTTTTTGTACATTGTTTGTTGGCGAATTTTAAGTTAAATGGAAGTGCGTTCTTGATTACGCTCCAGTTTCTGTTCACAGGGGTGTGAAAGGTGTTAAAAGTCGGCGTTTTACATATATTTTTTTCTTTTAACAGATTTTTCAAAATACTTCATATTCATATACTGACGAAAAATGAGTGATGGAAGGAAGCGACTGAGTGGTGCTGAGTACAGAAAGATATCAAAATTAAAAAATGATGAACAGCAACATGCTTTTCAGAAAATCAGGAAAATAGAAACTTTTTTTATAAGTGAAAACAGCAACGATTCATTATGTATTTCACAAGAGAACTCGAGGAGTGGGGATAGTAGTAATAAGGAAGATCGTATTCCAATTGAGCTGACGAGTATGCATCATCTCAATCAGTCAGATCAGCCATGTTTAGTAAAACCTGTTCGTCCTTCTGATTCCGACATTTCTGACAGTGAAATACCTTCAACAAGTGGCAGGAATTTGAGGTCACGCTGTGAAGAAGTGTCTCTTGTCGCGAAACTACTGAAATACAATCAACCACAAAACTGAACAAAGATCCAGCCTCATGGGAAATAAACGATTCGACGAGAGACATTATTGCAAGAAATGGTTTCGAACAAAACAAGTCCTGTGATTTCACAAAAAGTGGGAGAATGTATTCCGATCATTGCCGTTATTTACAAAAAAATCTTTTTTTCAGAAAAATGAAAAATAATGAAGTAAAAGAAAGGAATTGGTTTGTCTATTCGGAAAACAAAGGCTCCGTATTCTGCGGACCCTGTTTGGCATTTGGATCTATTGAGAACAGGACCCAATTTGACCAGCAAGGTTTCAATGATTGGAAAAATGCAGAAATTCGAGTAGCTCAACACGAAAACTCTCCAAATCATAAGTCCTGTATTCTCGCTTTAAGATCTAGAGGTTTGATTCACGGTTGTATTCAATCTTCACTAACTGCCCAACTAACGAGGAAATTGTTTATTGGAAGAACATTTTAAAGAGGGTCGTTGCTGTAATGAAAGGATTGGCATCAAGAGGTCTCGCTTTCAGAGGAAGTAATGAAAAATTTGGTGACCCGCACAGTGGGAATTACATAATGCTACTTGAATTAATAGCAGAGTTTGATCCATTTTTAGCCAAGCATATTGAAAGACATGCAAACCAAGGATCTGGAACTACTAGCTACCTATCAAAAACTGTCTGCGACGAGTTCATTTGCTTAATGGCTGAGAAAGTACTGAAATGCATTAGTGATGAGATAAAAGAAGCGAAATACTTTTCTTTAATAGTAGACTCTACACCGGATGCAGCACACGTAGATCAACTGACACTACCTTCTGTAGGACACAAGGCTCAAGATATGTTTGATGCCATTACTTTAGAGCTAGAAAAGTTGAACATAAATGTAGAAGACTGCCGGGGTCAGTCATATGATAATGCCTCGAACATGTTAGGAATTTATAATGGTTTACAAGCCAAAATTCAAGAACAAGCACCACTTGCCATGTTCGTCCCTTGTGCAGCTCATTCATTAAATTTGGTGGGAACCTCGGCCGCTGAGTCTTGTACAGAAGCCTGTCACTTCTTCATGTTGCTGGAAGAGGTATATACTTTCTTTGTGAAGTCAACCGATCGTTGGAAAAAATTGGCTAATGAAATAGGAAAACGAAAGACGCTGAAGAGAGTAAACCTCACACGTTGGTTAGCAAGAGCAGATGCCTGTCAAAGTGTAAGAGATTCCTGGGATGAAGTACTTACGGTTTTAAAAATGATTGAAAATGACGCTACACAGAAAACCATCCCACGAATTGAAGCAAAGGGAATTCACCTTAAATTGGAAAAACTGGAAACGGCATTTATGATCGTATTTTGGAATGCTATTTTGGACAGATTAAATAAAGTGAGTGCTCAGATTCAGAACTCATCTGTTGATGTACTGACGGTATCTGATCTTTATGGATCTCTTCTCGAATTTACAATAGCAGAGTGAGAAAACTTTGATTTTTTCGAAAAAAGTGCAATTGAAATGAGCGCACTTAAGCAATATCAGGGCGACATTAAGAGTAAAAGGAACCCTAAGAGAAAAAACTTCATAGACGAAGCGTCAAATGAGAAAATTGAAACAACCTCCAGAGACTCTTTCAGAGTCAACACCTTTTTGGTAATTCTGGACAGACTGAGAGCTGAATTAGAAAGAAGACATGGTGCATATATAATCTTTAAAGAAAATTTTTCATTTTTAACAAGAATGAGTGAATTTTCAACACAAAGAGTCTCAGAAAAAGCACAGTCTCTTGTGCAATATTACTGTCATGATTTATAAGACGATTTAGTTCAGGAATGTGTACACTTTTGTAGTCACATTTCCTCTAATAAGACGGCAGAGAAACCTGAATCGACATCATTACTGAATCTTTTTAAGTTTTTGAGGAAAAAATCTCTGTGTAATGTTTATCCAAACTTGGATATGGCTCTCCGCATCGCACTTTGCATCCCGGCCACAAATTGTTCTGGAGAAAGGAGTTTTTCCTGTTTAAAGCGTGTGAAAAATTACTAACGGTCTTCACTGTCGCAAGAAAAACTTAACTCTTTGGCTCTTCTGAGCATTGAAGCAGACTTAATGAATACTATAAGCTATGAAGATATTATAGATGATTTTGTCAATAAAAAAACCCGAAAAAAATTGTAATTCTTGTTATTAAATTTTACTAATTAAATTAAATTGTACTAATTCGTTTGTTTATTTTATTTTTGAATACCTACTTCCTACATTTGAATATTTATTTAGAAAATTTTGTGTCACCTAATGGCCGCCTAAAAGAGAGTGATTACGTTATTTTTTATTTTTTTTTATGGTAGATATTATCGGTGGCAATTTCCAAGAAGGGGGTAGGGGGCGGCGCAAACGAAGTGGCCTATACTTGTGAAAAGTACAAATACGGCCCTGCTTGATGCCACATTTTTACGTATGATTGTAATTATTCTACAATTATTTTACAAGCAATAATTATTCGCCTGAAACACTCATCCACATTGAAAAATCTCCTGATAAAAGATACATGACGCCAACGGGACTCGAACCCGTGTCCCTTCGATTTCCGGTCGACAGCTCTGACCACTGAGCTATGGCGGCTTATCACTTATCCGCGAAATAATTCAATATATACTAGTGTTTCATTCAACAATTACTGCTTGTTAAATTTTTTCTCCTGAAAACAACCAACTTTATTTTATATGAGAAAGGCATTGTAAGTGCTAACTCTCTCACTAGATGGCGTCGAGACAAATTGTCTACATTTTAAGTGAAATACTAGAACTTAATAGTAATTATTCTACGTTGTTATAATATAATGTATACTTTATTTAGGCCCTTTTTTGTCTGTGTCTCGTTATTTTTCCTTTGTGCAATTTATTAAACACTCGGTCGAGAGATTCTAATAAGTCATATTTTATCCACTACTCGGTAATGTAACTTTGTGATTTATATTGATAAATTATGGTGGTAGAAAACCGCATTGTTCTTCTTTTTCCTTCTCGAGCGTACGTTTCGGTTAGCTTTGCGGTTCCATCGTCAGGCATATGCTTCTTCAGATACTTTTGGCGGTGGGAAACTTAAATCATTAAAATTGTTTTGTTCTTTTTTCTTCTTATTAATCGTAAATCATTTTTGGGTGCTCTAATATCTCTAAATAGTATAAAGTAAAGTTGCCACCCGCGTCTGTCTGTTTGTGCGCTTAGTTCTTCTAAACTACGCAAATGATTTTGATGGGGTTTTCACTAACTCCCAGCAACGCCGGGTACAGGTCAGCTAGTGTTATGATATTCAAATGAAAATTACAAGAAAATAATATTGATAACTCTATTACTTAAAACGGGTTTAGGTTTTTTCTCTTAAATCTTTTTCTACTGGCTGCTAAATATTATCCCGTTTTCAATATATAGAGCTTGAATGCGTCTTCATCAATATCTGTTATGATATCCTTCAATACATCAGGACAGGCCCATTAACTGCTAGATACCCACGTGTACGGTGGTCGATATCACTTTTAGCACAATCTTTCTGTCACACATCCGTGAGCACAAGGTTGCTCGCAGCCCATGACATTAATTGGAACCTGGCTGAATGGATAACCACCCCTCCCCTGTAGACCCACACCCTTATTCACAAAGGTCTACTGCCACCGACAATGTTCTGGACCCGAGTCCGTTCGAATAAAGCCGAGAAAAAAGGAGACCCGTTTACGACAAGTGGAAGGAGACAATATCGGAGACGGTGATACAGACGGCTGCTAAGAGCTCCGCTGTAACGTCTCATTCCGTAGCATTATTCGTGTATAAGAAAAAGAGGTAGGTTAAGGCGACTCAAGACTCTAATAAAGGGGGTTTGCTCGAGGCTTACATTTTAATTAATTCCGACGTATTCGTAAATATATCTTATTTTTTCAGACCGATATCCACGGATGCAATTTATTTATATGTAAGATTAATTAAAGCAATGCCTTACCATTAAAATATTTTTTGTAAAACGGTTGGAAAAATTTATTAAACGTTTTTTCAGTATAAAATTAGTGGTAAGCACTAGATTTTATTTTTATGGACGATGAATTATTAACTTCCCGATGTATTTAGTTAAAACATTTGATACTTCAATAATAATTTTATCAGAATTAATTGAAATAAACCCTGAAAGATCAATTTTCTAGGCATGTTGGGTTAAATTCAACCGTAGATCCATCCATTACGCCGGGCCGCGCGTCGAATATTCTTTTACACGACTTCTTGACACACGCCGTTAAGATTTCCACTTTATTTTAGAGATTTACTAGAGCAAATTTAACCGTAGGTCTATCCAATATACCAGGGCCACGCATCGCATATTTCTGCACTTATAAAAAAATTGTATCAAAATTGTATAAATATATTTACTATTATTACTCTTATTTTTCGTTCTATTTTTAGGTTTGTCCAACACGCGCGCCGGGCCGCGCGCCAAATATTTTTGTATGCCTTTTGCACTTACGTCGTTAAGTTTCCGACTTTATTTTAGGGTGTCGTCTCAAAACGGATAGGCAGTCGCATATATCTCTTCTTTTCATGTGATAAGGAAAAATATAAAGGCTTACGACTGAGAAAAAAAAAAAACAAACTTGTCAGTGCGTTGTAAAGAGAAGAGCTTTCGTGGAGGAAATGACATATACAATCATGCTCCGACATTTTGTCCACACGCGATTTCACTTTTTCAGTCAACCTTTTAAAGATTTTTAAAGGCAACTCATTTGCGTTGATCTTTAGGCACATAAACAATCACTGAAATAAAATGATTTCAAAGAAATACGCTTGCATTTTCACAGGCTATAAAATAGGTATAGGTAAATAAAACACTCGCATAAAAGAGGAACTTGTGTTTTGGTTCGACGAATTATCGAAATTAAACTTGTTTAGTAAATTTTAAATCATCCAGAAAAAACTCGAACCCTAAATTCTATTTTTAGTGATTTTACGGTGACGGAACGAAATAACACAGGCGTGAATTTCACTTACAACACTGCCAGAATTACACACTTACAGCATTGCAAATAAACGAAATTACACATTAAGAGAATTACACCTACTGGAATTATACACTTCTATAAATCTGTTTTTCAATAGGATTAAATTTTTTAGTGTTAAGTGTGCGCTAAATAAAATTAATACTTAATTTTTTTTTAAATATAGGAGTTAGGTGAGATTAGTTTTTTTGACGCGTATTATTCTAGTGGTTAAAATTCTCTCCATGATGTGTAATATCGCTGGTTCGAAATTCTGGCTGGTACTTGAGACTGAAGCCTTTGTATTTTTTATAAAATTCATAGATAAAATATGCAGAGACCGTGATTAGTTTTATGGGTATTCATTTTTTTAGTGTTTTTCAATGAAATGCAAGTTAAAAAAAACTACCTTTTGAAAACGGATTTCTGGATATATTTAGCAATATTAATTTAATGATAATATATTAACACTTCGTAGTATTAGAAATTAACTCAATTGAGTTATAGTCCACTGGTTCTATTTCAATGTTGAAACATTTTTTATTTATTTATTTAAACACCTTTTATTTGTACTTAAGAAAACCTTAAATATATATTTTTAATTTGCTACTCTCAATAATAAAAATTCTTTTTTTCATAAACTTTTATTGATTTTGACAGTTTTGAATGTGTGTTAATTTTAAATAACCTTGTCTAAAGATGCACTAAATATGTTTCAAAATAATCTTTAGTCTTAAAGCCACTTTCTGGCTGTAGCCCGCTAGATACTCACAATTTATTAAAATATCTAATTTTCTAAATTTGTTCGACGAAAATTTTTATTTGCTGAACGAATTCAACAAAATATATTGTGGAAATGGATCAGTGTATTTGGACGTTCGTTTCTCAACCATATGTATTTTAAAAGCGGTCCTGAGTACTGGATAACATTTAAGCTACATGTCTGTTTTGCCATTTGTTCCGATTGCCTCTCGGCAGGAAAGCGATCCATTAATCCATTAAACTTCGGAGCTAACAGTTCAGCTAACGCCTAACAGGTGCACCCGATAGGGCTATTTAATAAATGATGGGCAGGAACCGGTGAGCTGTTTTGAAGCCCGCAGCACCAAAATCCCCGGGGTAGAATTTCAGATAAATGAACCAATTTATTGGATGACACAAAACCACTGTTTAATGTTTAAATGCTTTGTGGTAGACAAGGCAACTGTATTAAATTTATTGTTAGGTAACTGTAGTTATTACTCCCTATTTTTCTCATTTATAGTCATCGTATTTTTAAGTTGTATAATTGAATAATGGTTTATTGACAGGCATGAAAAGAAATATCATATTTCTTCTTTATAGCTGCAACGTATGCAATTTATAATGCATGGACTAAAAAGTTACGCGTAAATCCAACGTCAAAGATTGGACGACTGTTAACACTAACAGTCAACGGTTCAACGACTTTTGAAAGAAAAAATGCCATAAAAAAAAATTACAAAAAAATATATATTCAAGGTAATTTATTTAATTGTAACTTTTTTACTAAACATTTATTTAAACCCCCCAATAACTTTGTGTTACATCACTTATTTTTTTAAATATTTAAATAAAATAAAATAATTATCTCTTCGTGTACCTACTTTTCATGTTTCAGAACCAAAGGTTCCTTCATCACGATACAATAATAAGTATACTAAAGGTTAATTTTTCATTTTATTAAAATGATGACACAAAGTGATTTGACAAGAATTTTTTTTAAATATTTTATTAAAAGAAAAAAAAATTTACTAAATAAGTTTAATATTTTAGAGGTATTCAAAAAGCTGTAATGTTTTTTTTTATAAATTAATTAATATGGATAAATTGATTTACACGAAGTTAATGGGTTTTCAGTTTAATTTGATGTTCAGCAAAACAAATAATTTGCCATCAGCTTTAGGGAATACGTGCAAAATGTTCAATATGTTGATAATAACGTGGTTACAAGCTCTAATGGTCGATGCTCATTATTTTATTGAAAATATTTGCTAATAAATGTCATCACGTAAACGAAAAATAATTGGAAGCCGCTGTAATTAATTTTATCATTCCTGTCGTGCATGACCAGCAAATAAAATTATTAGGGAGAGTAATAAATTGTCAGAATAAGCGATGCTGTGGTATGGTTGAGTTGTTTTTATCTAAATAATGATATTGTTTAAAATTTCAGCATTCATTTTATAATGTTGTTATAGGGCGATAATTTAAAACCATCTGTTTTATTATGGTTAAAAACGTTGTTCTACTTATTTATTTTATACCGGAGTGGTTTCTCTGCTACAAAAAAGCATTTTCAGACTTGAGTATTTTAGCGTAACGTCATAAAATTTTAATTTAATTAATTAATCGTTAAACCGCTTCCGGGAGGGTGGGCAGATAAGCGGGGAAAAATAAGTATTGCGAATCTCTTGAAATTATTAGTAATACGGTTAAAAACGGGATTTCAGGTCTTTTAGTTGCAGTAAATTCGTAATATAGCGGAACACGTACTCATGCACGTGCATTTGCTTAATATGAAAATATTAGGATTTTCATGAACACATTTGCCGACATTGTGATAATATATTCGTTTATTAAAAGTTTATCAGGAAACCTGTTTATTCATTCGTCCCTGCCTGCAAGGCCTGCAATCCCGTTTTTAACAGGATTACCAATAATTTGAAGATGTTCTTAATAACTCAGCGATACTTATTTTTTCTCCGTGTCTCGGCACACACTCTTATCTTCATTCACATTAATTATTCGTCTAATAATATTCTGTTATTCCTGTTATACTTCTATTATACCGATTGTACGCCATTAGAATGGAGAAGGGCTGTTCTCACAAAGGTAAAGGGGCTGTGCATTGAATGTGAAAACCCTTGGGTTAACAGTCTTTTATCTTCGGTTGATAAGCTGTATGGAAAACCATTGATTGGAAGGGTACGAATGTAAACAAAGGATTGATGGCCTAGCGCACACACGTGTCAAGTGCAATTTGAAAATTCATTTTATAAGAATACTCCAGGTCAATTATTAGATTAAAAGCAACAAATTTGATGAGAATATCCACTTTTTATCCATTCTAGATGAAATAAGTAATATAAATTTCCCACGAAACATCTATTTACAAAATAAGTAATTTCAATAAATGCTTTACAAAACAGGTAATTGTTTTTGAAGTGAAACTTCTTTACGCGCGTTATGCAATTTCGAGGACAGGAGTAAAACCAACTCATGACCGTCATGAAAAACCGTGATCATTTCGCTATAGGAGCCTAGCCAATATTATATACCTACTTTAGGTCATTCTCCAAACTCAGCTTCGCGGTCTAGAGGCAGAGAGCCCGATTGTCGTCGTGAAGAACCGAGGTTCGATCCCCGCTTTAACTAATTTTTTTTTTCTTTCTGTGATTTTTTTAATAATAATTTTTTTTAAAGTGATAAAATGCTCTCGTGCTGCGACTTTTAGATATTTGGACTAAATGATATTTTGGTCGAATACGTAATAACCGCGGTCTAGAGGCAGAGCGTTCGACACTCGTTATGCAGGACCCGGGTTCGAATCCCATATTTTTATAACTTTTAATTTTTTTTATCAACGATTTGTAATAATGTAGTAAAAAATTAGATAAATTTGTTAATTTAAATTTAATTTACTTTACGGTACCTATATGATATTTTGGTCGAAATATAGCTTACAAATCGAGCCGGTAGAGTCGCTCGGTATTTTGATTAATTATTTTTATTTAGGAATAATTTATAATAATGTACTAAAAAATTAAATAAATTTGTTAATTTAAATTTACTTTAATTTACGATACCTATATGATATTTTGGTCGAAATATAGCTTACAAATCGAGCCGGTAGAGTCGCTCAGTATTTTGATTAATTATTTTTTTTTATCAACGATTTGTAATAATGTAATAAAAAATTACATAAATTTGTTAATTTACCTTTACTTTAATTTACGGTACCTATATGATATTTTGGTCGAAATATAGCTTACAAATCGAGCCGGTAGAGTCGCTCGCTATTTTGATTAATTGTTTTTATTTTGAATCATTAAAATTACTAATCAAGGCCGATAACGCCGCGTCGCGCGAAATATCTCTCCTCGCGGTCTAGAAGCAGAGCGTTCGAAACTCGTTATGCAGGACCCGGGTTCGAATCCCATATTTTTATAACTTTTTTTATCATATGCTACTTATAAATACGTCAATAGACAGAAAAAAGAGAGAATGAAATGAAAAGAGAGAGAGAGAAGAATAATAAAAGTTTCACTTCCGTCGTGCGTAGGCTTGCCACACACTGTATTTTTTTTAAATTACACTTAACACATGTGTGCGCTAGACCATCAACATAATGCGCAAGATGCTTTTATGACTGGGTGCATAGATCTGATTTTCTCATTCAGATTTATCAAAACTGAATAAACAACATTACTGCTGTTATTCATTCAGTTTTCACATTTTCTAAATATTTCGTGGGTTACCCAGTACAACTGTAACCAAATTTATGCACAAATTAAACAAAACTGGCACAACTAGTACTTTTTTTTCATTGAAATAGCAGATTATAACACCGATAACAGAGATTTTCTGGCACAAAAATATCCTTATATCGATCTACAAATGAACTGAATATGGCAGAGTTGGTAGAAAAAAGTTGAAAAAGGTTTTTAATAATATTTTTAATATTGTTTGCTAGAAAAAATTGACAATTTATTTTAGTGAAAATCATATTTCAACTAAATCTTCATGTGGTTTTTTTACCATTTGAAAGACGGATTACATAATAATGTAGCGAATGAATCAGAGATTTTCTGACATATTTTTTATTACAAAGGTTACTGATATGTTTCTATTAGGGCTTCCTAACTTAGATACTAGGAGCAAATTATTATCGACGTTTATAATGATTACAGGTTGCGCTTGCTTGCTAACAAATTTCCAGAGATACATTAATTATCTGGTATTTTTATGTGCGATTTGTATTTACATCGAGATGTACATAAAATGGTTATTATTATGCTTCTTAAAAATGAAATTGCAATACTCGTAAAACGCGTACATATTAATAAAGAGTGAGCCATTTCTCCTAATTGTGTGTTCATGATTTTTTTATACAGTTTTTATAGCTTTTTAATCATAATATTACAATAAAATTCAACCACGAATAAAATTAACGGCTTTTAAAATATAAACACATTACTTCTATTGTTTATTCAGTTTTCAAATTTTCTAAATATTTTGTGGATTTTAACAACTGTGTTAAAGTCTGTTTTTTTTAACAAATTAAACACAATTGGCATCAATGTGTAAACAGTATTTATTTTTTTTCTATTAACAGGGCATTAAATAAACATAACAAAGATTAAAAAAGAAAAACGAAAATTTTATCCAACATACCTAATTAATATGTCGGTGAACGAGTTTGTCCTAAGATGTTCCAAGTTCTTAGTAGTAATCCAAATAGAGGACACTTACATAGTACATACATGTAATATACTAGTTTTGAACGGTAAAGCTAGTGGATGAGTTTGCATAATCTGAAAGTATGTTTGTAGGAGGCGGGAGGGGTGATAAGGAAATCGACAGAAGGGTGAATTCCGGATATTCAATTAATGGAGGACTGAACGTAGTAGTCGATAAAAAAAATATCAAAGGAAACGAGTCTAGCAATCCACGAAGGATTTCTCATATCAAGCATGTGAAATTGCCGCGAACCATGGAACTGGTGAGGGAGGACATACATAGACTGAATGAAGTTGAAATAAGATCTAATCGTATTTGTGATAAAAAAACATGAATAAATTTACGATTGAAGAGATCTGAAAAATGCAAAACGTCAATCATGACGTAAGCGTAATTTAAAAAATATATTATTTTAGTATATTTAGCTTACTTTGAAAGGGAGATACGAATACGAATGTTAGAGGGAGCGCGCTAGTATTAAAAAAAACGATAATAATTAAGCGAAAATGGTGAAAATATTTAATAAAACACAACTCGTTTGAAATTGAGCAAAAATCTTTAGTTGCATTTAAAGATACACTTTGAATTTTTTCTCGCCTATAACATATTAAACAACAGAACAAAACTGTTTTAAATAATTTTCGGAGCTTACTTTTCGATTTTTTTCTATCGTTGGAACTTCATATGATTAACGTTTCGGCATAACAAACTAAAATTAAAAACTTAAAGAGAAACAATATTAAACGAGAAACTTGTTACAAATCGGTAGAAATTGGATATGCGGGGACTTTAGATAAACCTTTTTTTGATTGCCTTCTTCTGTTTCGTTAGAGTTTTTTTAATATTATCTTCTTCTTCAATGATAAGATAAAACAATTAAATTCCTAAATCAGTTAATACGACATACGAAATAACGAATAAAAACAGACTAGTAATCTGGAGATAGCAGGTTCAAATCACTGCGTGCATTTTTTTTATCACATGAAGCAGATACTTTGTGATGTAATATTATAATTTAAAATAAAACGAAAACTTATTAAACACCACTTTTATTTGTATACTTTATGCCGAAGGGGTTTAGCTCACCCAACATTATACTGTCCTGATGAAGTTACGGCTGTAGCGAAACCCGGTCGGCATTAAGTATAAAAAATTAATGTTTAATTTTAGATTAAATTTTATTTCAGAACCCCTTTTTATTTTTTACTTATTTTGAAGGTAATACACATCAATGTAATATATAATAAAAGAAGAAGATAATACTAATAAATCTAAACGAAGTATAAAACGGTACAAGGACCTCCTGTCTTACCGGGACAGGCGTCTTAACTAACTTGACCATCGGGACCTATTTAGTAATCGTCATATTTGTCGATCTCACATTTAAAATTCAAAAACAACAGTATCATCTTGCAACTATTTTTCCCCTATTTTTTGGTATCTACCTTTTTAAATGGAAACAAATTTTCTAGTGAAATTGGTTTGTAACCTAGATAGTGTTTTGGATAAACATATCCAAGATAAGAGAAATTATGAAAACATAATCATTACAACTGTTGATCGCCGTGTGCATGAGCAGTGATTAGTGTTTAGCATAATTTGTGATACGATTTATCTTAACAACATCAGAGTACATCATGATAACCAAGGTTAGTGAGTACAATAGTGCGTAATACTCTGTATTTTGGTTTGCGGGCAGTGCAGTTTTATATCGGGATCACAGGTTTCCATTTGGCAGAGAGAGGATCTAATTCTTTCCTCTGACCCGTACCTACATGGCGCGACCTACCGCGTCACCATTCGCTGTAAAACAACGCGTTTAAATAATAAAATTACTCCACGTATTGACACTATTTCTCGCTGACGAGTTTGCGGTCGGCATATTACTTTTTTCTTCCTCTTTTAATGAAGAGCCTCGCTTTTCGATTCCTCACACTATCCTTCCAGTTGCCCCATTGTTTTTAAAAGGCTACCACTACAAAAGTTATAGAATGTACCAATAACTGACACATCACATAGCGTAAATATAATAGTAGACCTCACGTCTAAAAAAGTATGAAACTAACTTCTCTCAATTCAATTCATAAATCAAAACCAACATTTCCTCTGAAATTGTAAGATTTGTATGTAGGTACCTGTCTACTTAATTATAAAGCAAATTTTTCATGTAATTTCTAATAATTACTATAAAATTTCTAGAAAGAAACGTCACTCTCTCAATTACAATTATTTTTTCAAACATTCTTCAGGTAGGTTTCGTAATTTAGAAAAAAATACGAATAAGAATTCTCAAATATCTGAACCTTGATCAAAGTTAGCATTCCAGTAAGTGTTTTGCTTGAATATCAAAGTGGATACTGCAAAGTTTCTAAAACAGAATCGAAACGCACACACGAATTTACAGGCAGAAGAAATGTAAAACTCGGTGAAATGATACATTATATGACAAGTAATTAATAAAAATAGCTTCTTAAAACAAGCTTTTGTAAGCGAATAAAATTATTTCTTATGCCTTTTTTCAATTTTATGAAATCCAAATTAATATCTTCGCTGCTGTAACGGAAGGAAGTACTTACCCGTATGTTTGAAATACTGGTACAAATGTATATTTTTAGAATCTTCGAAAGAAAAGTTTTCTGCTTTTAATTAAGTTGATTCCAATTATTACGTTCAATAAAAACGGCGTCGTTTCACTTTGTGTTGGGAGCCTGAATGATCCCCGATGCAGGATAAAAATGATTTACATAATTTTCAAAAAATCAAATTATATAATCGGACTGAAATCGGAAATGAGATAAATAAATAAATAATTGAATTACGAGAGATCGGAAAAAAGTACTTTCAACAAAATTGGATCTTTAAAAATAGGTATGATTGATATTTGACAAAGATATTTCTACCTACACGTTTTTCAAACATGTTAGTTTTTAAAGTGGGTAACAAATTAATTGAAAAATTTGATAACTCCACATAGGTTCAAAACTATTATTAACAATCGGTTTAAGCAATTTACTATAGCTGTAATTCACACCTCCGTCATAAAGTTCAGGAGTTACTCAATTCAATTATAAATTTCCAGAAATTCCCAACGGCCGATGGAATAAATTATTTTCATAAATAACTTCTTGTTGAACAGAACGGGTGTTTGATTTCACTTTGTAAGTATCGAGAGAACATAAAAAGGGGAGTCACTTAATACGTGGCAATTTAGTTCCCCCACCTTGGAAAGTTTACTTCGGGCCAGAAGCGTCGCAAGTGTTCCCGCGCGCCGCCTGCGTGCAAAAACCAAAATTGCCGCCCCTATTAAATTAGATATTTTTAAAGTGTATAATTTTTAAGTACGCTATTTTTGAAGTGTATATTATTACGTACGCTATTTTAACTGCATTTAATTTGAGTAGTGTGAAAGAAAGTTTTTTATTTAAAATCAGGATTATAATAAAATAGAATTTTTTTTCTAAAAATACTATAAGATAAGGTAGTGCATTGAAATTTTATTGATAAACGTGCAAGTTTTGCAGATCAAGGACCTAATAAGCACTAGACGGAAGTATTAGAGATAAATTTGAATGATGGAGAAGATGTTTGAAGAACCCTCTATCTACTTATTTTTTTAAATAACATATCCCATGTTATGAGTTGCCCATATCCTCAATTAATCAAGCACCACATCAATCACGCAGCAATATAAAATATTCCTTGGTCACTTGCAATCAGAAGGATCACCGTAAATGGTGATCGACGATAGACATAGATAGAAAATCATGCCCATAAAATGAATGATTAACTACGGAAGAGGGGAAAATAAGAGGAGGAGAGAAAAAACAGGAGGGGAAGGAGAACACACAGAACGGCAGACGGGGACTTGAGTGAGGAGAACTCGGCACTTCAGTACAGAGAGCTGTGGACTTCAGTTATGGGAGTCGGGACGACTCATTGGACGCCCTCACATAGCGGCCAAGCCGAATGTAGATTTCCTCAGGAGGGTTGAACCACGCGATGGACACAAGAGAAGCAACCCACACATCCCACATCGGTGCACAGCAGTAAGAGCTTTTGGTACATCTAACAAACGTAATGAAACAGAGTCAATAACTTCCAGCGTACAATTGTTCCATCCAATAGTTTTAAAATAATTTAATAATAATATGCATAACTTTGTTGCCAAATAAATTGTATATCAGTATAACTTCATAAAGTATTTTCATTTTGATGGTTCCTGCTCGTCCTAGATTGGGCTTCAAAGCCATTCATACAAAATTGTACTTTCCAGGGCTTTTTAAGTTCATGATTCAGGTGGACGTCTTCCAGTTTATTATTTTTGGAATATATTCGATCCTTGATGCCGGCAAATTACAAATATTGAACCAGCGACCCTGCTTCGGGCCTGAAGTAGGCAAGGACTGTGAAAGGAAACTTAATACATTGGAAAATTCGAAGGGTTTACCATCTTGCAAACTCGAGCTCCAAATTACTATATTAATTTTAATAATTCACCTCCTTTGACAAGAACCCGGCTGGTTAGTCTGATGTAGCGGCCGACACAGGTCACGGAAAGCTTGCTTTGTCAGTTTATCGTGTTAAAAATAATGACCGCTAGTTTTATTTCGATTCTCGGCTAGAAGTATCGGAGTATTAACTTCTTGATCGCCGACGTTAAATTTTCGCCGCGCGCCAGCTGATTCTATATTCGTAATAACTAACTTGTTAGGTACTTGATAAAGTATATATATAAATATATTTATAAAATTTGTAAATAATACACCGTGTGTAATTTCCTTAGAATGGCTAGTTTAATTCAGAGAAATGATTTTTTAATTCTATATTTAAGCATATGCCGACGGTTAAGCGGGGTAAAAATGAAAGACAACCGATTTCACCAATTTTCGTTAAAACTGTCCACTCTCAAGCCACAGACATTACCAATGAAATTTACTGTTGTATTCGAGAAAGAAAACCGATATTTTTAATTTTTTGGTCAATCTTACCAAAAAATGTAAAATCTTCACTTGGGGCACACAGCCATGCCAACAACATTATTCTATCAGTGTATATCTTCAGTGGCTGTAACCCTATAAATAAATGTCTCTGTGGATTTTGTCCATACGGATTGGAAACGAAAAAAAATCCAAAATTTCCTTAAGTTTGCAATTGTAATACTTTTATCTTCTAAACAATTCATTTCATGTTCCGACCAATAGTAGTCTAGTATTACACCCCTCGTCCTTCTTATGTGGTCCTGTTCCCTTCACCCCAAGTCGCAATTACTTGCTACTCTGTGGAAATTCTTTACTATGCGGCAGTCGAGAAGTTCGCGATAATCGCCTGTATTCAATATAGACTGGATGTCTACACCGCTAAACCATTAACTACCACGTGAATTTCTTAGTGCTTCTGTGCACAATTCCTGAATATTATTTTAAATCTTCAATTAATAATACGCATATTCTATTCCCACGTTTTGTTTTTGTATTTCTTGTCCTTAATCTATGAATCACAGGTTGTGGGAAAAATTTGGACCGTTCGATATATTTATGTTTTCGGGGTTGGCATTATTTATTTAGGAGTTTCATCAAATATGAAAAGTACAATCAATCTTACAAATGGAAATGTCTATTTCTAGAATTGTATCGATATTTATTTCCTTTAGTAACAGAAAAACCTTACGGTGCCCACTGTTCAATGAAAACTGAAGAGAATTTTTTTTTGTAAATCGATTCAAGAATGAATCTTAAGTAAAGACCCCTTGAGTATTCCATATTCAAACATTTTCTATTATTCCGCTCTTTATATAATCCGAAACGAGTGGGTATATTAGATTCACTTGTTCTTGTCGTGTGTTCCTGAGTCCCCCACTGTTTCTGCCATCCCTTTACATATCATATATGCTTCTGGAACTCCTTTATTTCCGATCGTTATATGTACTGATTACTTTTTAATAAAATAAAATACATTGTATTCACGGTTATATGATCAAAATAATGTAAGTGCTTCGAAACCAACTGTTTCTTCATCATCATCATCATCAAAAGTATAAGGAGTTTATCCTGATGAAGCAACCATTGGTTTCGAAAAATGTCGATCTTTTTGATTATGGTGGTGTACCTATACAAAGCTTTTTCTTCTTCTTCTTCGATGGCGCTACAGCCCATATCGAGCTTTGGCCTCCTGCAACAGTCGCCTCCAACTCCTCCTGTCCTCAGAGGCTGACTTCCAGTTTGTCACCTGGAGAAGCTGTGCTGCATCCCCTCTTACCTCATCTTCCCACCTCAGTCTGGGTCTTCCCACTTTTCTCTTTCCACCTGGGTGACCAGTCAGAATTCTTTTTGGGACGCGTGTATCCGGCATTCTCTGTACATGCCCAGCCCATCTCAGCCTGAGGAGTCTCATGTGTGCAGAGATGCTAGGGGCCTTATATATATCGTACAATTCTATATTGTGCCGGATACGCCACTGTTCGCCCTCTTTCACGGGTCCACATATTCTTCTCAGCACCTTTCTTTCAAAAGTATCCAGAAATTCAGCCATCTTTACCGTCAGTGTCAGCGCCTCACATCCATATGCCAATACAGTTCTTACAATGGTCTTATATATGGTTATTTTGGTTTTTCTGTGGACACTACGTGACTTAAACACTGGCAGCAAAGAGAAGTGTGTTTTGTTGGCTGCTGTGATTCTCCTTCTGATTTCTGCTGGATCCTCATTGTTCTCTGTCAGGCTGGAGCCCAGGTAGGTGAATTGATCGACCACTTCGTATGAGTAGTTTTCTTTAAATATTGCACTACTTCTTCTTCTGTGTGAAGGGTTTCTGCTCTGTACCATCATTTTTGTTTTGTCAACATTAACTCGCAGTCCTACTTCCCGCGCCGCTGTTTCTAAAGGGTCGAAGACCTCCTTAATGGCTGAAATTGATCTTCCGACAATGTTGATGTCATCCGCATATCCGAAAACTTGACTGCTCTTGAAACAAATATTGGAGCCAGTGTCTATTAGTGTTTTTCGTATTACATGTTCGAGCACAATGTTGAAGAGAGTGGGAGCCAGACTGTCCCCCTGTTTAAGTCCCTGTGATACTGTAAATTCTTCCGACAATTCTCCGTCTATTTTGACCTGACATCTTGAGTCTGACATTGTGGCTTTTATGAGCCTAACCAATTTAGGTGGAATCTGGAATTGTAGTAGTATGTCATATAGACACTTCCGATCTATGCTATCATATGCTTGCTAGAAATCAATGAATAGTTGGTGTATGTCTATGTCAAATTCCCAGCACTTTGCCAAGATCTGTCTGACGGTGAACAGTTGGTCTGCTGTGGATCTACCGGTGCGGAAGCCTGCCTGATACTCTCCCAGAAGGTTTTCTGCATATTTATCAATTCTTTGTTTCAGTATCATGGTAAGATTTTATATGCTGTGCATAGAAGTGATATGCCTCTATGATTTTCGCATTTTTATTTGTCACCTTTCTTGTGAATTGGGCATATTATGCTCATTTGCCATTCCTCTGGGATTTTTTCCAGTGTCCATATTTTAGTTATTAAATTGAGTAGCAGATTTCTCAGATGCTCATTTCCATATTTGAACAACTCTGCCGGGACGTTGTCTTGTCCCAGGTGATTTGTTGTTTTTAAGTTTCTTTAGTGCAGTGTTTATTTCTCGCATTGTTGGTGAATTCGCTGATTCTTCATTACTTGATTCAGTGGGGATGTTGGTAGGGTGACTTCTCAGGTCGCTATTAGGGTTGAGAAGTTTATAGAAGTAGTTTTTCCACACTGTTTTTATTCGTTCCTTATCTGATATAATTGATCCATCAGCGTCTTTGCAAAGCTTTTTACTTGCGTATAATTAAAATAAATTTGCGATGCTTGCTGTACTACGTGTAAGTAGGTAGATATATCAGCGGATTTGATACTTACAAGTTTTCCAGGTGTTTTGATTTCTGAAATTTTCCTTTAAAGACTAATTTAATCTAGTAATATCATGCGTTTCAAAATAATTTATCGAAGTATTACAGATAACATTGTTATTTGAAATATTACCGACTGGTTAAATATTGGTAGAAATTGGCTTTTAAATTATTCCCTTAGCAGGAAAAATACACATTTGTTCTACTACATCAGTAAACATCACCGATAATCTTTTTCATAGCAAAACTAGAGCAATTGAATAAAGGACCAAATATTGATAAAACCTACGTCTGGCTTTCTGATTCACATTTAGATATTTACCCTTAGATAATCATAAATCACAAAATTAATACTCACGGTCGGAGGCGGCTCGTGAATGAAATTGGCAGCAGTGCATTTTACTTTTAAAATATACTTAATATCTAATATAGGTGCAGCAAATTAACTAATGAGGGACTGCAATTCTTTCACCCCACCAAGTTGGATTTCTGAAATAATTTAAGAAATAATGCAATTAGGGTTAGAAAAAATCTCGATACTAAAAACAATAGTAAAAGACATCGCTGAAAATCTCGCGAAAAAAATTAAATTCATCGCACACCAATGCTAATGTGTGATTGTTGTAGCGCTAGCATTATAAATAAGTATTCCTAAAAGAATTCTTTCCAGACACCATTAGATTACTCGTGACTAAATAGGTGCAAAATTAAGTTGCCTTCAAGGCGTTTCAGTGAGTTATATATCTGTATTGCTTCAACACGTAATTTGCCGTTATGAGCGCAATCTTTCTCGCTCGTGTCACCGTTTTGGTGGACCGAGCTGTTCCGATACCTCCCAATGCTGTCCTCGTGTAGTATGGAAATACAAAGTTTTGTGCATAACGAAATATGCACGACTCGTTTGCGATTATGCGGGAGTCTTGTACTAGAATTTATCCCAAATAATGATCTGGCGGGAATCGTGACTGTTGCTCACTTTTGTATACCGATCACAGGAAAACAGATATCGTTGTTAAGTAATGTTAAAACTGAATACGAGCAGTGCAATGCAAAAATGCACATACCAGGGAATTGCTACTATTCACTATTAATATATTATGAATGTGTAGATGTACTTTGTACTTTTGGATGAAATAATTATCGAATTAAATATCTACTATGTTTTAGCTTCATTATGACATACAAATTCTAATAATAAAGTAGTGTAAACAAAGTAATTTGACTAGTTTAAATAATAATGCCTTCGTCGATTTTCATTAATGTTTAATTTCGTGAGGAAATAAATGATCTACGACATGATTTAAAAAATAATTTTTAAATAAACATGCGTTATGAGTACCTATGGCATTTAATGGCGTGTTTTAATAATATAACAACTAAATCGATTATAATAAGTTAAGCCGTTACTTTTTTTAATGATACCTGGCTATTCAGATTTTAGAAAACTACAGCCATTTTAAGTAAATTACGAATCTGATTTTTCAAAACATATTAATAATATATCACCAGGACCATACTGTAAACATTTTTCCATTCGCGCGAAATGCATTTGATAAAGTAATTTTTTCACTTCACGTTAATACGAATACACTGGGAATGAATCCAAATATCTACACTCTACGAAATTACGTTCTGTTAAGAAATCTGTTTTTCCTTATTTATACCAAATATATTGACAATAATAACATTATCATCACTCCCATAGTTGCCTGGATGGAGTCCCCTCTGATGGCCCTTCTGGAGACGGGAGATGTTCAAATATCCTCCATAAACGGCTGCTTGCAAACATTTTTCACATATATTCCGCATTGCCTATATGTGTAATCTTATTATTTGTCTGTTATTTTAAAATATGAAATGTATTTCTTTGCACTACCCCTGCATGTATTCTGGAATAAACGGGTTGGAATATTATTTCAGTTCTGTGAAGCAACTGGCTCATGTTGATATAATAACAGACCTACTTGAAAATTATCTTTGAAATTGATAAATTGTTTAAATTTTCTGAAACAACCCATCCTTATTATTTATTTATTTATTTAAATAACTTAATATCAGCATATTAACAAATCCTCACAATTTTGTTTATTTTTCATACAGAACACGAACATCGTAATTATTTAAAATGTTCGATTCTTGCTAATTTTACTGATTATTTTAATTTTTTCAACTCTTGCAGACTTGTTATTATTAAATAATTATACAACAATATGCATAATCAGATTTAATACGAATCTAAATAGGTTTTGACTGTCAGACATTCAGTAAGATAATATTTCTATCTCGATTCCTGATTCAAAGCAAATAATATAACTAATACATACATACTATTATTTGTACACCTAATGATCGGTAGATATCTAATTGATATTGTGTATATACTCGGAGTGCCTCTAATGTCTAAACAATCAGATAGTATGCAATGATTCCACGTTGCTGTTTATTTCTCAGACAATAGGAATACCTATGTAGCTTAAAGTTCCAACGAGGGATTTGGTGTGACTCAATAAAAAATTATGTTCGAATAGCGCGTACTGTGAGACAAGCATATCATTTAGAATTAGTAAAAATTTCGTTAAATTCTATCAATTAAATTTTTATTAAATTTTCCTTAATGTTACGAGTAAATTGATCCGTTTGCATATTTCATATTTTCGTCGCTTCTTATATTGAAACAACCTTAACGCATTAAACATTATATTATATTATAACTGAACCGGGATCTCAAATGCTTCCTTCATGAATAATTAATAATGATAAAGGAACAACAAGCACGTATCGCATAATATAACACAATTCGCAGAGAAATCACTCCCGTCTCAGGTCCTTATTGTCGAGAGGATGTAATAAGTTTCCCGTTAAAAGCTGGATATGGTGGATAAATCTTTGCCATTGTTTGTAGCTGTTGTAACGATATGAAACCGCACGAGCTGCCGCCACGGGAATTATTTATTGGATAACTAACACCTCTGTCATAGGTCACACCAAGTGGTTTGCTATGTTTGGTCATTTAGCAGAGCTACCCAGGTTCTTCGGGCGAGGTGTGTTCAGGATGCGGGGCGTGCCTTGCATCGCCTGGCATAGATCATTCGTCCGTCATTCCTGGACGTACTGATCCCTAGATTACTACCCACGCCTTATACTCTTTTCCTTCCCAGAACCTCCTTTCCTTCCTTTCCTTAAACTATCCTTCACAAAACTTCCCCAAAGATGACATCGACTATATATTCCTCAGGGCCTCATGTGTACGGTTTATAAAAAAACGAATATTTTCTTGCTTTCATTTAAGACTGCATCTCTGTCTACAAACGTACGTCATCGTATATCTCCAATTGGACACACAGCTCACAGTTCACGAATCAGTGGCTTGCTCTCCCACCAAATACTATGTACGATGTACCACCTGCAGCCTATAAAAGCGAGTGCACAGCCTTAAACCAAGCAGAGATCCTGAGTCGGTCGTAGGCTCAAACCCTGATACTGGTAGCGAGATGTATCGTCCCTTTCAGTAAGAGTGCCTAGAGGAATTCGTTATTTTCCGAATATAGTCGGAGATAACGCGTTGTATCTTTTTCATAGTTCTGTGGCGTGTCGTAGTTACAGTGTTTATAAATGTTTACTCTTATTTTTCCCACAGCAAATTCTTTGTTCCGAACTCACTCTGTGTGTCACAATTATTTTAACATAGTTTTTTTTTTATTTATTAATAAGGAATTCCGGAAAGGACGCTTGGATATTCAAATCAAATCAAATCAAAAATTATTTATTGTAAAATAAAAATTACAAAAGGTGAATAGTGAAATTCAAATTCAATAGTGAACATGACAGTTAAGCCTGAATTTTCAAGTGAAAGGTCGACCACACATACAAGAAGAGTCTATAATTCTAGCATATGCAATCCAGGATATAAAAGAACACTAAACAGAATAATACAGAAATGTGAATTATTCTGGCTTGAAAAAAATGTCAGTTTAAAAACTATTTACTATTTATTTTGACCCCTAGGCCGCAGACGGACCAATGAAATTGTTATACTTACAAGAGAGGATTTCGATATGTTTGCTATTTTTCACCAGAAGTAAGGAAAAACTGAGCTTGAACTGAACAACACACTTCTGTCGCTTTATTTATTCGGTGTGTTTTTTTTTTTAAGTTTAACCTTGAAGCAAAAACTCCAAACAGGTTGGTGAAATCTTAAATTAAACTGTTAAAAACTTGTGTAGGCAACTAACGGCCACTTTGTTATTTATTTTAAACGTCCAGATGCAGTACATCTTAGTACATGTAGAACATCTTTTTTTGTGAAAAAATCTATGAAAATAAAAAACAACATTGCACATGAGTTGACAAAATATAAATACGTAACATAAAAAAAATAATCAACGATAATATCAATAAAAACGAATAAAATTGTTGCAATCAATATTTTATAAACTGGGAACGAATAGTTTGCACACGGCTTTTGAAGTTTGCCATATTCAAATTATTGTCAAATACGAGTACATCCATAACTTTAAAATATTTATTCTGCTTGTCAGCTTATCAAAATTTGTTCAAATGCCGATTCGCACCGATAATTCAGCATTTAAACATTGCGATATATAGATAGAGGCTTTGGGCGAAGAATGGGCCACGCATATCGGATCATTGTCCGAAGTGAGATATCACGGGCATCAGTCGGTTACAAGCGCTCGCCGGGCACAGGTCTCCAGCGGTAACTACAAAATAATAAGTACTGGAAAATATGGGGAAAGTTTAATCGGTAAGTAGGGTTTAACCATAATCGCGTTTGGAAGGATTCGGGCGAGGTTGACAGTCGCCGCACTCCCCTTCATACTTTCCGCGCGGGAACAATGTTTCACACTGATATTGCAAGGAATGTAGACTCTATTTATATATAACTCAAACCGTTCAAATTTCTCTGATTCAAAATAGTGCTGATCGAAGATTTGATGGGCATCAAATGTGACGAAGGTTTGAAACACTCCAAATAGTCTTTTGTTAGGAGGACATTTTACTTTACTCCACATTGACTCAGTTTTGATTGGTGAAAGCGATTGTTAGATAAATAAACTTGGGTTATTCCACAACTCTCGTTGGTTCAAGCACAGCAGTAGTTTTGAGTGAGTCAAGGAATGGAATTGGTGGGATTCCAGGAGGTTGAGGGGGGTATACCCGGTTGTGCTAACGCTAAGATAATGAACTTCGTTATCCTGAATTACAAAGGGCAAACCCGAGGCAACTTCAAGGAAGGAAGGACGAGAATGAAATCCTGCCATTATCTCTAACTGTAATTCCGGTATAGACGTGAAGGGTGAACTGCAGAATGAAGCTTTTAAGAAAATCCAGAGCTAAACGCTTAAATAAAAACATTATTTCCCTTATAGAAGTTTTCTAAAATAAATCTTATTGTGTCGCCGTTCGAGCAAGTCAACAAACAACAATATACATTTTGTCATATTATTGCGCCGCCGTTTGCGCTTGTCAACGAACCACAATATACATTTTGACCATTTTGTGATATTATTGTGCCGCCGTTTGCGCAAGTCAACGAACGACAATGTACATTTTGGACTATTTTGTGATATTATTGTGCCGCCGTTTGCGCAAGTGAACGAACCACAATATACATTTTGACCATTTTGTCATATTATTGCGCCGCCGTTTGGGCAAGTCAACGAACCACAATATATATTTTGATACTTTTATCATATTATTGCGTGGCCGTTCGCGCAAGTCAACAAACCACAATATACATTTTGATCATTTTGTCATATTATTGCGTCGCTGTTCACGCAAGTCAACAAACCACAATATTAATTTATGAGATACTGCAAATGTACATCTTACATGTTACATGAACTATAAAGTACAATTTTCAAGAAGAAATTTCAAGTTTTACTTACGCTCATAATGGTCGAAATGAAATTAAAGGCATTCAATTAAGATTTTTTCTCTCGATTATCATTCACATTTAGGTTTCCTTAAAACTTGTGAAAGTGGGGTTTGGTGACTTTGGGTCGAATGGCCACGATTGAACTTCTAATGTTATCTCTTCTATTTATACTTCATCGTGGAGTTCCTACGTAGTAGATGATTTAATTTTTAATTCCCCAAATGAGTATAAATTCGTAAGCAATTATGAAGTAAATATTTTAAAATAAAATAAACACGAAACAGAAAAATAAAAAGATAACGGTCACAACTAGGAATCTAACTCAGGATATCATGTCTTACCAGGACTGGTGACTTAAACCATATTGGGACCTATCTATTAAGCGTCATATTTCTGTAACGATGCTACGAGATTCATCTAGAACGTCTCGCCCATAAAAAAAGCATCGTAACCCGAACACTCCAGACATAATGCGGAGCGTTCCTATCTTGCTACCTACCCGTCTACGAGCACCTACTTGCGAGTGAACTAAGTACGACAATACGTTGCCAGTTGGTCTAGCACATTACGCGCATTCGCTAGAAGGTTCTAGCCAATAGGCTAGGCAATAGCCTAGGCATAATTCCAGTGCCATCAAAACTACCAGACGAATCTCGCTGAAGCGAGTGACCCGTAGTTTACCAGCGATCTCGCGCAGCTACTGATGCCATCAGCCGGGCTATATAAATATGCCCGACGCAGCGAGCAGTCAGTCAGTCATTAGTCGTTCAACAATTAGCAAGTCTCAACGAGTGACAACCCGCGCACCTCCGCTGCGCGCAGGACAATATACCCGGCTCCGCACGGTTCATTCATGGACTCCAATGGGATCACAGCGCCCTGGCCCCATCGTTCCTGGCCAGCGCTACATCGGATCTCAGCGCCCTGGTTCCAGCACATCTGACCAGCGCTACATCTACGCACCTAGACCACGCGGCATGCTCGCTGGTCTATGCATCTCCCGCACAACCGCCGACCAGGTCCACCGCACCTTCGGCATTCCTGTTCAGCACTGGAGCACCCGGAAGACCCATGGCCTTCACCAGTACCTGATACGCCAAGGATTTCGGTCACCAGCAGCGGCGTCGACTCACTGACCCGCACACTGACCAACACTTCACCGCCTGCATCCGGAGTCTTCATCATCGGTCCTCAAGTTAACTTATATACGGCAACCTGACTCAATAAAACACTGTGACCTTCACATCATTTCGTGCCTCTTCACCAGATCCCCAAATTTCAAATTCAGAATTAACAATATCATCTTCCAACTAATTTTTCCCATATTTTTGACATCTACCTTTTTAAATGGGAACAATGTTTCTAATGAAGTTGGTTTTGTAACCTAGATAGTATCCCGGATTAACATATCCGATTTTTATTTATCTTTTTATATAGCTTTATTAGTAATATCTTCCTTTACAAAAAAAAGTTTTTCATCATTAAAATTAACTTACATAAAATATTAAAATACAAATCGGACAGTTCCGAACTCCTGCAACTAGCTAATTCCCCGGTACAGCGGTTTCGTACTATGCGAAACCAATACCGAACCAATACCGTAACAATAATGTTGTGATTCTCTGATCACAGTACTTTAAATGTTGGTCTTTATTTTTCACTGAACTTAAAATTTTAATTTTTAATGCATTTATTTTTAATTCATTTATGTATGTATGTATATTTCTTTCTCATGTTAAATTGTACTGCCTTTATGTATATATGTAAAAGCCCTCTGGGCGTAAAATATAATAAATAAATAAATATATTACATTGATGGGTATAACCTTGAGTTTATCAAAGCAATGTCCGTTTTCTTTCTCTATGAGTGTGTTAAGAATAATATTTTTTAAACATAAGCATCAATTGTATCAAAGAGGTAAGATGACATTTTAATTTTCAAAAAAGACGTGATCCATTGAAATTCTTGAGACGTTTATTCCTAATATTTTATTTCTTGTATGTATGTATTTATCGTCGTATCCGTGCAGCTTTGACGCGATAAAGCTTGAATAATATCCCTTTGACAAAATATCACTCCACGGCCCGCAAAGGGAGCCTTTGTCAGGGTACATGTTTGCGCACTCTTCATGTCCAAACGGTGTGACTGATATGCAAACTGAAAACCATTTCTACGTAAGTCCAGTAGAGACTGCATACGGAATGCATAATAACAACAAACAAAGGATGTAAATTCAGTGAGATCTGTTCGTCTCTGTACTATTACAAATATATGAAAATATGTGAATTCGAGTGAGCTCTGTCATCAGGAAATTCGTACATATTCGTTATCCTAAATGCCTCAAAAGTCAGCGTAAATATTTTCAGCTCACTAAATCATATCGATCATGTGCTATATAGAATTCTATTGCCCGGATCCAGATTAATGTTGTGGCATATAATAAATTATCTCGAGGATGGAAAAGTGGAAAAAATAAAGTAGTTGAAAAGGAAAATCGTGTTTCTAAATTAAGTGAAAACAATTTTAAATGACGTTTCTATTGTTAATAGTATTTTCACACATAATAACTGTTTCCACAAATGAATAGATTTTCAATTCGTCGGGTTTTGATTTTGTGACTTAAACACAATGACAAATATTGTTACCACTCTGCCACGGAGCTAGTCTTGTATTAAAAGAAAAGATAATTTTAATAGATTGTATCCACCATTGTATCATAATATTTACAAGTATTATGTTAAAAAACATTTACCGATAGGCATTGAGTTTAAAGTAGGTAATAAAATTACTAAACCATAAGATAAGATCATAATGGTTTTATAAATTCTGGAAAAGGGTATGGATTATAAAATGAATTCATGTACTATCATATGCCGAACCACACGTACGAAGTTAAATATGTTTTAAAACTGATTACTTTTCGGAACATTGCAGACATGCTGCTTCGAATGACGTTAAAATTGTGATAAATGAGTGCACAAATATAAACTCGGCTACGAACCGCGCAAGAGCGAGTGATATTTATTTTCTAAACTATCTCTGAAGTTCCATAAGGAAAGTCATCGCTCTTCTTTGCTCCTGTCGCACGTTTTCCAAGCCGTTACGGCAGTTAATCTATCTTGTCGTCAGTATTCCTGAGCTATCATATGTCGAACCGATATTTCATTGCTTTCGTTCTGCTATGGAATGTAATAACAACTTTACTATTGCTGTTCTATCCAGGAATAGTAACTTCATGAAGAAGTGCAATAGAATAATAATTACAATATTATAAACGTTGATGCACTACGTAGGCATATATTTTTATGAGGAAAACCGTAAACTATGTTTCCAACTTTAAAGCATACAGATATTTTTTTCACAGATATTTTCTTAAAATATAACTATAAGATTTGAATCGTTTTCCGTTTGTTATTTCTGGAATAAATCAGGTACATTGTTGTTTCTGCTCGTGTTGCATTCAATTATTTTTTTATCAGTTTTACGCCAGACCGGGCTTTTACATAGTTCGTAATGTAAATTATTATAAGTTTCTGAATGGATTTTTAAAGAATTTTCACAACTATTTTCAAATGTAAAGTTTTTAGTAGGCACATTTATAAATAATTTAGATGCTTACATAGCAATCTTTTAGGTTTGCCTGCATACGTACATGCAACATGCATAACTTTAATATTATTTACTTAGACATCTATTAGGCTCAAAAATATATAGAATATGAAAATATATAAGTATTCATCATGATAAAATAATAAAAAGGGAAAATTTAAAAAAAACTACGACAAGCAATAGCAAAAAAATAGTTTACCAAATAAAAAAATAGCACCCCGCCACTCCCATATACATTAGCAAAGGTTTGTATAGAGATACAGCTTTAAATTAAAATATAAATAAGAAGCATATAATTATAATAAGAATTAATTTTATCTATAATCTTCACATGCTAAATTTATTACACTGTTTCAATTAAGTATATATTTTTTAAATAAATAAATTTCTTGCAAAAAAATTAAGATCACATGAGAACAAACTGATATAGATAGTGATTATTGCATATCTGCAGTAATCCATGCGAGGAACGACTTTTCAGATTATGTGAATCATCTTTCCTAGTTTGATCATCTTTGCTAGACGATTTACCGCATTCTATGTACCTACCCAGAGCTAGCGTAAAACAAATCGAATCTATTATCGGAATATTGACAAACTCAAAAACACCAGGATTGGACCAAATACGTATGTATGATATAAAAAAAATATGTAAAAATACTGAGCCCAGTAATTACTCATATTATAAACACAATAATTGATACTTGCCAAATACCTGAGGGATTAAAAACTAGTATTGTTAGTTTGTTAGACCTATTTTTAAAGGCGGTGATCATTCAATTATAAATAATTACAGACCTATTTCCTTATTACCAGCTTTGGAAAAAAATATCGAAAAATATATAGCAATATACCTAGATGGATATTTAAATAAATTTGGTATCATTGACGAATGTCAGTACGGGTTCCAGCAAAAAAAAAAGCTGTGACGTACTACTTAATATTTTTTCTAATTTCATAAACACCCAGCTCAACTCTCAAAAACATGTACTTGTACTTTTTATTGATTTCTCTAAAGCCTTTGATACACTATGCCATAAAAAAAATAATAAAATTTCTACAAATTATTGGAATCCGTGGTAAACTGCTAACTTTTTTTAATATCTACTTATCAAATAGAATAATGAGGGTAAAAATATTGAATGAGATGAGTAAATCGAAATTTGTAAGGTCTGGTGTCCCACAGGGGTCAATTTTGGGTCCAAAATTATATATTATATATGTCATAGCTATGTCGAAACTATTTAGAAAAGCGCGCAGATTCATTTTCGCAGATGACACCGCACTTGTGGTATCTAATGAAAATCCTCAAATAGCGATTCAAGAATTGCAAACTGACTTCGATGAACTGCTAAAATGGGCACACGATGTAGGATTGGTTATAAATGTAAAGAAAACAAAATGCATGTATATCAGATCACCTAGTTTGAAAATGTGGAATATTCCCAAACTAACCGCACATAACTTTGAATGCATCCATAGAAAAATAATATCTAACTGCCAATGTGAGAAAATTGATTTTGTCAACGAGTATACTTATCTGGGATTAAAAGTAGATAACACATTTAAATGGGATAAGCAAGTTACTAAAATATGTAACCAGCTAAGAGCTCTAGCAAACAGTTTCTATAAATTAAAATTTGTCTTGCCTCATAGCACACTCAAACTAGTATATTTCTCATTAGTAGAATCTATTCTTAGATATGGAATTAGAAGCTGGGGAAATACAAGCATGACATATATTAAGTATGTACAAAATTTGCAAACCTCTATCATTAAAAAAATTGTATCACCTAATATGTATAGGCAAAGACACAATGTGCAACTCTTATATTGTGCTGAGGGCCTGCTCCCAATAAAAGGTTTATTTTGGTTCCTTAACATTAAAGATAACTGGGACGATAGTACTTATAAAAAACCACTGGTACATAGTCACAGCACACGTCTTACAGAAAAGAAGGGCTGAAAATACCCAAAATAACAAATAAGTATGGAAGCCGAACGCTGGAGTACTGTGTGCCAGTAAATTTTTTAATAAGCTCAAAAATAAATTTGTTTTTTCAGAAAATAAGAGTTTAAGCATGAAAACTGTAAAGATGTGGCTTATAAATGAAAAATCTCGATATCTATAAAAAAATAGAGCAAACAAAGAAGAAAAGGAAAGACATTATTTGAAAGTTTTAATTCTAATATAAATGAATGTATTTATTTTTTTTTTCACTAACAAGCTTTTTATTTCCAGAAAAAAAAAAAAAATAACATTTTTCACTTAGTTAACTAGAATTTTAATTCTATTGCATTGTGCTACAGTACGATGTTATTCACTTTCAATGTGTGTTATCGTATATGTATTACTTTTGAATGTGTGTTATCTGTGTGCTATATTGTCTTGTACTTTTGAATGTACGTTATTGTATTGTCATTGTGTTAGTGTACTTGGCACGCTTTAGTGAGTTCTATGATTGTATGTAAGAGTCTGTTATTTATTTTATATAACGGGAGACTCATGTTGTATTACAATTGTATATTGAGATAGAACCTGCAGACAAGCAGCCATGTGGCAGCTTCGTGGGACTATCTATACATTGTCTAAAAAAAAAAAAATTTAATTTATTTAATTTTATTTTAAATTGGTCTCTTCAACCCAGGTTCACTCCTTCCTCTCCGAATAAGCCTCACTACATTTAGAAATATGACGCAGTTGCATATGTAATTAATTCGCATGTAGAAAAAAACATTTAATTAGAAACACCATTAATGTACGGGTAGATACCATGCCAACATGCACATTTATTAAAGTGTATGTTCAAATAAAAATACGAACACATCAATGTAAAAATACGGTTATCGAATAATTGAAACCGATTTATCAAAGAGATATTGGAAGCGACGGACGCCACATGCAACAGTTATGTAAGTCATATCGGTTTGGTTATTGTTACAATAAAACTTCTCGCTTTTCTGAGTTCCGATAAAAATTGCCTTTTTCACCTCTTCTGACGGGGGTTGGGGTGGCAGATCTCTGTTCAAATTAATATTTCAGCCTGGGGGTGAAATTCCGACTGAAATAGGGGTTCGACGTTTCGGTGGGTGGGGTTTTCATTAGTTGGTGGTTTTTCAGTCATGCACATGTGTGTTTATTTCCCAGATAAGGGAAATATTCTATGCCGTGATGCACACCATTAGAGCGAAGCGTGTAGAATTTATCAAACATGGTATTAAAATATGGTTTAAATATTGATAAAAGAGAGGATCAATCAAAGTTTTTCCACCAGGAGATTGAAACGAGATAAAAAAATAATATTACTGAGTTTGTAAAAAGTACCTACTTGTTTATTCACGATAATCACGTCACGATAATCGCTCTTGGCAATCATTTTGAAGCCTGTTAACAACGAAAAACAGAAAAAATAAGGACTTTATTCACTTGACAATGCTGGGTAACCCTAAAAAATCGCAATCAATAGTTTGTCAAATTGAGGAGCGTTTTCACAAAAGAGAAATAATAATAATATTTGGAAGATTTGTATAGCGCCGTTTGTGTGCAAAATCCCCTCAACGGCGCTGTACAAATATATACAGGGTTTTCCAATAAGAGGTGTTATTTTGATATTCAATCGTAAAATATCAATGGTTTCGTTGCTTATGTGGCACGTAGCGCCATCTTGTTGAAAGTAAACGTTGTCTAGATCAATACCATCCAATTCCGACTATAAAAAATCATTAATCATCTCTCGATAGCGCAATCCATTCACCGTAACTGTTGCTCCAGCCTCATTTACGAAAAAGTAAGGTCCAATGAATCTGCCTGACCATAAACCGCACCAAACAGTCACACGTTGAGGATAAAAAGGCTTTTCAACAATAACTCTTGGGTTTTCCGAGCCCCAGATGCGATAATTTTGCTTGTGGACGATGCCACCGAGGTGGAAATGGGCCTCATCACTCAAAATGATTTGCATTTGATTCACTCAAGTGAATTTTAATAATTTCAATGCGTTGTTGAAGCGTGTATCGTTCCATTTTTATTAACGACATAGTTTCTACTTGTCAAATGTCAAGAAATGATAGATTCAAAAGTAACATCTACCGAAATAGCGGGCTATTCATAATAACACCTCTTATTGGAAAACCCTGTAGTATACATCTTCAATGATTTTTCTTATTACTAACTAAAGAGAGTCAAACTATTGTCAACTTATTGCATCCACCGGTTTGTTCATCAATAATACTATAATGCCTTTGATTAATGAACGAATATATATATTTTATTATTATAATTTTTTATTTATATTTGGTACAGGCAGATAATATACAGAACCATAAGTATGGTAAGTACCAGGGAGGTCACTTGACTTCCTTGGGATTAACACTGTTTATTGTTGTGACACTTAGGTACTGTTCGCTCGCAGAGGACATAATTAGAACACATGTAATTGGAAATGCCATTATTAACTCCGGTATTTATTGGAATGATATGTAATTATGTTCTTTAATGAGTGTGTTTATGAGAAGAAAAGTAAATTTTATGTTCGGCGGTACAACAATACAAGGATTTTATCAGAATTTATCATCCTAAATGTAATTCGTCCCTCGACATGAGACAGATTTCGAATAATGTATATCCAATAAGAAAAGTGTTATTCGGATGTATTATAGGCAATACAAGAATGCTTCTCTTAGGCAGGTATATTTAATTTAAGGATAGCCTAAAAAGGTAAGTTTTTAGTATAGACTTGAATTCTGTTGGGCTTGTTATGCATATTAGTTCCGTGGTGAATTCATTTCAAGCCTTCGGCCCAGATATTTCAAAAGCGTGATCCCCATATTTAGTATTTGGCTTGCGCTTAGGTTCTATCAGTCTGCCTATAGCTGATGATGTTGCTGATCTAAGAGTTGAATGCCTAAGTCTGAAATATCTATTATCTACCACAAATGTTTTATTTTTATTCATGTTTTATATATTGGTGTCTACGAAATGGCAAATTGAGATTTAAAAAAAATCAATATTTATCTGCTTTATGTGTAATATAAAATGATAACATTTCACGAAATATCCATGTACTTTCATCCTCATACAAGTGAAATAATTAGATAGGTACATAATTTAAACGATACATTAATATCTTATTTCCAATGCATCCGAGTAGCCTCCTACTTGTATAAAAAATGAGTCTAGTTTTTGCACTGTTAATTCGTGGTGGAATTCCATTGTAATAGAATTAAAATTAAAAAACTTTTTCACTTTGTTCCACTTATTTATTATTACCAGGACCGGTTTCATCCTACTACGGACATTTTCAGACTGGTAGTTGAAACTCTTATGCTACTGATTTTATACAAACTTAGGCAGGGGTACACAACATTGTTTATATATAATGAATGATTCTATTTTGTTAATTTGAGGTAGGTATTATGAGTTATTTTGTTAATTTAGGGTACATTAGGTAATTATAAAGTTTATTTTTACAAATTATGAATGATGTTACAAAGCAAGTACATATTTATAGTTCATATGAACTGTATTATTTTACTTCTTGTTCACTATGATTTTTTTGTCTGGACGTGTCAACGGCCGGCATTATGTTAAAAAAAAATAATTAGAATAATAAAATAAACTTCTATTCTTATTTTAGAACTGAAATGTGGGGGTATTTTCAAAATTCACTATTATCGACTTCTTTTTATATAAAGATGGTTTTCACAAATGAATTGAGTTTTATTATTCTTGTTTTATGTTGAACAGTAATTGAATATGCATTTAAAAGATTTTCAAAGTGATTATACATGGTGCTTTACATAGGTGCTTTTATGAGTGGAAGGGGGTGCATGGACCAGATCTTATCATTGCGTATGCTCACTGAGAAGTTTCTGGCAAAAAACCAGAAACTTTTCTGTGTCTTTGTAGATCTACAAAAAGCATACGACGGAGTAGACAGGAAAAAGCTATGGAAGGTGTTGTCCAAGTATGGAGTGAATACAAATCTGACTCAGGCAATTGCGTCTCTGTATGAGGGAAGCGTTGCATGTGTTAGGGTAAACGGTGGTTTTACGGGGTGGTTTGATATCACAAAAGGTGTTAAACAAGGCTGCGTAATGTCACCGTGGTTATTAAATCTATACATGGATAATTGTATGCAAGAATTGAAAGAGGTGGGATTGGGCTCGAATTTGAATAATTTGAAAGTATGTTGCCTGTTGTATGCTGATGATGCGGTGCTGATTGCTATTAGTATAGATGATCTACAGTCTCTCGTGTCTAGGATGAACAAAGTATGCATGAAAAATGAGTTAATGATGAATGTAAGTAAGTCTAAAGTAATGGTGTTTGAAAGAGAGAGTACGAAAACAGTGTGCAATATAGCTGTGAATGAAGAATACTTGGAGCAGGTGGATGAGTTTGTGTATTTAGGAAGTATGTTTACGAGAGATGGGAAAGCTGACAGAGATATTGAAAGAAGGGTAAATGCAGGTAATTCCGTTAATGGAGGACTGAACGCCGTTGGCGCTAACAAAAAATTGTCCAAAGAAGCGAAGTTTGCAGTCCACAGCGGAGTGCTGGTACCAACCTTGATGTATGGAAGTGAGGCATGGAACTGGCAAAGAAAGGATGAAAGTAGATTAAATGCTGTTGAAATGAGATCCCTGTGGCGTATGTGTGGTAAAACCATGTTTGATCGTGTGAGAAATGTGGAGATCCGCAAAGAGTTCAAGGCTGATGTAAGCGTAATGAGTAAGATTAAGAAAGGGACGCTTAGATGGTTTGGGCATGTAGAGCGAATGAGCGAAGATAGGAGTGTAAGGAGGATATATGATGCAAATGCGAATGGTAGCAGAAGTCGGGGACGCCCGAGGAAGACATGGCACGATCAAGTGAATAAAATACTCGAGTCGGGCCATGTCAAGAGTCAAAATAATAGAAGAGTATGTATGAGACGATGTATGAATGTGAATGAGGCAAGAAGTGTGTGCCAAGACCGAGTTGTTTGGCGGTCCGTCCTCTCTGCCTACCCCTTCGGAGAAACGGCGTGATGGTTAGTTAGTTAGTTGATTATACATTTTATACTGTCTCACGACAAAAAAGGTTTTCGTAGATATTTCTCTTTGTGAAAACGCACCGCAATTGGTCTTCTGAAATTTGTTTTAAGTCCATTTTTTTGACTCCTTCAAAATCCGTCTTACAAGAACTAAAAATAACTTTCATTAAACAACATATTTATTCATTGAAACGTCAACATCTTTTATTAAAAATTTCTATTAGATAACAAACAAAGAAATATATAATAATTAACTAATTGTAACTTCATGTTTTTTTACGTTTTTTTTATGTGAAGCCGCTCAAGAGTTCCAACCGCCTGGAGTCAGTGAGACTATGGCATCTCCAATTGGGTATGTTGTGAGGCCAAAGGTAGTGAGAGGGGATGGAGGTGAGGAAGAGGAAGCTGGGGAAGTACCTGGCTATTCAGATCTTTTCAGCAAACACAACCAAAGCTATTTTAAGCACTTTTTCATTTCTGAATGGTGGTCTTACACCAAGGCAATACTAACAGTATCTTCCACTCTGGAACGTAAATGTACTTCATGTTATCTTTAATTAATAAATTGTGGGTAGTGCAAATTAATCTCATAAAATGTACTTGCGCACGCCGGGATTTGAACTCTCGACCTTCCGCTTAAAAAAGACGAGGAAAATAATATTTTTAAATCTTTGTTTTTTTTCTGTTTCGTGACTTCATTGAGAATTAATTATGGATATTATTTTCATTATTTAAAAACAAACATATATTTGACATCGTAAAGTTAAACTTTTATTTTCACAACTAAAAATCGTGTCTCCTGAAATTACGTAATAAATATGCGACAAAATGAAACACAATACTTACTAAAATTCTTAAGCAGAATTTATTGTAAAACGTAACACAGCACTTCGCTAAAAGCGTATAAAAATACTACTTAAAAAATATATATTATGAACATGATCTATGTAAACACTTAAAACCTTCTTTAATTTTTCCAGATTCACAGACCTGCAACTTCAGAACCCTGCATCATTTTCCAGCTGGTAAGCTTTCGTTGTATTACTAAATCCTAACTAAGCTTTCCATTCTAAATTCCCCTTGAATTATGTGTTAATTATTGCAAAGTCAATAATGCTCCCTTAACCCGGTTATAAAGCTCCACTTAAACGGCTGACTAATCATTATCAAACTAATCCACGATAATGCCTCACTCGCTCATCAATAATACCTAGATCGCTCACATAATGCCACCCTTAAATGTCCTGCTTTAGATAAACAAGGGGTACAGTATCAATACAGAGTTTCACACAATGATGTTACCACCATATTTGCTTGCTCTTTGATTGAAACATTGCATTTAGTGTTTGATCATCTGTGCACAGAATTTGATATCTCCCGTGTCATTCACCTCCATCGTATCCAATAATCCTTAGTGACCATCGGAATTCTGTACATTTAAACAAAAGATTAACACACAATAAATGTAGTGGTGTTTAAAAAATGTCAAAAAACATTAAAAAAAAATATTTATGTATTAATTCGAATTCGACAGTTTACATTTATTTCAGTTTGTACATAAGTATTATATAGCAAAAAAAAAACAATTATGGATTTCCTCCTTGTCACTTTACCTCTACTGAGACAGCATAGTAAGGAATAAGTAAATTAAATTTGTAAGAAAGGAATATGAATTCAAAAATTTATACAAAACAAAAGATTATATAAAACGAAAAATTACAAAATAAAACATTTATCAATATATTTTATGACCATGGAGAGAGGTTGTAGATATAAATCAAATCATAATAGAAATATAAACAATAGAGACATAACATTATTCACAAACCATCAGAGAAATATTCTTTTATGGACCTCTTGTATTTGGTAATTACGCAATTGAAAATATCTACCTTGGATAATACGCTATTGTAATTATTGCATAGTCTGTTCAGGCAAGAATTCTGCTTAGAGTTTCTTTTTACATTGATCCACCCTGAACAGGAAAGAAGAGCGTGTTGAACGCGCAGGTACATTGAATTGAATCTTATTTAGCAACACTGGGCATTGAATATTATTGTTAACTACTTTATACAGGAATAGTGCATCCTTACGATTATAACGTTGAATGAGAGTAAGTTCGCTTAGTCAATACGCAGCGATAAAGTATTGGGCAAAGCCAAATATCTGATCCTTCCATCGATATATAATAATAATTGGTCGATGGATTCATCAATTTAGATATTTTTTAAATTTATACTTTTACCTTCTGGTTCTAGAAAACATCACGCGCTCCTTGCTCTAACCTCGGTTCACATGTTTTTCAGAATTTTGCAATTTTTGTTGTATTGTGTATTATAAATTAAAACGACGCGATTTTAGTTTTATTACCAAAATATTTATTAGACCATTCCGGTTAACAATAATGGAAGAGATTATGATGAACAGACAATAAATAATATAGATAAATATAATATAAACAACGTAGGGTATTCAACTTCAGATGTACCGTCATACTACTCGGAGAAAACTTACTGATAAATTTATTAAATATCTGGTCAAATGATTTGTTTTCCTGTTCATAATGGGAATGCGGGCCTAAAACGAATAAATTGAAAGAGTTCGTAACAAAGTATTAGTCAAAAGCAAATGTTTTATGTGGACGTGTTATTGAAACTGACATACTTATATTTTGGCATACCTTCATGATATCTATTCGGAAAATAACACGTGTTCTCGATATATTCTGAGTAACTAATATATCATCAGGAAATTAAAATGGTGTCACTTTTTTAATAGGATCTTTTTTCTCCTACATAGAAAAGTACTTAAACAACAACAGAATTGTTAATAATTCCAGTTATAACAACAATTTTAAGTTTTATCTACAATAATAATAACTTTGTATTTTTATAATACAGTTTGCGATATTAATTATTGTGGGTAATTCGTTATTATAAGTGCTGAAAAAGAGAAATATCTTTGGCTACTCGTAAAACATATCATGTTGATGTATCACAGCGTGTCGGTAAACGGTAATCTACAATCTCTTGGGATTTCGGGAAAATGAGCGTTCAAAAGGAAGATTATGTAAATACGAATGATAGAGGGAGCTAATATAAAACAACGACTATAACGAATAAGTGTAAGCATAATGATCGTAATGAGTGTTGGATCGTTTGGGCATGTAGAGCGAATGAACGAAGAAGGGAGTGTAAGGAGAATATATGACGCAATTGTGAATAGTTGAAGAAATCGGGGATGCCCGAGGAAGACATGGCACGATCAAGTGAACCGGATACTTGAATCGGGCCATGTCAGGAGTCGCAATAACAGAAGAGCATGTATGAGACGATGTATGAATGTGAATGAGGCAAGGAAAAAAGGGCAAGTTTGGCGGTCTGTCCTCTCTCCCTACCCTTGTTTTTTGTGAAACCGTACAAGTCTCAACTGCTCCCAACCGTATGGAGCCAGTGAGACTATGGAATCCCCAATCGGGGTATGTTGTGAGGCTGAAAGTAGTAGGGATGAGAAGGAGACGGGGAGGTTGAAGGTGGGATGTAAGTTAGTTAAGCGTAAGCGACTCGTTTAACTCATTTAAATAGAACAAAAGTTTAACAACTTCTAAATTTTGTTGCATTTAAAAAAAACACTGAATTTTTTCATACCTATCACAGTCAAATAACGGAACCAAATATGTTTTTTTATAATTTTCATAGGATACTTTGCGATTTTTTTCCGTCGATTAAATTTCATGTAATTCTCTTTTCAAGTCGGCACCTGAATAGAGTTTATCTTCAAAAATAACAAATGTTTTTCTAAAACATTAAAAACTTTTGTCCTGGGGAATTATATTAAATCTAAATGTCAGTAGAAATTCGGAATGCGGAGTCTTGAAAGGAAATTTAGAGTTTGATCACCGGGGTTATGTTCCGCATCACAATTTTTATCGGAGCCGAAATCGTCATGTTTTACGTTTAGACATTGAATCTGATTGAATGATTTGCAGTTGCAGTTATTGTTTGATCACATAGTTCAGAACCAGACAAGTCCCGCTTAACATGACTGTCGGGGCATCACAATTTCTGGAACAAAGCACTAAGTAAAACAGGATAAGTCGCGTGGAATCCCAGTAGACTAAAGATTATTGCAATCCGAACAACGGAGACAAATGTTCAGTACTTTGCGACTATGCGTTGTTTGTACAGAGATCGTGCGGCGAACAGTTGCTTGGGGAATCTGCAAATACCTAATGACCTACATATATAACAAAAAAACCGACCAGCAAACCAATCAAAACAAACGACAGGACATATTATATAGCTATTGTACAATGCGGAATAGAACGTGCCACGTAAGGGGTCAGAAAAAATGGATTATATCCTATCTCTACCTAATGAAACTAGGATTGCGCTGCCCCAAACCAAATACAAGGCATTATGCACCTTTGTACTTACAAATTTTGGGTATCTTGATGATATAGAGGGAATGTTGGATCAGGTTGTAGAGCCCGCACCGATAATGTTCAGTTAGATTGGATCACAGGTAACGAAATCACAGTTAAAAAATTAATCATGCTAACCTTATCACTGCACAAGCACGGCGATCATCACTTGCAATCAATTGATTTTCCACAGCGTTTACGGCGGTATAAATATCAGTAGTTACTGATATTGGAGGGGACCCACCCTTTCCCGACGGATTAAACTGATTGTTTAACCTCCTTAGCCGCACACGTCAGGACTCTAATTTTTTTTTGTAAAAAGAAGCTACATTTATTTTAAAACGATTCTAGACCCTCCAATGTCCCTGCATGCATGATTGTTAGTACGAAATAATGTATGCATACTTACATTAATAGTAACACAAAATAAGAACACATATGAAATGTGTTCGCCTGGTGGTTTGGCATCTAAAATTACATAATAAATAAGGAGCACAAATTTTATAAGTGGAAGTATGATTGAAACATAAAAATATACAAGCCGCGTATCGAGGGCAGTTTACCCCACTATTACGGGGCGGTCCCGGCAAGAATGAGCGTGGCAAGCGGCCTGGCCACAACGATCCCAAGCACCCGCGTCCCTTAGCCAGTTTTCCGAGAGTACCCTCGAAGAAATGTAAATGGGGGGAGGGGGGGGGAGATACTCCCAAAGACCCTAGGGAATGAAGTGAGCCTCAGGTCACCGGAGGCAGGACGGAAGGGGACCGGGCTCGCGCAAACATTCCCAAGGCCCGCTCATGATGCCGGGGGAGGCACCCGTGGTTCATGGGACAGCCGCCCCGGATTAATGTCACCTTACTGGATGCAGGAACAGGGTCTATCCGCCCCCGTGGTGGGGAAATGAACAATACAGTAGTTACTGATATGGAACTTTCGATATGTAAAATGGAACACTTTACCGGCGATACGTATTCGTCGAATTAAATTAAATTCGTAGTAAGAAAAACTGAAGCCGTTTGCTGACTCAGCGCAAACATAGCGCCGGCGGCGATTATTTGTACAATTACGCACAAAACATTTTTAGACTTTTTCTGTACTCTTAATATCGTTTAGGGGAAAGTGTCCCATAAACCGCCAGAGCTTTAGCATACACGAAGAAAACTTAGAAACTTCGGTTGAAAACGGGAATGCAGGCCCTTAAAGATTGAAATAAAAGGTTTTCTAATAAACTTTTAGTAAGATTTCAATTTAGGAGACGGGTTTGGTTACCGCCGCCCCGGGAACCATTTATTGGATTATCAACACCTCTGCCATTGGTCACCCGAAGTGGTTTGCTACGTTTATTGATTTAGCAGGGGTGCTGAGGTTCATCGGGTTAGGTATATTCAAGATGTGCCTGCTTACCAGCTGCACGGCGTGCCATAACGGGAGAGGCTGATTTGGGGAGATCGTTTGACCTCTCCAATTGGTCTCTCTTGACCCGTCGCCTTGCGCCGCAGCGGAAGGAAATGATCATTCGTCAGTCACTCTTGGACACACTGATCCCTAGATTCCTTCCCACCCGTCATACTTTTTTCGTTCCCAAAACCTCCTCTCCCTCCATTCCTTAAAATACCCACTAAATATCATCCCCAAAGATGACAGCCCCGAGGAAATGTTTTTTTCCTCATGGCCTCTTGTGTGGAGTTAATGTAAAATAATAAGATACGAGTGTATCATCATGATGTCGGTAAACGTATTCATAGAAATCCAAATATTTCCGCATTTTGTCATTGTACATTATTGTGGCAAATGCAGGTGCATAAACACGTGTTCTAAAATGTTAAGAATGTAATAAAAGTTTATTAGGAAACGGCCTGCAACCCGATTTTTAACCGGCTTTTAATAAATCAGCTATACTCATTTGTCTCCTTGTAAGTATCTGCCGCATTTTCTGTATCCACGGGTATCTGCCGTACAGATTCTTTTACACTTACAGAAATGCTCGTCTTTCAGCCCGTGACATCATGCTCGACCGAACATATCCATACGTGAATACTAGTGGTTACATCCCAATTCTTTCCACGTTTGTATGTGTGTTTATGCGTCCAAAGAACACTACCTTCTCATTCAATAAGGAGACCAGATCCAAGCACAGTAGTAGGCAAAATACTGGTTAGGATTGGACCAGCGCGCATAGCTATCCTATGTTCTCGTGCATGGATTCAAGATCCTTCCTTTTATTTAATATTTATTACCTAGATTCGGGAAGCTAGTACTCGTCTTCACCTCTTAATCTTTTTTTTGACCACATACCCATAAGGAAATTTAAAAAAAAATCTGAGTATAAATAGCTATTCTGCGGAAACTACTTATGGTAGATTGTATACTATTTTTTTTAAAATATAAATACTAATGGATCCCCCGCAACGCTTCGCTATTACTAATGTCTTGTATTTATTATATTTTTGATGCCTGTTTTCCCACAAAACCTCCCGGTAGAGGTGGTCGTCGATATCCAAAATGGTTCTGTCGAGATACCATCGCGAGCATTTGGGTGAAACATGCTCTCCATAAGAAATGGAAGGCTTCTGGCTGTTGATGTGATTATGATCTGTTCAGTGCGCATAGAGCCGTGGTCAAGCGCAATATTCGCACTGCTTTCCAATCATATATAAATTCCATTGAACACGATATCAAACATGATCCCAAGATGTTCTGGGACTATGTCCAATCGCTACGTAAAGATGGTGGTATTCAAGACACCATGATGCATCGTGATCGGGAAGTTAGAGGAGTGGATGTAGCTAACGCATTTGCAACACACTTCCCATCCGTGTATAATAATGAGTCTCCAATTCTAAATATTAATACTGCTGCAAAGTCGAATGTAAAGGGAGCCAAAAATATCGATATTGGTCAAATTGATGAATCGGATATAGAATCTTCCATTCGGAAACTGAAAAATACTCATTCACTTAGTCCAGATTTTCTACAGGTATTCTTCTTAAAAGATTGTGCTGAGTTTTTAAAGCTGTCACTAAGCTTCTTATTTAACCTTTCCCAAGAAACTGGTGTATTTCCTGATTTGTGAAAAAAATATCAAAAATTGTCCGATTCATAAAAGCGGCATAAAGACTTCTGTGGAAAATTTTAGACCGGTGGCAATACTCAGTTCAGTTTCAGTGCCGGCAACCCGGGCGTTTATTTAAGGTTGGTTCTGTACAGATGTTTTTTTTTCATTACCCTCCTCACTAGACAAAGTCTGTCATGAGGCTGGTAATTAACAATTTATATATAAACCAAATGTTTAGTAAAAAATTGAAAAATAAAAATAATAAGAAAAATACTAGTAAAAAATGAGTAATATAAAAATAGAAAAATAAGTGTAGTACTATATGTGTTGAAAAATTATCTATCAAAAATATGAAATGAGTATTTCGTATTATAATTAATTGTAAAATTTTGTAATTTTGTTAGAATTTGTGTGCAGTATGGTTTGTAAAATGCATTAGATGTTTAGAATATTTCTAATATCTGTTCTTTCTTTTACCATCAACCAATTTACAAATCTTTTGAACACCCAATTCACAATATTTGGTAAGACGTAAGTTTTAGTTTGGCTTAGGAACATGTTGAATATGTAAGGAGCCAGGTAAGATTCATGTCTTTTAGCGAGATTTGATTTGATATACGGTACTTGTAATTGTTTGTGTGTAATTGCTCTCGTGTTTTGCGAGTGAGTTATCTCGCCGTTAGTCTGCACCGGCTAAATTGTTCGAATCGATTCTTCATAAATTCACACTACCACAAGTTGAACCGTTTTTAATTTATGAAAAGCATGGATTTAGAAAAGGTCGATCGACAGAAACCAACCTAATGGTGTTTACGGATTTCGTATCAAAATAATTAGACAAAGGGCCATCAAGTAGATTGTTCATACAATGATTTTTCAAAGGCGCTCGATACTGTTAATCACGACGTTTTACCCAATAAACTGGCTACAATAGGATTCTCCATAAGACTACTTACTTTTTTTGCTAGATATCTTGCAGACAGGAAACAGTTTGTGTCTCACGGACTATTCCAATCTATACATTTCTTTGTACGATTGGGGGTACCCCAAGTCAGTAATTTAGGCCCACTCCTCGTTTCCATATTTACAAACGATATTTCAGAAGTAATTCACCATTATTTTTTTATTTTTTTTAAATATAGACAAACATTCCCGGGTTACGAATAACCTGACAATATTTGAAAATCTCCTACTACCACCACAGTTAGCTGAAAATGTTGCTTGTGTTGTGATGGAGGACTTAGCCAGCCGAGGAATTGAACACACTACGCTTGAGTGGGACCCAAGCGCGATTATAACTCGGCCACCGACCGGTCAAAAATTCTAGGTTTTCCATTCTAGGTTTCTTCTCTGTGCTGATGACTTAAAACTTTTCTTAGAAATACTAACTTCAAAAGACTGCAATTAACTCCAGTCAGACATTGATAGAATTCTTGAATGGAGTAAAATAAATCGGATTCAGTTTAATGTTTAATGTTGTCATTCACTAGGGCGAGTCATACCTGGTATTACCGGTATACAATGGACGCCCGAAGTTTAAAACGTGTCTCGACAATGAAGGATCTTGGAATCATGTTTGATAGTAGGCTGACATTTCATGCTCATATTGAGACGGCATGTAGCACTTCACTGAGAATTCTGAGCTTTGTTCTTCGCACTGCAAGGAATTTTAGAGATAACCGGGTGCTTATAGTTTTATTTAATTCCTTAGTAAGGAGTACACTTGAAAGTGGGTCGGTGATTTGGAAGTCCACACCAGGTAAAGTATTCTCTCATTATTTAAAGTGTAAAGTATGTAATAAATATATTAATATACGTTGTAAAGTGTAAGGTTCAATAAACAATTAAGTTAAGTAAAAATAATTAATAAAATAAAATATTGACTTAGACAGATCATTGGTTTTTTTGAGGCTCTCGAATATTTTACCCAGAATAATACATAAATTGAACGGGGCGGAATAATGCTTTGGGCCTCGAAAAACTCCAACCTTACATTATTGATTATAATAAATTGTTCTTTTAAACAGAATGTTCTCGTTAATATCGGATAGAAAAAGTGGATCAAAAATAAAATGATAAGATTACGAATCGTGAGACGTTTTCTCATTTGACAGATTTCAGATCAAATACAAATTGGTCCTATAAATATATTGGGTTCAAGCATTGGAAAAACTGATGGCGACTTATCAAATAGGAAGGTACTTAACTCAATTTGTGAGAGGGGTTGTATATGACAGCAATATCAGCTTGTTCTTGGCCAAAAATATCTGTAAAAATAAGTCGGTCTTTTTTTGGTGAATACAGTTTTTTTTTTTTTTTTAATGAAAGACAAACATTCCCGGGTTACGAATAACCTGACAATATTTGAAAATCTCCTACTACCACCACAGAAAGCGGAAAGTGTTGTGATGGAGGACTTAGCCAGCCGAGGAATTGAACACACTACGCCTGGGTGGGACCCAAGCGCGATGTCAACTCGGCCATATATAATGTGTATGTAAATAGAAGTGTTAAAAGCTGTCTAGAGTGGTTGTTACATTGTTGTGCGGAAGTGAGGTATGGTAATGGAAGATTGACGAAAGTTGTCAGAATGATATAGAATGGAGATCTTTTAAAGATTTGGTAAAATCTGAATTGTGAATGGAATATGAATGAAAGGGATACGAAAAGAGTATAACGATGTCTTTAAGTGCAAATTTGGTAACTCCACTTTCAACACCTTTACAGGAAGGAGAAAAAACTTTGAGCATTGTTTATTTTTACAAACTGAAAAAAACCTTAAATTTTTAATTGCATACATATATTAATACTCAGTTTCTTTGTTTTATTTCGGGGGCATTTAGGCGAAAAACGACCGCTCTCCCCCTCAAGTCGATACTACTGGAGGTTCGTTTTGGCGTGCGCGGCGTTTCGGAAAAAGTTGCCTTTCATTTGTTTCGGCTTCAGGCGAAAAGCGACCGAGACGCCTCTCTGTCGGCACAGAAGCCGATGTTCAATTCGGCGTGCAAAAACCGATAAGCGATTCAGTGTTTTTTGGCAGAAACTCGACCGGATTCGTTCGTGGCAAGATGTCGCTAAAAATTTGAGGAACTCTGGCGGCGGAAACTGGAAGCGCTCGCGGCGCGCCATACTAAAGTACCGCAGTTCACTCTTCTGCCGCCAGGACGGCCCCACTCTGGCAAAAAGTTGATTGCGGCCGTTTTATTGTCAGAGCTTCCCGATTGGAAATCGACGTTTCTCTGCGAGAAATCACGAGTGTTGCCACACGCGCGGTTTCGAAACGGCCAAATTTTGGTGCATTTTCGCAATGTTTCGTTTTCATCGATTGCCACCGATCTGCAAAACTTTTTCTCCTTCACCGTTTATATTTTTATACAATTTCGAACGCACCCCGAACGCGAAATCATTAAAAAAAATTTCGTGCGCCTTTTTGCTCGAAAATTTTGCGTTTTTCGCATTACTCTAACGTAAATTAAAAACACGATTGATTTTGATCGAGCGTCGGATCTGATTTAATCAGGTATCGTTGATTTTTTTTTTAAATTTCATGAAAAAAAATATTTATTTCACGATAATCATTTATCGGGAAAGATTTTTAATTTAAGTGGAAATGTTTTTTTTTGCATAATGATATAATTGGAAAAAAATTAGTCACGTGGTCGCCACGAAACCACGTGGTACGATTTTTTTATAAAATTTACACGGTCAACCTTATGATAGAATTCCGTCAAAAAGGCGCAGTCTACGGTTAAAATTATCGAAAAAATTCATCCTCCGAAGGTTTAGGAACGTTAATCGGCCGTCCTACATATGGCGCTCGGTTCAAAATGTCTCACAATAACCGGCTAAAGTTTTGACATTTGAGAATTGAACCGAAAAATGCCATTTTTAATCAGTCTGGCATTTGGCCAATTAGCAATAATAGCAATCATAGACAAGAACCGAAGTGATGTGCTTTTATTTTAGGCATATGAATTCAAAGAAACGATAAAATCTGTGTAGGTACTTACTTTGGTGGCTTATCTTTTGAAAATCGATAATACTTTTGAACGAAATAATTTTTTTTAATTATTAATGAAATAAAGTTGGGGAAAAATAATATGGCACGGGTACCGTCGCCCCGTAGTGAAAAACTACATCAATAGCGCCACGCAAGTTTATAATTTGTACCAGGAGCGCAGAAATTATATAGGGTGAAGCGGTGTTAATTGTTTTGTAAAATAAACATTTTTTTATCAAAAATTTTTCCAGTTTGAGTGTTTGTAATAAATTTGAGAGGCGGGCATGGGTACCGTCGCCCCGGGAGCCATTCATATTTTAAGTTTTTATCTCTTTATTTTTAAACGAGTAGGTACCTAATTGCGTTATGAATATATTTTTTTGGTAATTTTTTTTTTTAAATATATTAAGTTTGAAGATATTTTTTTTATATAATTTTTTCCAATAAAAGTTTTTACATTTTACATGTTTGTAGAGCGATGTTTTTTTCCAAAATGAAACTCGCTGGGACTTTTGAAGAATGTCGGTGACAAAAACCGTACATCGGATATGGGTATCAAATTACGCGTCTCGACTTACAGAATCCGAACGGCTCGGTGAAAAAATGATCAGTAAGCTCCTTGGCTCTTTTTTTTCTCAAAATATTCATTTATTTCTAAACAAACATATATTTTAATACATTTGTGGTCACATATTCATTGCTTCATTCACATGCAAACATACATATTACATTAATAAAAGTTTTTAAATTTTGCGTGTTAATTGAGCGATTCTTTTTCCAAAATAACAACTTTTGAAGAATGTCGGTGACAAAAAACCGTACATACGATATGGGTATCAAATTACGCGTCTCGACTTACAGAATCCGAACGGCTCGGTGAAAAAATGATCAGTAAGCTCCTTGGCTCTTTTTTTTCTCAAAATATTCATTTCTTTCTAAACACACATATATTTTAATACATCTGTGATCACACATTCATTGCTTCATTCACATGCAAACATACATGTAACATTTTAAAAAGTTTTTAAATTTAGCGAGTTAATTGAGAAATTCTTTTCCAAAATAACAACTTTTGAAGAATGTCGGTGACAAAAACCGTACATACGATATGGGTATCAAATTACGCGTCTCGAACTACACAACACGAACGGCTCGGTGAAAAAATGATCAGTAAGCTCCTTGCCTTTTTTTTTCTCAAAATATTCATTTCTTTTTATAAAATTTTGTAGTCCCACACCCTCGCCTCATCTACATTCAAATACTACACCACGCACATCATTTTTACCCATTAGTTGCCTGCAACGGGCAAAAAGCTAGTATATATTAAAAACACAAGAATACCGTACAAGAGTCCCAGCTACTCCCAACCATCTAGATCCGGAGAGGCTTTTGCATTTCCGATTGGGATATGTTGTGAGGTTGAAGGTGGTGGGGAGGGGAAGGAGATGGACTGGAGCGAGGTGGGGTAGTACCTGGCTATTCAGATCTGGTCACCAAACACGGCTAAAGCCATTTCAAGCAACGTTGCAATTCTGAATTGTGGTCTTACACCAGAACGATTCTGTGAGTATCTTCCGCTCTGAAACGTGTCGCAAGTATACTATGTATTATTTTAAATGAATAAATCGTGAAATAACACAAATTCATCAAACAAAATTTACTTGCGGGGGTTGCCGGGATTTGAACCCGCGACCTTCAGATTGACTTACCTCTCCACCGCAGAGGCCTTATTTGATGAATATATTAAACCCCCGTATACCCAATTTCTATTGATTTATAACAAGGTTTTGATTAACTCTTTGAGTTTTAAATTCCAAAAATAAATTTCTTTTAAGAGATAATATCTATACATCTGTTATGCCGAAAGTAAATTATATGAAATTCCCTCGATATAAAAAAATCGAAAAGTAAGCTCCGTAAATTATAAAAAACACGTTTTGTTCTGTTATTTAATATGTTAAAGCATGAAAAAATTCAGTCTATCTTTAAATCCAACTAAAGCATTTGTCGAGAGTTTTTACCCTATTTCAAATGAGTCGTGTTTTATTAAATATCTTCACTTAATTATTAATATTTTTTTATTAACGCGTTTTATATCTCTGCTTATGCTTGCAGATTTCTGTGTTGGGAACTCTTTGAAAAGTAAAAGGTTCTTTACAATAATTGCGTTTATTTACGTTACAATAAATAAGTCTGGATTTAGCTACACTGTTCATTACCCGAGGGTTGGTAATTCTCTGTTTCTAGAAGCTTGTTGTCTGGCAATAATATCTCACATGCAATTGCAACACTCTAGTGACATCTGTAGGACTCTGAAGTAAGCTTTATGACTGGTGCCATCTATCTCTTGAAAACCCAACTTATTACCAAACATTCGTATTTACTTATCTTCCTTTCAAACCATCTTACTAAGGGGCCTGAAATGACTATGTGTTAATATTTTTTTGCCAGTTTTGGGAGTTGTAAAATTGCAGATTGAAATAAATTTTGAAAATGGAGTTATCAGTTTTATTGCTGTTGTTGCCTTAAACTCTATATAATATCTCCATATATTATAAAGTTTGATAAAATTATTGAAAAAAAAAAAGTAAAATATATTAAATAATTAGCTTAAAAAATAAGTGAAAATTAATAATTACCAAATCAAAATCTGAATCATATTTGGTTGGTAATAAGTAACTCGTGGTAATCATAATGCATAGTAATTTTAAAGTTTTGGAAGTCGTCGTACTTCTAGTTTTTTATATTCTATCTTCTCGTGTACAGGTTGGCTAAAATATCAAGTTTTCTCTACTCTATGTTGATGTCTCTTCTGTGGCAAAACTGTTCATTCATCACTAAACCTTAATCTGTAGAAGATGTTTCCATTGGGATTTGTTATATCTCTGCCTTTACTTGCAGATTTAGTATGTTGGGAACTCTTGATAAAGTAAAAGGTTCTTTACAATAATTGCGTGTATTTATGTTACAATAACTAAGTCTGGATTTAGCTACATGTTCATTAACCGAGGGTTGGTAATTCTCTGTTTCTAGAAGCTTGAAGTCTGACAAGGATACCCCACAGGCAATTGCTACACTCTAGCGACATCTCTCAGACTCTGGAGTAAGCTTTCTGACTAGTGCCATCTATCGCTTGAATACCCAACTTATTACCATACATCACAGGATTATACTGAAGAACACGTATGTCAGTAATTCTAATAATGTAAGCTTTACGAATAAGGCTACGATTTAGTTACTTACGTTGTTTTTATTCGAACGGAAGATAAATATAGATATTTGTTGATTTTATAAAGGGGGAGTGGACAAGCCGAGGAATTTGTAAATTTGAGGAAGAAAAAGTTGGGACGTTCTAGAAAAACGATCAAATCAATAAAATATATTTACAAACGACTATAGTATTTTGACGGCTTCCGTTGTCGAAGGGTAAGGCTCTCAAGTAGCAAGCCAGAGGTCGCAGGCTTAATACTCTTTATATTATTTATAAATAAATTTTATTCGATTGATTCGTGTTACAATTTACTAATTATAATAATACATAGTATATGTGCGGAACGTTCCAGGGTGAAAGATACTCTCAGTATTGTCCTGATGTAAAACCACCATTCAGAATGAAAACGTTGCTTAAAATAGCTTCGGTCGTATTTGGTGACCAGATCTGAATATCCAGTTACATCCCCTTTCTCCCTCCTCCATCTCCTTTTCCTCCTAACCGCCTTCAGCCTCGCAACGCACCCCAATTGGGGATGCCATAGTCTGACTGGCTCCAGACAGTTGTTAGCAGTTGTGACCCTTGGGCGGTTTCACATAAAAAAAACCGTGTCAATATAAGGTATGTTCTAATATGTAATGTAAAGGAGTGTGTGCCAAAATACATCTGTGTGACATTTCATCTTCTGGGTGAATGTTTCCATATTGTTTATTTTTATTTAGCTCATTAGAAATTTGTAAATAATCTATTCAATTTGTCTCTTTACGAAACGAGAGTAAGTAATGTATTGTGAATCAGATGAGTTATTTCTCATTCCCTTGACTAAAAGAAGTTCTTAAGCCAGTTCAGTGCTATGATCGTCAGTCTTCATCAGTTATCATTTTTTTTCTCCGGCAATACGTCATGATACTGTATCATTTATGAAATGGTTGTATCATATTACGTTTATGTATGAACATAAATCGTTCGCGACAAGGTGGCATGTCGGTAGGGATGTAAGGACCGCCACGCCGTCTTAAGAGAAACTTATCATTCTTTTAGTTGCCATAATGTAATCATAATAATATTATGATAAAAATTGCTATAGAGTGGTTTTTGGCTAGGTTTTAAAAGGTTTCGTTGCATTATGACAAATGTAATACTTAAACTATAATGCGACATGACTTTTAAGTTAAGGATATTTTTACTAGGACAGAAATATCAAAATTCGAAGTGCTTTAATTTTTGTATGAACTACATTTATATTTTTTTTACTCTTCATTACAAGGACCCGCTAAATAGCCAAAGCAGTTTGTCAGCAGTGGTGGCTCGTGACTTTTGGGTGTAATAGATTGCTAATATTACAAAAATGGCATTATCGATGTTTTTGTAGCTGAAAACGACGTTTTATTTTTTTTCGAATATTCGATTTTTTGTGTGAATATTTTCAGGAAATTTCAGTTTAGCCGTGCGCCGCAAGAATTTCCTGAAAGTCTTCATACAAAAAATCGAATTTCGAAAAAAAAAAAATCGTTTTCAGCTACAACATCAATAATTCAATTTTTGGTAATATTTGCACTTTAGTACACCCAAAAGTCACGAGCCGCCACTGAAATGTTCAGCAGGTAAGTTTCACAATCTTAATTATCAAAGCACACATTTAACAAGAAGTCGCAATATAGAAAATAGATAAAGAAGAATTACATTTCAAGTGACTAAAATACAAAGACATAAATTACATAGTTATATTTTGGGATGTTGTACGAAGGGTCTATTTATGGAATATGATAAGTAAACCTGGATCTTGAATAAATACATATTGTGGGAGAGACGAAACACAAAAGCTGGCAGTGCCAGTTTTCATGTAAATATCATCTGTTTACAAGTTTTAAGTGTGCTTTATTTTAATAAGTATATTTAATGGTAAATGTGGGGTAGTTTTAGTATTTTGTGACATTCGTCAAAAGATATTTTGTTAAACTGTCTATAAGTAACGTTGAAAATGTCAAAGGTCAACGCAGCATCATTAAGCAGTTGAGTTCTGCTTGGCAGAAGTCCTCGTTTTCGGACAGGCACGTGTAAATTAACCTTTTTCGACATAGGAGGATTAAGTATAGTTTTAGAGATTAACTTTTTACCTAAAAATATTTTTTGACGGCTCTAAGGTGTTGAAATCAAGCATTGCTGTTAAGAACAAGGATGGATATATAATTCGACATTATGTAAGTATATTTTCTTATATTACCTACAAGTAATGGATAATCCTCTTTTGTACTTTTTTCTATTTGTAGGGTGTGGTTTTGTTCGGAAGGGGCCAAACGTTTCCTCGTATCCCCGATGCCAAGCGATCAGTGACACTATTTGTTCAAAGCCAAATCAAATTGAAATATTGGTAGAACAAACACAGCCTAGCGTCTATATTCTAAACGTTGCCCTGGGTTCCGTGGAAATAGGGAAATCCATTAAACGCTTTCTAAGGAGAAGTTTTCGTTGGCAAATCTGGGGGGCAATACCAGAGGTCGCTTTTAAACTCAATTTAGGATGCAATTGCAAAATTTACACAGGGTCAACACTTATGCTACCATTTGGTTGGCCTTAGAACAAATAAAATTTGGCTGCTCTTTTTCTGAAAAAAATCAAAGACGTTTATTTAGTAATAATTTCAAGTAAGAAATACATGCTATAAATCATTATAGTTTACAAAGTAAACCCATTATTTGTATTGCGTTTGACACTGAACTGTGAAACAAGTACTTTGTAGTATGAAATATTATCACTAACGGCAATAAAATACAACACTTGCATCAAAACTATTAAGATTTATGGCAGTAAATTGTTGAAGATTGCAATAGAAACAATGGAAACTTTCAGTTGTTTCATTTCAGTTTGCGCATGTAAACAAGAAGATAAAATTCTGAAAAAACTTACCGCATTTGTGTTCAGAATACAAATCTTGAGTTTCGCGAGGAACTACGTACAAATATTCTTCTACACTATCGGGATTTTTCTATTGTGATTCTGTTCTTTCGTCCATTGTATTGGATAATAAATGGTACATTTTCTCTCTGCATTGAGTTCTGTTTTCAAATTCTAAGATCATTGAAAAAGAAATACGAGAAGGGCTCTTGCCACCGAAATAAAATCCACATGAATTAATAAAAATAATGTAAAAAAAAACTTTCACATTATAGATACTACTTTCTTCTTGATAACACCTTCAATCATTTTTTGAAAATTTTACGTATACAAACTTTTTTTTAACTTACCAATTTAGATTTTTTTTATTTGATTTTTATTATATTTAGGCTTAAAAGGGTTATTTTTTAGTAGCAATCTTATCACACGAACAATTATTTATTTAAAAAATATATTTTTTTTTTTTTTTTTAATAATTATTTTTTATTTTTAATGATATGTTTTACATGGGACATAATTCATTTTACATCATTGGTTTTTTACTACTCTTCCATTGAAAGCATTTGCTTGTGTATGGAAGGGGAGTGTACATAAATGTTGTTGTTAGTTAGTACTTAAATAATTCATTGTACATAAATGTATGTTTGCTGTAATATTTCTTTGGAAAGTAGTGAAGGATAATATATTAATTTATTAAATTTTTAAAAAGAAAGGAAGCGATGGAAAACTAAGGATATTTGTAAGATTAATTAAGTGACAGTAGTTTTTTTTTCAGAATATTTTTAAAGTGTCTCTTGACAGAGAGCAGTATTCGGGTTTTATCATTAATGCTTCTGATTTCTTCTGGTAAACGATTGAAAAACGTTCTTCCCTGGTAAGTATAATGATGTTGTGCAAAAGACGTATTTAGTTTTGGGCATAGAAAAACATGTCTAAGTCGCGTTCTGTTTTCATTTAAAAATTGATATTTATCTTTTTCTTTTATAATTTGGATTAATGAGTTTTTAATATATAGGTCTTTAAATGTAGGTACTTGAAATTCTTCAAACAGGCGTTCTGTTGGGTAGTCAAAGGATTTTTTTAATATAATTTTAATAATTGTTCTTTGTATAATTTCAATTGGAAGAAGGTAACATTTATACGCGGATCCCCAACTTATAATAGCGTATTGTAAAGTGGATTGAACTAAGGCATAGTAAATTAAATATAGATTTTTTATCGACAGAAAGTTTCTAATTCTTAAAAATATATATATTAATTTTCTAATTTTGTTTACTACTTGACATATTTGTTCTTTCCATTTCAGATTTTTATCAATAATTACTCCTAGATATTTAATTTTATTTGTTGTTTTTAGTACTGTACAGTTTGATTTGCAATAGTTTTGGCTGTGAATTTTAGTATTATTATGTATGACAATGTTAAAATTTTTAGGAGTATCATTTGTATGGATTGCAAATGGAATTACAAATGTCTTTTCATTATTAAGTGACAGTAAATTAGTGTCGAAAAAATTCTTGAGCGTGTTGATGTCTTCCGTGGCCTTTAATTCTACATTTTCCCAAGTCTTATCACTTATTATTAATACTGTATCATCGGCGTATGACGTAATTTGACCGTGTAAAGGTTGAAAAAAAATATCGTTTACATATATAGTAAATAGAATTGGTCCAAGCACTGTACCTTGGGGGATTCCAAAGCTTGTAATCTCTTGATCACTATTAACACCATTGATTTTTACTAATTGAGGACGGTTTTTTAAGTAGTCGGTGATCCATTTAATCGCGTTGCCTTTTATGCCGATTTTATTCAATTTTTTTAATAGCATCTCATGGGATATGCTATCGAATGCCTTTCTAAGGTCAATAAATATACCCGCACATTTTTTACTTTTATCTAGTGATTCGTAAATGTATGAAGTTACGTTAGCAATAGCATCTTGTGTGCTGAGTGATTTTATAAAGCCAAACTGGTTTTTGTGTAATATTTTATTATTATCTAGAAAATTTACCAATTGTTTTTTAACTATTTTTTCAAAGATCTTTCCTATATTAGAAATTAGACATATTGGGCGATAATTCGTTGCTTGATGTGGATCTCCAGATTTGTAAATAGGTGAGATTATTGTGGTTTTGTAGTTCATTGGAAAAATTCCATTTGTTAAACTTAAGTTTATTAAATGAGTGATAGGTTTTATTAAGTGAGGTTTCATAGTTTTTAACATGTGTGTCGTAATAGAATCAAAACCGGGGGACGAACCTCCTTTCATATTTTCTATTATTTTCGAGATTTCACATTCTGTTGTTGTTTCAAACATTGAAAGTATATTACGTTTCTGTATATTTTTATTTTTATATATGAATTTACAATGTAACATGCATAAATATAGCTAACATAAAATAATAATGGATCCTAGTCCAAGAAAAACAGCCAAAACAGGATCAGTCATTATATTTAAGGTATTTGTCAGTCAAATAAGGATTGCAACCAAGCAGAAAAATAGACGCCATGAGGAAAATCCTTCACAAGCGATAGGCAAAATACGGAGCTATTTATTTCACAAGATCAAGAGATATATATTTTTTTCATTTTCCTGAGGGAGGACTCTGGTTTGAAGGGGTTAAATTAAAACACACTGAAAATCAGAAAAAAAGTAAGTTTTACATCAATAAATTAAAGTAGTAGGCTTATCTGGGACGGGTTGTTTCAGAAAATTTGAACAACTCATCAAATTTAAAAGTTAATTTTCAAGTTCTGTGAAAGTCCTATTGAAGTTCTGCTATTATATCAACATGGGCCAGTTGCTTCACATTTAACAAATAGGTAATAATCCTTTTTTTTACTTTTTCTAGTATAGATGTTATTTTCGGGCGAGCCTCAAAATGTATTTTAAAACCCGAACATATCCACTTGATAAAATCTTCTTCTGTAAAATCAAAATCAGATATCACTGATGAAGAAGAAGATAATACTAACAAATGTAAACGAAACAGAACAAAATACAAAAAATAAATTATAACGGACACAACCAGGAATCGAACCCAGGATCTCTTGTCTTACCGGGACAGCGTCTTAACTACTTGACCATTGGGAACTAGTTACTAAACCTCATATTACATTGATAGTTATATGCATAATCTTTAACAAGTTTAAAAAAAAAATTGTTACTCAAAATTATTTTTTATTTTAATTTTACCGGATAACTCATCAAAATGACAATTCAACAAACCTTTAACAAGTGATGAAACAAAAACTGGATTAAATAGGTTCCGTTGGTTAGGTTTATGTATTAGCTGTGACTTTACATCCCCTTTTTAAGGTATGTTGAATTGTCCCTGTGTTGAGTTTTCATGGAACTAGCTTCTTTATATATACTCAGTACCTGCACAGTTAAACAAATCAAATTTTACGTGACGGATTAAAAAAATCAAACCTCATTTTACATAATTTATTCCTTTATTAGTTCATTTTACAGGAGTATTTAAATAAATCTTAAAAATTCTGTGAATAGAGATAACCTGTGAATATTAAGGTCATTAGTGAAAATGTACATAAGCGTTCAGAAAATATGTTGTACATACGCATTCTATTTATAAATGAATGTCTGATAAATATTCTAGTGTATTCCAAATCAATTCTACCGGCGTACAAAATTCAATTTTCATATTCAGATGGATACATTGGTGAAATTCCACTTTCAGCTTGAATGTCTCCGGGTGGTTGTGGTTTTCTATCCAATATATCGCATCGGCGAACAGGAAGATGAAATATACGGGATTATACAAGCCCCGGGCTCCAACGTCTCGAGATGCTAATTTTAAATGTTGCCCCGGGCAATTAAGGTTAGCACGTCTTATTTTTCTGAAAGTTTTCTTTGCCATGAGGGATCCCAGGAAAAAAATTTATTCACCGTCCAACATAAATGCTCGATTTTTTTAATGCACGTTTTCAGTGTTAGAGAAAATTTTTGAATTTTTTACTTGTAAAAATGGGCCGGATTTTAAGTGTTGGGCATACGATTTTGCATCACATGACGTGCCCGGTAAATCAGTCGGTCCGTATCCTCGCTATGTGCCACATTCCTCACTCGAATTTAAGCGGACTAAATTGGCTGCTTAAGCCTTGGTAGAAGCAGCAGAATAGTTTATATTTTGGACGTCGAGGCGCTAGCAGTAACAAGCGTCAAATATGACGTTTACGTGATTAATTACGTACTTCCATCTCACCGAAATACACGTGAATTACCTGATATTATCAGTATAGACTATTATATTCATCGAGCAATGAGGGGTGTTGATGTTATTAACTAATAATAAATCTAATATTGACAAATAGTCTGGTAATGTATTAAAAATATATTTATCAACGTTCTGATAGTGTTTCCATCGGTCTGTTCGTCATATTTTCATAAATGCATTAACTCCAACAAACAAATACTATTTCAATGTGTCATTTATATTTTGAAAGCTCTCGATCTCCTGAAAACAGCAGAGAGCACAGATGTACCACTTACGTAGACAGTAATTATCACTTACGTAGACAAATTAAGCACATTCCTCTATTAAAATCAAAGACAACACGTGTGATACTTCTGATATATAGGCTTCTGACCTATATACGGATTATGTTCCAAGCCGCGCTACGCTCGACTCTCCACATACGAGTATATACCGCGCCATAACATACATGCCAATATTCTTGTGCGATGTTTTTCCGGGTGGTTCTTGAGACACCAGACGCTGTTAGATAGTTAAGATATAATGTAAGGTTCATGTTTTGTTGTACGAATAACCATTTACAATAAAACTTATACAATTATCGACGAAGTAACGTACTAATGTGAATGTATTTAAAAATCATCATATTTGTCTCTAGATTTTCTGGATTAGGCTTAAAACAGGTTGTATAACTAGCTGATAAAAGATGATTTAATAATAACAATTCTACGAAGCGATATCACCCACATTTTGGGCCTGATATCGAACTGATATCAACGTTTCAAATAAACGTAAAGACAATGCGGGAATTGTCAAGAAATTTTATCTGCAAATCGTATTTGACCTTTTCAACGTGGAAATTTTATGTAGCAATCGCTGTAAGCGGAACTTTTTCACATTATCACATGGTTCAATATGATACAATATAATACAGATTGTTTCGTGTTTTGAAAAGTCGACAAAACTTAAGATTTTTTTCGATAAATTCTTCAAGAGATCCACATCATGAAAAAAATAAGGTTTTAATAATTAATAATTACCACAGAATTTTGACTTATGGATCCGACTGCGAGCCATTTGCGAGGGATTTACGGCATCTGACGGTATCCATGGTCGAGGGGTATGGCTCTCGACCAGCAAACCGGAGGTCGCGGGTTCAAATCTCTGCGTGCGCAAGTAAATTATATTTTATTGATTTGTGTTATTCCACAATTCAATCATTTCAAATAATATAAGGCACATTTGCGGTACGTTTCAGAGTAAAAAATACTTTCGGTGTCATCCTGGTGTTTGACTTTTTTGCTTTAGCTGTGTTTGGTGACCAGATCTAAATAACCAGATAATTCTTTGCTTTCCTCCTACACGTCTCCTTCCCATCCCCAATGCTTTCAGCCTCAAAACACATCCCAATTAGGGATGTCATAGTCTCACCGGCTCCAGGCGGTTGGGGCTGTGCAGTATTAACATAAAAACAATAAAGGGCGCGCTATCAAAACCTAAAATGTGATGCAGCCGTATTCAAGGTAAAACTCACTGGTCGTAACATTATTAAATTATATATGAAATTCCTGTCGTAATATGTATAAAACATTACGACTCTTACGCACGAAGCAGCTTTCATGAAGGTCTGGAATCCTTGTGGTTTTTCCTGAACGCCACTGAGTAACAAAGTTTGTCCATCATCCGGAGTATGTTTTTTACGTATGTTTTCATGTCAGTAATTTTTATTTATCTTTGCATCCTTCTTCTTAATAACACAATCTGCAGTAATGTGTAGAAATTTTTTTTTCAATGTCTCACTCAATTTCTTTCTTGAACCAGGATAAAACACATTTACCTTACTTTATATCTCATCATCGTCATAATATCCTTATTCCAATCGAGATGTGTACCCACCACTTCATCAAGGTTCCTCCAGGCGGACCTATACTATTGGGGTCGTAAACCCATCACTTCTACGAGGTGCCTCCAGGTTTCCCTGTCCCAATCGGGTCGTGGACCCATCACTTCGAAAATAGCGACCCATCAATATATATGTCCCTGTTAAAATAGTCGATCTTAGAGAAAACTGAACGTGGATGGCTGGACGGTTTGGAGCTGTACTATATAGTGTTTTTTTACTAATTTTATTGTGAAAATACCGGCATCACCATGTAATAAGTATTCTCCGCAGTATGTTTAATGCCAGGGGCAAGAATTTACTTCATAGAAAGAAGTAGATAAGATTCAGTCAGAAAACACAATATAAGCAATGTAAAAATAAATACACCTCGCCGTTGAACAAAGCCACTAAAACACCCCTCTTTTGAGCATTAAGAAGTGCGCTGCTGTAATGGAACAGTTCAACGTTTACGGGGGAGAACAATACATTTATGTTGATGGGATTTTAAGCAGGAGGCTGAGCGAAGATTTAACCTAACCTCACCATTTTCGCACCTTCACTTCTAAATAGAACTAATAATTGTTTCAAAGTAATCGATATTTTTTTGTATATATTCTACAGTTGTGTGCGGACCATCAATTAAAAAAAACTATAATATATGTACAACCTTAATTTTACTAAACACGATTTATTTGGGAAAAGGGAATTAGTGTGGAAAAACTGAGAGGCAAAAAACTCTACAGTTTCAAAGAAAATTTATAGTTTAATTCCTGAAAATATACAGAGATAATGAAAAATAATGTTTATAGGTATTATTTCAATTATATTATTAATTATTAAAGACTCTAAGCACACACCAATATTACTATGAAGAATTAATTTGATTTGCTTAACTAAATAAAGTTTGTCAAATTGTTATTCTTGCAACAGGTCAGCAGATCTAAATGTTAGTAATCGTCTAACGAACTTTCTAGATCGCTCTTTTCGTGTAACTGGCCAGCTCATTTGAAATAAACTTTCCTCAGCTTTTACTAATCTCCAGAATTTGGATGAGTTTAAAAGGGGTTTGAAAACAAAACTATTAAAAAAATCCTACCATTCATAAATCTTAACTTCTTTTTAATATTTTATAATTAGCCAAATTCTCAAACTTCCGGCAATTGTTTGGTTTCGGTTGCCACCTTATTGTTAGGTACTTTTTTAAATGTCTACTCAGAAGATTTTCATTCTATTTTTTTCATCGCTTTGTTCAAACTGTACATTTAATGTTATATTATTAGATCTGTATTGGGTAAGGCGCACTGTAATAATAATTTTAAGAACATGACCACTAATACTAAATAACCGTTTTTATGTTTCTTATAGTAAAGCACACTAGAAGTGAAATGACACTAAACTACGCTATATAAATGCAATTGTATTATTATTATAAAAGGGCCAACAGCAATTAAGTTCTGGTATTATGTGCGTCCACAGCGTTATAAATATTAAAATGAGTGAACAGCACCCTTGAGGTTTTTTTGAGTTATCTATTTATTATTATTAATATCATACAAATATTTTGTACTCAATTTCTTATGTGTAATTAAGTTAATTTTGAGTTCTGCTTAATTCATAACATGCAACTTCTCGTTTCAAAATCAAAATGACCGCTATCGTGTCATCGTGTGTCTAACTAAAGCAGGGGTGCTCAAGCTTGAACTGCTGGCGATCTACCTCAATATTATTAGATTCCGATCGATCGACTCTGAGAGGCTGCAAGTATGTGTGATGCAGGATTGTCATCTTTGTAGGTAGGGTGTATCGTGGCGCAGGTATAAGTTTATATATATATTAGGGTGTCCCAAAAAAATTAAAATTGTTATTTTTGAACGCATACCCTCTAATTTTGTTTTAATAACGACAAAACACTTATAAAAAAAATTTCGTTTACTTTGGACAACTGCAACTTGTGCCGACTTGCATCGAAAGATGTCAGTACTTGTACATTAAGACGCCAGCGAGCAAACGTGTTGATGAGCTTGTAGTAACTTGCTATTTTGTTAGTAAACGAAAATCACTCGTTCAGGCAAGATGTTGTTAGATTTACGCACTTCAAAAAAGAGTATATTTTTAATAGGAGTCGTAAAACACCAAATATCGGGTTCTAAACTGCCATCTAATGGACAAGTTCTTGAAGTTTTGTTCTACAATATCCGGAAAGTGAATTTAACTGTCAATATATACAAAATATAGCCATAGTTGGTTTTTTAAAGCTGTGTTTGAAGTAAAAATCAGTCAAGTGACTACAAGCCCTGACATACCACTCTTCAAAAAGTTTCGAGATAACTGTAAACATGTTGATCCCGATAAAATTCAGTGCTACAGAGAAAATCTCACATTGCACCTAACCGCTTCCGAAATCAATGATTTGCTTGACTTTTACCGTACTGCACTGACAACAAAAATACTTTTAGATGACTATTGAGAGTTTTTAGAGCTCTGTGTGATAGTTTTAGGAGGAAATACAGCGAGAAAATTTAAGATTCGGCCTCCAGGTGCTCGATGGATGGCAAAGGCGCTTTATTCCTTGAAAATATCATTAATTTGTGCGCAATTTAAAATTACCGGTAAGGATAAGGCGGCACTTTTAGACATTTGCCTGTTCATAGTAACATCCCATGTCAAGCCATGGTTATTATGTATTATAGCAGTTAAAGCACCTTACCAGGACTTGTGCTTTTTGAAATCGATGAAGGCTTAAGAACAAAATGATGAAAACATCTCAATGGCAGCTTTATTTCTGTTCAGTAAGCAGTTATGGTATTTGACCGATGAAGGATCTATTTTATCGCTGTTTGACAACTAAAATAAAAATGCTCGAAATATCAAAAAAAATAATTTATCAACCCATGACAAACGTTACATCCCATCGAAGGAAGATCTTGATGGTAAATTGTATGGTAAGTTTATTAAGTAGTTTAAATTATGTTTTATATTGAGGTTTTTGTTCATATCATATTTTAGTATCACTTTTGTTTCACAGAAAAATATTTACGACTTCATTTCAGTTAAGAGCAAGTATTTGTTTGATCGTCTGAACACAGATGCCAGTTTTCTTAACGAATTCCCTACGATGTGGTCAAATAATGATTCGTATCATGAAGTCAGAAAGAGGGTGTCGCCGCTGAGGGTAGTGAATGATACAGCTGAAAGAACTGTTAAGTTAATGCAAGATTTTCATGGCTTAATCTCACGGTCAAAGAGGAACAAAAATAACTTTTGTTACGATGCGTTCAGGAACACCGGAAGATTTATCCTGACTGTAAAAAACAAACTATGAAGAAAAAATTTAATCAATAAACAATTTTAAAATATAAAACATTACATAATTGAACATTTGTGCATTTTTAAATTTTATTTATCCGACAAAAATGAAAGTTGAAAATCCTTCCATATTAACTCTGTACCATATGTTTGGCATCAAGTCGGCACGGGTTGCCGGTGTTTAATCAAAATAATATTTATTATATGAGTTATTGGGATCAAATGGAATAAAATAAGAGGGTATGCATATTTAAATTCATGAAAAAAAATTCTTCCTTATGTCCTGGGACACCCTAATATATATATATAGGGACGTTGCATAATTGCATGGCCACGAATCCACATAGAATTTGGAGGAACGACAGAAATTAGTTCGCAATATGCATTTTTTTAGTCAAGGTAGGTGGAGGTCTGCACTAAAAAGTCAATAATAAAAAAGAAACATGAAAAATGGGAAATTTTTCTCGAGATCGACTCAAAAAGCACTCGCGATCGACCGTTTGAGCACCCCTGAACTAAAGGTTTTAAGTATTTATAAGGTGATATCTCACAAAAGCGGCGCTATACAAATTGTCCAATAAATAGAATAAACATTATCTCATTTTGTAATGCATATAGATACGCCGTTAATTATTTTAAACAATGTTTAAATTAAAAATAAATATTTTAACGTAATAATAATATGTGAAACACCCGTTCAAAGCAACTTTTACAGGACATACACATTAAGATTGTTATTTTAAAATAAATTTAAATATTAAAACATACAGATCAACTAGGATTGATAACATATTTCATTTAATTGAATTTTAAAAAGAAGTGAGGTTAGAAATCACCTGACACTATTTGACTATGCAACTTCATAATGAAAAATTCTGTTTGTGAAATTAATTATCTAAGATTTGAACCCGCAAAGCCTAGTCGGTAACTCAACGCTTTGTGCTAATCGGACAATAACCGGTTTAATTTATAACATATCTAGTATCGATCGAAATAATAACAGTTTTTATTTTTTAGCAGAGCTTGTCATATTTTGAAATTCCAACTGACAAGATGTTTGCCTATTGATACACAAAATACATATAATATACGCCGTATCGCACCATTGTCACTCGTCCCAAGAGTAAAAATATTGATGGAAAAAAAAAATTAATAATAATAATTTCAACAATCTCTATGTTACTGAACGTTTTAACATTTTAGATACTTTTGTTTAAAATTTTAACATTAAATCGTGCGTATAATAAATGGACTGAATTCCACATTCCTTAGAAAAATCATAACAGAAGGTACGCCAAGAAGGCATTTAAAACTCTCGTGGCGAGTTGGTTTTTAGAGTTTATGAACACAAAATAAATACTATCCTTATTTTGTTTTATTTAAAAATTCGTAATTCTTTCTGTCATTCAAAATCCTGAAAAATCCTTCAATCTGGAAGTTTTATTTAGAATAATATGATTTCCAAGAATTTCTTTTACCCTTAGTAAATATTTATTGCGAGTTTGGTGTCCCTTAGAAAAGTAAACTCAATTATTTCTATTTTTAAGGTTGAACAAGCCTTTTTTATTGTAGTCATTTAAGCCCTATTTTTGTGAATTACCAATTAACTTTTATTTTTTAAATAAACTTCGTTATATTATTAGACGAGCTGAAGTGTACCCGGCGTTGCTGGGGATTATCCTTAGGGGATAGACAAATCCCACATAGATATACATTTTTAAAGGCCTTTTTAAGATTTGATTTTTTAGCTCTTTAGAAAACCCTATGAAAATCCGTTGTGTAGCTTAGAAGAATTAAGCGCATAAACAGACAGACTCGGATAGCCAATTTATTTTATACTATTTAGAAATTAACGAGTCTCTAGAAAAATTAAATCACAGGGATTCCGTCAATTGTTCCTAATACAATATTTAAATTACAGGTTATACATTGCAATGAAATTGGATTAGGAACGAACTTACGTCGAAGAAACAGTAGATTTTAACTGCCTCTGAAAAAGATTATCTTGATGTCTTTTTTATACCTGAAGCCCAAATTGTGAGTAGGACTTTAGCATACCCAATCTGGGTATGCCCAATCTGGGGAATTTTGAAGTGAAGAAAGGAAATAACTAAGGAATTAAATCTCTCACCAATGACGACTAGTTACATCAAACTGTCTTTCGAATGTTGAATAACAATAATATGTGATCTACTATGGAAGTTTTTGTCTGATCTCTTCATCGCAACGAATGTAGTACAGCATTATTAGATTCTATCTGCAAGTTCTCTATCACGACAGTAAAAGCTCATTCCTGGAACACGCGCTGCATCGCCAGTATTCGTACTTCGTTCGCTGTCTGCATAAAACATGGGATATATTTTTAGTTTCACAAGGCACAAGTTATGCAGAATACGGGATTCAATGTGTCGACCTCCGCATGTTTCTATTTTCTGCACTAGTTCTCTTGGTAGAACTCTATCGCAAGGGTGGAATTATTAGACTTCTAGAAAATATACAAATTATGGTATTCACGTGGTGCAGAAACGTGATGTGATCGTCCTGATATTTGGAAAATACATCGTAAAAGTTGTCACAAAAATGGTACGTATTCAAAATATAAAAACGGTTTATGTGGCAACGCATTTATGTCATTGGATCTGAATTGATAGGTCGCCGGTTACAGTACTTACGATAAATGTCTGGATCCAGTAAGACTATCGCATCCCTACTTGGGGTAGGCTTGTTGTTAGAATGAAGGGAGCGGGGATGGCAAGGCGATGGGGTTCTAGGAATTCACTGCGATAGAAATAATAGGTCACTATCATTTTTTTAAGTGTTTTTTTTAATGAAATAATTTTATCTTTATTTACGCTTTTTAACGGCTTTTACGATGAATCAAGCGTTAAAAAAATCACGTTAATTGTGGTCGGTGAATTGCGGGCACTGAATTAACCTGAAATTTCAGAAATACATTCAGATCTGGTCATCAAACACTGCTTAAGCGATTTCAAGCAACTTTTCGATTCAGAATGGTAGTCTTATTTCCATTTACTTCGCATTGAATCAAAATTAGTTAACGAGTGATGGTAATCGGATCTGGATTTTCATATACTTCCCAACCATCCCGTTGCCCACCTTCTTTCCCTATTCTTTCTTCAGTTAGCAATTCCTAATTTGGGAATTCCATAGTTTCACTGGCTCCTACAGTTTGAACTCCTGTGTTACTCGTGTACCTCAAGAAAGTAACATTCTGACGTATGTAGTTTTATTTAACTTTAACATATTCAGGATAATTGTAATAATGAGATAATCCAAAATTTTGAAACAGATTACAAAAATCGTTTTTAAATTTAATATATAGTTTTCGAGAGGTCTTTGGTCGCCTGAATTTCTCAATACCTCCACAGGTCAGGTAATTTAGATATTAATGCAGTTTCTGACTGGGAATTTCCTTCTATCCACACAATATTATAAAATATTAATTTATTTAAGACATTCCGAATCTAAATAACTGTGGAAAATTCATTTTGCCAGTGTTCAACGGTCTCGAATTTTTTTGATCGGTTTTCCTTTTTTATATAAAATTGTAATAGAAAACTATCATAAAAAATGTAACGCTAACATTTCTTGAGAAGTAAGCGCCATAATTTTGTAAAGGAAACCTGAAATATTCGTAAGAAAATAAATACTACACAAAATATTTCCTGTCCTCAGAATTTTATATCAGCAAGTCTCCGAACAAACATTTTTATTACTGGTGAATTGGTTAGAACTGAATAGAAAATCCATAGAAGTGCGATCTATGCCGATTTTTTTTTTAAATCGCAAATTTATTTAGTTTTTCTAATTTTGATCATCGCTATAAAATTGTGTTGGTAATTTTAATATTTTAATTCAAAATTGTTGATTTTAAAAACTTTCTAAAACTGCACATTCCTAAGCGGTTCGAACTGACTATAAAGTCATTACTCCTTAGAGATACGTAGAAGTATTGCTCTGATAAAATATTTATATCTTTTACTAAACGATTACATATGTAAGGGGCACTATTCTCTTACCTGTTATAGCGATGTCCATTTAATGTGTACTGTGTGTAAAGGGTTGTGATAATGTAAAGAATGTAGTTGAATAATTACGTTAATATTTATTGAAAGTACGGTACACTATTAGTTACAACACGAATTTTATCAGAAGGGTTTTTATGAAGAGCTAAGAACAGTCAACTGCCAAGGCGGGCGTGGGAAACAGGAATACTTGCCGTCAGCTAGAAGTGCCGAGAGCGCCGTTTTCGGGTGGCGATCCATAAAAATATGTTTCCATTATTAAAAATATAAATTAATATAAAAATTATCATTTAAAGTTATTTGCCAGTTCTTACCTCTACATATCTAACAATGAGATTCTGGCTCAAATAAATTTGTTTATACCAGAGTCTCACTCTCGAGGACGTCGGCATAACCTCCATTACGTTTGTTCATGAACTCACCCGTGGGGAGAGCCACGTACTTCCTAAATGTACTTAGTTAATATAGTGTAATCTAGTGTTGCTTGGGCGGCTTGCGTCACCTCTCCCAGTGCTTGCTCCTTGTCCACTCTGGAATAAGAAAATACGCTTTAAATACCTGCCAAAATATAAGCCATTTATAAAAAAGTAAGCAAATAATTTAGAAGTATCTAAATCCATAATTTATTAAAGAGATATTCTTGATTGCTTCAAAAACATCTCCCTTCTTCTCATATACAACACATGTAACAGAAGAAATGTTATAACAGAGTCATAATCATTCTACCTACAGAGTCTAGTGTTGACGTATTTTATGTCTGCATCAAATTAATAAAAAAACTCAAAGTACTCAACTATCCCAAAACGAAGACCTTGCATCAAACCAGTGCATTTTTTATCTCGTGAAGTTGCTCTTTTTCAATGTTTTTGTCTTCACAAAAAAACTGACACAACTTTCAACCTACTTTGAAATACAACTATAAAAATATATTTGATTAAAACACAAAATTGCATTCTTTAAAAAAATTATGTCGTATAACATCATTTAATCAATATTATCTATCGCGAAATCAGTCATCTGATTTCAAATCTTGTGCTTTTTGTAAAAAGCCTACCATCTCATTTGCGCAGAGATTGTGGAAACCTCACGCTGTGCAGCTAGAAAGTTACAATGGAAATGCAAAAAATGCTTAAATAATGTAAAAAAGAACAAAAGGATAACTTTGTTATGAGAGGTGTTAAATAATCAAGAGCCATCTATCGTCAAACTTGCCAAGCAGACAATACAACCATCAAAATCTGCAAGCATTCAGTCAAGCAGCACTGAAAAATTTCCAACATCATACATAGATGGCAAAAATCAAAATAAAGGTTATCTAACTTCTGAATTATTTATTAAGGATCTATCCAATTTTAAAACAGCTATAATGGAATTTGTGGAACAAAAATTCGACTCATATACCCAAAAATATGAATCAATCATCTGGCAAAACAAAGAAATCATAAATTCGATTCAATTTATATCGGATCAACACGATGAATTAAAAAAAAACGCATTTATTGTGAATACCTCACAAGAGTCCCAACTGCTCCCGTCTGGAGCCAGTGAGACTATGGAATCCCCAATTGGGGGATGTTGTGAGGCTGAAGGTAAGTGGGGAAGGGAAAGAGGAAGGTGGGGAAGTACCTGGCTATTCAGATCTAGTCACTAAACACGGCTAAAGCCATTTGGAGCAACGTTTCAATTCTGAATGGTGGTCTTACACCAGGGCGATACTGGTTGTCATTGTCGAGATTGAAACATAATGATCATAGAAATGAGTCAATACTGATAAAATGGAAGTAAATAGGTATAATTCTGTCCTACAAAACACTTTTTCAAACAAGATGAGAAAATTGATCGACTAGAGTACCTACTTTAGTCAAATATGCAACACAGATATAAATATAGTGGATTATACCAAAAAATATGAATGTTGATTTATTGGTTAATAAATAATTAAAAAAGGATATAAGAGGTGTTCCTGAATCAAGCGTTGAAAATAATATGGAAGTACTGAAAAAAATAGCCAAAATTATCAACTACGAAGGTGCAGCCACACCATTTCATTATGAAATAACAAAAATCTACAGATTGGGACCAAAACTTTCAGAAAAAAATCCAGGTCCATTATAGCGACGTTCAACAGCATTCAAGCTAGCGATGAATTCCTAAACAAAATAAAGAATTACAAGAAATCTACTACGATCAACACTAATAAACTAAACACAGTTGACCTTGGGCTGTCGCAAGAAAACAGACGCATTTATATATCCCAACATTTAACACCAAAAAATATTATTTTATCTCAAACAAAAACAATTGCAAGAGATAACAACTTCAAACACTATTGGTCGAATTCAGGACGTATTTTACTGAAACAAACTGATTCCTCCAAAATTATTACAATTACCAATGTAATGGATCTCGATCGAGAAAAACGTCAATTAATATGACTAATGAAACAAATGATTTCATCGCGTGCATCATCACTAGATTCAACAAAACATCGCCAGTTTCAACACAACATCGCCAGTTTCAACAGTGATTTCATCGCGTGCTTCACCAATAGATCCAACACAACATCGCCAGTTTCAACAGTGATTTCATCGCGTGCTTCATCACTAGATTCAACACAACATCGCCAGTTTCATCAGTGATTATTACATTGCATGTTTCATCATAAGTTTCATTGCATGTTTCATCACTGATTTCATGACAGGTTTTGTCGCCGAATTCATCACTGGATTAATAATATACATAATTTTTTTTTTATTTCTTTAAATTTACAATATCAAATATTGTAAATTTAAAAGAATGAAACAGCTGTCACAATAATAAAAACTAAAATACTAGCAGAACTTAATAATAAATAATATTATTAAATCTGATTGACATTAAATTTAAAAAAAAAAATAGAAAATCACACAAACATAACAGAAGAGAATAATATTATCCATGGGGCGTGTGGCGATCTATCCTGTCTGCCAACCCCTACGGAGTCAATTTCAGCAAAAGAAATGGAAATTTAAGCTTACTCCGTCACACGGACACGCCCGCAAGACACTTCTATCAGTTTATCTCTTCAGTGGTTGTCAGTGTGTGACGGGGATTTACGGTACACCTGCCTCAAATCAGGCCCCACCTGTCTCGAATCAGGCCCCACCTGCCGGAGTCGGTGGTTCTGTTTCTTATTTCTTCGTCATATTGATTTAATGTCAATCCCACAGGGAAGTTTTCTTTCTTCAGAGAGGCTTTTAATCACTACGCGTGACGTACATCGGGACTGCCAGTATTTCTTTTTAGTATCGGGTCTCCTTTGGGAGTCTATCCTGGCGATGATTTGATCGTAATCCTCTATGATTATGGTAACAACCCTTTTCCAAGGATCAAAGTTTTAATACATCAAAATCACTTATTGAAATCCACTCGTAATTTTAAAGAAGTTTGAATACATTATTATACAAGATGTTAAGGGACGTACTGACATACTTAAACCAGTGATTCCTGACATTATTTGGAGTAAAAAAATAAAAACAAAAATTTTGGAATAACTTAATGAGTAAAACCCTAAACTGTAATATGTAATTATTGAAGTCAATATCAGCGACTCTGAAACGAAAATTTGAAACAAATTTTAAAATCTTTGAAAGACGACCTACATGCGACCGTATCATTTACTGATTGTTTTTTCAAATTTTCTCTTGAGAATCGCTAATATTGTCTTCAATAATTAAATATTTATTTTTGTCTATATGAACTTATTTGTCTGTTCTTAAAATGTATTCATTTTTTGTTTACTTTCTAAACTTCTTAAGAAACCACTAAAAGTGATGTACTTACTGTAAACGACGTTCTTTATTTTATTCAAGAAAATTAACTACAGTTTTTTTCTTATTTTTAATACTGTTTTCTATTTGTTCTTAATGTTGAAGAATGTGCGAACTTACGAATACATAAAAATGTCAATACAAGTTATTTTAAAATGTGGATCCAGTCTAAAACGTGAAGAATGGGTGGAAAGCTAGCCTACGCAAGCGTTAGAATGTTTTTATAACAAAAAGTATCTCCTAAAATATCACGTTCCAGTCCACAATAAATTCAATCGATAGAGTTAAGCATCTTTGTGATATGCCATTAATTTTTGGTATTTATCGATTTTTAAAATATTATTTTTATGTATAAAATCTGCTTTTCCGCTATGGTATGGCGGTTCTACGGTCTACGCATTAATCTTCGAAGCGTGAAGTTGCGAGATAGATTCTCGTTGATATTATTTATTTTAAATTTGACTTAATGTTGTACGGGACGTTTGCTTGTACAAGAAAAAACTATAAATAATAAGCACCGGCACACATCAGCCCTCAACCTGGGTAATGATTTAAGTAAAACACCGTGAGGTGTTCTATCAAACCATCATAAAAGAAAGACGATTCAAATCAAAATTCACATTTTAATTAGTTGTATTTATTTTTATATTTATTTATTTATACTGGGTTTTACAGATGATCACACTTACGTGAGAACAATCCACTTATAAAAACTCAGTTATTGTACAATTACAAAAATTTACAATTAAATAAAGATACAAAAAATTAAATACAGATACATACAATTAAATACAGATACATACAATTAGAAAACAAAAACATCAAAAAATAAAAATAAAATACACAATCATATATAAGCTCGCTCAAGTAACACATTACATTATACATTATTACAAGTGGTAAGAGGCATAAGAAATACGAGAGGTATGCATAGAGAGAAAATTGACACAATGAATTAGCTAATATTTTTTAATAGCGCCACAAATTTTTTTCTGAATACGTACAAATTATCGACGAAAATATCTATTTCAGCACACTCTATCTTGTTATATAGTCGACACATCTGGGTCAGAGGGCTAAAGTAGGCGATATTATTTATAAATGTATTCAGGTGAAAAAAATTATGGCGTCTTAAACAATGCGAATTGGGGACATTTATTTTAATATTGCTAAGACATAATGTAGTATCAAGTTGACCGTGAATAATTTTATGTAAACATATGAGATCAGTCAATTGCCTTCTAGTTTTAAGTGTATCAATCTTGAAGTAATCACGACGTACGTCATATGATCTTAGATGGTCATGTAATCCACATTTGAAGGATAACATTCTTAGCATTTTTTTTTAATGGATTCTACAATATTTTCATATTTGCAGTAATGTGGATTCCAAATCAAGCTTCTGTATTCAAGTTTACTTCTAATTAAGGCATTGTAAAGAGTTAGAATTGATTGAGGATCTTGGAAAGGTTTACATATTCTATGAATAAATCCCATCATTTTTAATGATTTGCACTTAATGTCGTTAATGTGTACATCAAATATGAATTTAGAATCAAGAGTGATTCCTAGATCTCTTATTGAAGATACTTTTTTGAGAATAATATTATTAATAACATAGGAAAAATCCTTTATAATTCTATTTCTAGTGAAGTTTAAAATGTAACATTTTTCAACATTTAAGTGCATATCATTGACAGTACACCAGTTATTAAGTGTGTCGAGGTCGTTTTGAAGCAGTTGATGATCGGAAACAGACTGGATTTTACGAAAAATTTTAAGATCATCGGCGAAAAAAGCATAATCACAATTTAATTTCGAGCCAAGGTCATTTATGAATATAAGAAAAAGCAGGGGGCCAAGATTTGAACCCTGTGGTACACCGGAAGTTACAATTATAGGGGATGATTTGTATCCATTAATAAGAACTAATTGAGTTCTGTTATACAAATATGATTTCACCCAGCGAAGTAGATCTCCATGTATTCCTATTTGTTCAAGTTTTTTTTAATAAGATGGAGTGATTAACTTTATCAAAAGCTTTTTGGAAATCATTATAAATTGCATCTACTTGTAATCTTTCATTAAAAGAATTACATACATAATTACAAAATTCCAAAAAGATTTGAGTTAATAGATCTTTGAGGAACAAACCCATGTTGCCTAGTGCAGAGAAGGGGCTTAAAATGCGAAAAAATATTTTTATATATCAGAGATTCAAAAACCTTAGCAAAACAGGATAATATACTGATTGGTCTATAATTTTTTACTAAAGATTGGTCTCCCGATTTTAATACTGGTACCACATGTGCCTTTTTCCACAGATCAGGAAAAGTTCCCGTGGTTAGGGATGCATTAAAAATTATAAAAAGCGGTAAACATAAAGAGTCTGCAAAGCAACTGACAAAGAAAGGAGGAATATTATCTGGGCCTGGACCCTTGTTGGAATCTATTTTACTCAAAAAACATTTTATTTCATCTGCACCAATATGTATTTTACCCAAATTGCTTTGATTGTGTTCAGTTATGTTTGGCATTGAACCATTAGTGGATGATTCCGAATTGGTATAAACAGATGAAAAATATTTAGAAAATATGTTTGCTATCTGTTCACCGTCATTTGCGGAAATATCGTCAAGATGCATTACTTTAGGAATACAATTGGTTTTTCGTAATGATTTTGAGTATGACCAGAACACCTTCATGTTACCTTGCAGACCACTTTCGACAGAGTTGATGTATGATTTATAACATTCGCTTTGTATATTTTTTGTAACTTTCCTTAAATAAGAAAATTCTCTATAATCTGACTCGTTACCATGTTTTTTTACCTTAAGTCTAATGTTGTTTTTTTTCTTAAGAAGAGCAATCAATTGCTGATTAAACCAGACAGGATATTGATTTTTTGTTTTAATAATATATTTTTTAAAGTGTTTTTCAATTATTTCCCATAATTTTTCATAGAACAAGATCACCATACTATTCAAATTTTCATTTTTAAAAAGAGTTATCCAATTAACAGATAATAGATCCTGTCGACATTCATGAAAGTTTCCCTTCCTGAAGTTATATTTTGAGTCACTTCTATTGATTTCTAAAAATTGATCTTTATTTTGTTTCACCATTATTTCAAATGAAGGGTGATATTGATCCAATTTGGTTAAGCCAGGTGCTATATGTATATCTATGTTAACTTTATCAGAGAAAACAAGATCCAATAAATTTTCATTTGTATTTAGTACATTATTGAATTGATACAAGTTGCAAATTGATGAAAGGTTGACAAGGCTGTGTGCTTTCATACTTTTATAATTAGAAGGTGAAAGTACATTATTTTTAAATGAATTGTCAGGTAACCATTTTATTTCGGGCAAATTGAAATCACCAATAATAATAAACTGTGAATTGGAAATTGAATACTTTAAATACAGATCTTGTAATTTTTCAATCTGATTACAATAATTGTCTACAGTTACACTAGGAGGAATATAGAGGATGCAAATAAAGATGAGTGAGTTGGAACGAGACTTAATTACAAGCCACAAATCTTCATTGTCACTCTCCCATTCCATTTTTCTGGACACAAGAAGTTTTTTAGAAACGGCGGCTAGAACTCCGCCACCTTCTTTAGACGCAGATTTGGTTGACTCACGATCTCTCCTAAATACTATATATCTGTCATCAAACAGTTCTTCACTAAACACTGTTGAGTTCAGCCATGTTTCAGAAAAACAAATAATGTCATAATTATTGATTAAAATTTCATTGCGCACACTTACGGTCTTTGTTCGAATACCCCTCACGTTTTGATATAATATATTTAATGCATCAACAGCAACTGCCTCGCCATCTTTTTCCGTATGATTAAACGCCATATTCGATGGTGGAGAGATCCTTCAATAAAGCCGCTATGTACGCCGGGTAGTCCTTATCTCCAGTGGGGTGGGCCCGGGAAGCTGCAGGCTTTCCGAAACGTGCGCATGTAGCGCAACTGGGTGCTGCAGCAGCAGCGGGGCAGGCCTCGCGCGCGTGTCCTTCTACCCACAGTGAGAGCATCTCTTTGTATCTTTGCAGTACTTGTGAGAATGTCCAACCATTTGAAAGTTCAGACACACTGTAAGTCCTACAAAGTCACGCACACCGCAAACGGTCCAGTCCACGAATACACGACCTTGTTGCACCAATGCATGACGAATGTTAGCAGGCACCGAGTACACTCTGTGGCAAGACGGTCCGGTTCGAGCTCCAGCCATATGACTAAGTTTGCACTTGGATGCACACTCTTTAAAGTTGTCACCTTCAGAGATTCCAGAGAGGGCATTCTCTAAAAATTTCTCATCCGATAGTTCACGGGGCACGTTAAAAAATATTAACCTTGGCTGCCTCCTAACTGGAAGACGGGCACTCAGCAAGTCAGAGCTGGATATAACAGGATCATTTAAAAGCCTTTCTTGTTCCTGGCTGCTGGCAGTGTGGATAATGACTCCTTTGTTTTTTATGTTTTTTACTCCCGTTATCCTCACTCCTAATTGCGATGGCTTAACGATGTCCTTAATAATTTTTTTAGTCCCATCGCTATCATCGACCCCCGGTAGTTTGGGAAAAAAACATACAGATGGTCTTGGTTTCCCTATTTTGATACTGGTACGAGTGAGTGGTGGAGGCACTGGGAGTTTTTTTCTTTGTAACTTCAGCAAATGAAAGGCTAGCCTCAGTTGCATCAGCCACACGGCGCATTACTGGACCCAGATCTGACTCAAGCTGTTGAATTTTGTCCAGCAGCTGTTTTGTATAATTTTCGGCCATTGTTTTCTCGGCCTGCAAGACCTTGATATTAGCTAGGGCCGAATTAAGGTCTCCTCTAAGCTCTTCCTTCTCCAGCAGAAGATGGGCAACGGAACCGAGAACATTCGTCACGTTTCTCGATACTTTGAGCTGCTGCTCTTTAGACACTTTGGATGGCTTTTCAGCCAATGCGTCCTGTAAGGCTTTTAGGGAAATTTGAGTCCCGGATAATATTTTATGTCCTGATACATGACTCAGGTCAGGGTTATTTTCGGCTTCAATCTCATCAGCGTCGGAGTCCGATTCTTCAGACTGGGAGGTGTAAGGGGAAGCAATTATAGGGTTTTTAACAGAGTTCTTTTTTTTCCCCATAATTTTTAAACATATGCATCAACGGCAAAGGTTAAACGAAGTATTTTTTTAAATAAAATAATTATTTTCGATTTGTTAGAATGCAGAAGTTATTTATAGTTTCAAAACACTATGACAACCAATTGGAGCCCAGAAAAGTGAGCTCATAATCAAAGGCAACCAATTGGAGCCCAGAAAAGTGAGCTCATAATCAAAGGCAGCCAATGAACGCACTTGTTGTTGTAAATATCACTTGGTAGGTACTTCTGTTAGTGAAACAATTATTATGGATGATTAGTTTATAACTTTAAAAATGTGCTTAAAAGCAAATGATTTAAGAGATAACACTTCCACAAGTTGAACTTTCGTTGTTTTTCACGATAGATAGTTTTTTACTTTCGGCGGATTAGTTAAACTTCTGTTTTTCTTAGTATAAATAACAGCTTGACAGAACACGACAGGTACTTTACGTACGTTTTGATACTAATACTGGTATACAGAACGTACAAATAAATGTAGCTTATAGGTACTTCCTATTTCTTAAAGCCAACCCAATTCACATGAAATAGTTATATGTATTTCAATACAACTGGGTTTTAATACACAGATAGAAACTGAGACAATCAGAATTTTTTCAGGGATAATTTCAGATTGGAGCACATTGTGCATCATCGAGCAGCAACTGCTGCAGCAGTGGCCAGTTCAATTGGTAGCCAGCAGGAATTGGCCAGCCTTTAGGTGATCAACAGCGGTGGCAAGCAGCAGGAATTGGCAAGCCTTTAGGTTGTCAGCATCAGTGGCTAATTCAGTAGGTAGCCAGGAGAAATTGGCCGGCCTCTAGGTTGTTTGCAGCAGTGGCTAATTCAGTCGGTAGCCAGGAGAAATTGGCCAGCCTCTAGGTTGTTAGCAGCAGTGGCTAATTCAGTCGGTAGGCAGGAGGAATTGGCCAGCCTCTAGTTTGTCAGCATCACTGGCTAAGTCAGTCGGTAGCCAGGAGGAATTGGCCAGCCTCTAGGTTGTCAGCACAGTGGCTAATTCAGTCGGTATCCAGGAGGAATTGGCCAGCCTCTAGGTTGTCAGCATCAATGACCAGCAATCGGCATCAGCAGAGATTGGCCAACCTCTAGGTGATCAGCAGCAGTGGCTAATTCAGTCGGTAGCCAGCAGGAGTTCGTCAGCCTTTAGGTTGTCAACATCTGTGACTGGTTCAGTCGGTAGCCAGGAGGAATTCAGCGGTGGCATGGTCATTTGATTATAAGGGCCGGCACAGGGAGACGCCCCATTATTGTAATGATGACAGATGCGTCTGGCTCAGCTGATCAGCCGGCAGTAAACAGCTCGTTGCACATAGTTGTAATTTTTAAAATTACTGTGCCGTGATGAAGGAACAGAAGCGAATACAGCTTTCAGTTGACACTTAGAAATTGTAAGAACAGATCGTGTTTTTACCGGCATTGTCGCTCCTACTTGTTTTAAAACTTGAATCCTGCAATATTTTGTTTTATTGAGCTATTTATAATATCTCCTACAAGCATTCGTGTGACGTCAGCTTGCAAAAACATGTTGAAGTTTTAATCGCCTAGTAACAGATTATTATTGATGCATTTTTCAAATGGTAAATACAGGGTTTTCCAATAAGAGGTGATATTTTGATATTCAATCGTAAAAGATCAATGGTTTCATTGCTTGTGTGGCACGTGGTGCCGTCTTGCTAAAAGTACACGTTGTCCAGATCAATACCATCCAATTCCGACCATAAAAAATCAATAATCATCTCTCGATAGCGCAATCCATTCACCGTAACTGTTACTCCAGCCTCATTTTCGAAAAAGTAAGGTCCAATGACTCCGCCGGACCATAAACCGCACCAAACACTCACACGTTGAGGATAGAAAGGCTTTTCAACAATAACTCTTGGGTTTTTCGAGCCCCAAATGCGACAATTTTGCTTTTTGACGAAGCCACCGAGGTGGAAATGGGCCTTATCACTCAAGATGATTTGCATTTGATTCACTCAAGTGAATTTTAATAATTTCAATGCGTTGTTGAAGCGTGTTTTGTTCCATTTTTTATTAATGGCGTAGTTTTTACTTGTCAAATGTTAAAAAATGACAGCTTAAAAAGTAACATCTACCGAAATAGCGGTCTATTCAAAATAACACCTCTTATTGGAAAATCGTGTATTATGATTTGGAAAAAGGGGTCATCAAACTTGCAGGTGTGCAACTTTAGCCGCAATTGATATTAAATGCAATAAAATCATTTTTCATGTTCGATACAAATGTAATTAATGTACGTTAGTATGTCAATTTCTGATTTAATAAACCACGCTGAAATAGATCAACAGCTGTGGCAAAAATTTTAATTGGTATAAAACTAACTATGAAATTACCTTTCTTAAACTAATTTCGTTTTCAAAACTAATCGTATGTATAACTTTATTACTGATTTAACTCGCAATTCTAAGAAAACTGATTCAAGCGGCTCTATTTCAAGTTGTCGAAAAGAAGATAAATATGAAGTAATTTGAATTAATAAATAAGTGTTTAGTTTAGGCCATTTTAACTTCCTGCGTCTCAAATCAAAATTTTTGAAGTTTTCAAAGTCTTAACAAATAAAATCTATCGAACAACAAAGTTTTTTTTTGTCAGCACTATTTTTCTAAGCCATTATGTAACTTCCCAAACAAGGGTCTTTCAAGTATTGTAAGCACTTAAATCATTGTTGCACAGCTCAGTTGAGTAAAATAAAAACTCACTGCTTCGGATTACTGAAAACAAAAAATATCATCTCTATGTAAATGATTTCGACAACTTCCCTCGCAATCATACTTACACTACGTGCTTACAGAGAAATTCGTCAGATTCTCAAAATTCGTGCAAAATGTATTTGCGACGAACTTTGGAGAAATAAACACGAGACAAGAAATGTCAAGGCTTTAGGACCCGCGGCAAATGTTACTTGAACATGTTGTTTACTTTGCATTGCCTCACAAGTAAAAGGTAATGACGGTAAAGAAAGATTCATGTTTCCCCAAGAAACACCCTCAAGTTCTTAATGGAAAGTATTATACAAAATGTCCACCTTATTAACGAACGCCGCGACGTAAACAAGTAAAGAAAATTAGGGGCTTGTCTTCGTTTTTAATGACGTAATTAAAAGATTCCACCCATTTTTTTTAGTGCCTACCTGTTTATAAGACAAGGCTGACCTTTAAATATAATTTTTATACGAACTTGTTAAAACTCCAATCTTCTTTTTAAAATGTTGTAATTAAAATTTTCAATTTATTTTCTTTGTTTTACCTGTATACAAGACAAGGATCGCATCTTATTTTAAGAGCTATATAATATAGCTGTTTAAATATAGGTAGGACTTCTAGAAAACTTAATACTAGAGTTAAGAGGGCACCAAAAATGTTTGAGTACCTAATAAGGATTATTATTATCCTTACAACCGCATTAAGGAAAAAAATCATTCTTTCGAAATATTAGGATTAAAATAATTATAAACAAACACATTGGGATTGCAATTAAATTAGAATTTAGGAAAAGTGTTAATAACAGCGGCCGTTCTTCCCTTAGGTTAATTGGTGTTTGACCCCCGAAATTATAAGAAAACAATAATAATAAATTATGTGCATCAAAACAACTGATCTTATTCATATTTAATTTGAAATGTACCGCGAAATAGCAGGGCTGCGAGTGGCGGCGGCCAGTTGCGAGCAGTGAAATCTATTGGCTCTAATTTCTATTACGCCTCTGCTTTCTACACGATTCGCTGGGTCAATTTAACGAATGTCCCCGGATTTGGTATCTTTTATCCCTATGCGCTCCGTGGCATAAACGAGATGACCCTATGTCATGGCCGTGAGGGAGACAGCACGATGAATATGATATGTTTTAAAGCGTTATATGATAACTCAACACATTGACAATTGAACACACTTTTAAAAAGTGATATAAAGTCGTTAGAAACGATGTAAAATACAATTTAACCTAACCTAACCTACTTAACCCAATTAATAAAGTTTTTGTTTCATCACTTTCCATGACTTTATATAATTTTTTAAAGATGTGATGAATTATCATTGTGATGATTTATCGTTTCCATGATAACTCAACACAGTGACAATTCAACACTCTTTTAAAAAGTGATATAAAGTCATTAGAAACGATGAAAAAAAAAATGTTTTTATCCTAACCTAACCGAACCTAACCTAACCTACATAACCCAGTTAATAAAGTTTTTGTTTCATCACTTTCCATGACTTTATATAACTTTTTAAAGATGTTATGAATTATCATTGTGATGATTTATCCGGTTACCGATTTATCCGGTCACCGTTTTAAAGAGATGGTGACATAAACAAATGTCGGTTTTTCATTTTACACGCATGTCGTGTCTGGAACAATGGTTGTTTTTCATTTAAACAGTCCAGGGAAAGGTTTGGAATAATTCTTTATGTTGTTATCGATGTAGAATGAAGCTGGAGAATGAAAAAAAACAACAAAAACGTAAAAGATCATTTTCAAATAGAATCGCAAGTCAAAATTTAAATGGAATTTGAATTGGAATACTCTTAGATCTTAGAACCACGTATCTTTGGATACTAAGGGACGGGCGTTTCAAACTCTTTTATTATTTACTATGTTGTGCACACTTGCATTAAAACGTAATCTCGTTAAAATAATTTGCAGTAAGTACATGGATTGTGCAGTTATTTCCAATTTACCACATTAACATAATATTTATTTTGAGTCGCGGACTCTAAATACTATAACAAATTGATATAGATAATAATATATGGCCATTTTTCACAATATCAAATACGGATTAATCACACATTTTTTCAAATAACCATAACCACCATGCCTGGATCCCTAGAGCCGCCTCTGGTTAATAGACAATTAAATATTATTGATGATTTTTTTTAAATTGCCATCTATTAATTTATTGTCATATTAATAATACCTATTTGCATAGTAATATTTGTTATTTAGATATCTTGATTGTTCCTTGGTTATGTTGTTTTAATTTATAAAACTTTTTGTTATGTAGCTATAATAATTTTTTACGATAATTTAATTTGACCAATTTTCACAATAATAACTATTTAATTGCCTTCTCCCAATGCATATTGTACGTATTGTTATAATTTTGTCTTACAGACACTTATTGCTTATTTGTTTATTCTCGTGTCTTAATCTTCAGAATACTTTATAGCCTGAACTATGGTTTAAAAACATATTAATATTTTTTATTAAAAATAGCGGTGTTAACAAAGTTGCTTATTTTTCTTTAATTTAAGATATATAAAACAACCTTTCGCACAACATTCCGCCTACAGCCCTTCATTATATTATGAAAAAAAAATGAATTTCACTCTTGTGATACCTTCATCCACTTTATTTTTTTCACACATTTATAATAAAGTAAATAAGATTGTACAGTAAACAAAGTCAGGATTCATCTTTCACATTTTTTTAATAATATTTAAAAGAAACCGGAAGGCGCATATGTGATGTGTCCTGTGACAAAATTGAAAAACTTTTAGTTTGACAAAGGAATACGTGTCACGCCTCCGTAAGCTGCCTTCGTCAAAACCTTCTACCCAATTTATAATGTGTACTTAAGCTCAAACTAACGTGAAGGCATCAGGAAAAAAAACTTTGCATGTAACTAAAGTGGAATTCTGCCCGTTAACCTTAATAATTTATTTTTGTGGTCATGCGTATGGGATATTGAAATTGCTTCGATACTGACTGGTATGACTGCGGTTTCGCTGAGTTAATGATAATCCTATTATTAGGCCAATGAAATTAGCGCCAAAAAGGGGGTCGCGATCGAAGTAATTCCGGTAGTCCCAATTTTTTTATATGTTATATAAACTGATTCCCTGATGTAAAATTTGAGTTTCCGACCTTGGCGCACCTGTGCTCGCGCCGCCATTTTGAAAAAACTGGCCGAAATTGGGCCAAAATCTAGTTTTTCCCAAATACCTCATTTCCAATGCAAATTTCGGCTAAAGTATTTTCACAAGTATAATAGAACATAAAATAACCTACAATTTTTGTTAAGCAAATTTCTTCTATCTCTAATAGGTACCGATTTAGAAAGTCGTAAAGGTGCGTATATTTTTGAAAAAACAAGTTTTTTGCGCGACTAGGTTTGGTTTTTTATAAATACCTCGTTTCCAGTGGAATTTCATCAAAATTTTATTGATACCAATTATGTAGAACATAAAATTTCAAAAAAAACTGTGCAGTTTTTATGTTTATATAGTTTTTTTTACCGATATAAAGAATAAAAAAATCTAGGTAGGTACGGACAGAAAATCTATCACGGTTTATTATCACGTTGTTAGATTTTTGTTTGCATTTTTAAATACATACATCTATAAATTTACTAGAGGGCACTTCGGTATGGGGGGGGCTACCTCCCACCCTTCTACTCCTCCCCTCCGGTTCCCTTCAGTTGAATGGAACAATGGAATTCAGGGATTGAATCAGGAACGTCAGAGCAACATGTAGAGATGAGGCCTACAAGAATTAAGAGGGATGATCGAGACGTTCAAACTCTCATTGATTGGTTTGCTTGCCATGAACCATTTCCTAAAACAAACGTGATTATGTCTATTAGCAGTGGCACAATCGGGGATAGCAAAGTCACTTGTCACATGGCTGAAAAGATAGGGAAATTAGCTATGTCTAAAGTTATCAGCCAGAACTTTGGAAACCTACACTGAAATCGTAATGATGCGATAGTTTCTCTTGCGGCGGTGACCAGCAGTGTCAAAAATCAGGGTGTGACTATGGCAATAGATCCATTAATGCTATTCCATCGTATGTGTATTGCCAAAATGTCTGAAAGTGAACTTAAAGAATATTTTCAATATGAACTCTCTCCTGTACCATTGTCTCTTTTCTCAGAGGAAGGCATGCGCAAAGGAACGAAGTCTATATTTTATTCATCATTCAACCCTCTACCAAATAATACAGAACTGGGAAGCAGTAAAATACACGTAATTGATGGAGGATATTTACTGCACAAAGTTGTATGGGGTCGTGCTCAACCTTTTTCAGTATTTTTCCAGCAATATGTCAGGTATGTACAAAATCATTATGGATCCAATGCAGTAGTGGTATTCGATGGATACCCAGATTCTATGGAAAACAAAAACACTAAAGAGGTGGAAAGAGCACGGCGTGCCAGAGTTACAACTTCTTCTGACGTTTTGTTTTTTGAAAGCATGCACCCACAAGTGCCACAGGAAAAGTTTCTGGGAAATGAGAAGAACAAGTCTCGTTTTATTTCCCTACTCAGAACCTCATTTGCACGATCCCACATAACGACAGTACAAGCTGAAGATGATGCTGACATTCTCATAGTGAACACAGCAAATTCGTTGTCATCTCAACATGGTGTAGTCATAATCGTTGGTCAGGATATTGATCTGCTGGTACTCCTCACAGCTCTCACACCTCCCAACGTATATTACCAAAAAGTTGGAAAAGGTAAATCACCTAACGCGTTGTACTCGAACAAATGTTTTAAACACATTGAAATAGTTGAAAACATTTTATTCCTTCATGCCATAAGTGGTTGCGATACAACTGGAGCTCCGTTCCGTCAAGGCAAACACAAATTTTGTAATATTCTTCTCAAGAACCACTCAGTGAATGAACTTGTTCGTGTATTTCAAGACCCAAAAGCAAAGACAGAAACAATCACTTTGGCTGCCGAACAACTATTTGCACTTTTGTATGGCGGCAACGAGAAATCAAATTTGGAAAATTTAAGGTACATCATTTTTGTCAAAGGAGTAAAAAAAAACAAATTCAATTTATCCAGGCTAACACCCACCAAAGATGCAGTCCAGCAACACGCTTCAAGAACATACTTGCAAGTGCAGACTTGGCTTGGTCACGATAAAGATCCGACTGAATGGGGGTGGAAAAAAGATGCTGTTGGGTTACTTACTCCAGTAACAATGTTGAAGGAAGCTGCACTTCAGGCCTTGCTGAACTTTATATCATGTCAATGCAAAAAAGGTTGCGCTGGAAAGTGCACCTGCAGAAAGTCGGGTTTGAAATGTTCCCTACTCTGCATTCATTGCAATGGCAACTCCTGCGAGAATGCTGTAGAAGCCTTCGTTGATGACGATGACGAGGAATATGATGACCCAGTCGCTACAAATTTGGGTGGTAAGACAGATGAAGAAGCTATTCAGGGCCAGAAGTAAGAAACTATAGTCAAGGGCTCGTACTTCTGTCTAAACTGATCTACCATTAATTTTATTTTTTGTTATGCTGACAACTTAACTAATAAAGAAAAGAATGTCAATAAATGTTAATTTTACGAAAATACCAATTTTTTATCTCTTTTATGTACCTTAATCTTAATTGTATTAATAATCTTAAATGTATGTTGTGATTACGTTGATAGGCATGTCAGACCAAGCTGCGAGCACAAATGTAGTGGCTTGGCCTATTTTAGTGGTTTTCCCATTGGGAATGTATGGCGACCGATATGCTGAAATAGTCTATCTACTATATTTATAGCTAGGTCTGACACAGGCATGACGATTGTTGTCAACGTATATGTTCTTAGAACAATAATTGTTAAAGAAAAATAAAATCAAGGAATGCCAAGTTTAAAACACCTAACCTCTGTTTCATTTTTTTGCCTGGTTTTGGTGGATTAGAGTTTGGATACATAAAAGAGGTAAAAAATATACCTATTTCTTTAACGAAATTTTATTTTCTACAAAATTATTATCAATAAATTTTTCACAAAATTGTACTGGAAACGAGGTATTTATAAAAAACCAAACCTAGTCGCGCAAAAAACTTGTTTTTTCAAAAATATACGCACCTTTACGACTTTCTAAATCGGTACCTATTAGAGATAGAAGAAATTTGTTTTTAAAAAAGTTGTAGGTTATTTTATGTTCTATTATACTTGTTAAGATACTTTAGCCGAAATTTGCATTGGAAATGAGATATTTGGGAAAAACTAGATTTTGGCCCGATTTCAGCCAGTTTTTTCAAAATGGCGGCGCGAGCACAGGTGCGCCAAGGTCGGAAACTCAGATTTTACATCAAAGGATCAGTTTATATAACATATAAAAAAAATGTGACTACCGGAATTACTTCGATCGCTAATCGCTAATTGCACTGGCCTATATCGATAGGACAGGACGTCAGAAGAATAATCAGAACAGAAGCAGTGTCAATGATATCCGTTCTTATGTTTTTGTTAATTATTAAAAAAATAATTTAGATTTTTATGAGTTTGCTTATCAAATTGAGAAATTGTTTAATTTTGATATAAATGCACAATATCTCTCACCAACACGCCTTGGGATAACCATCACTCTACGATACATTTCAGAAGAATATTATAATTATTTTGTAATTTATTAATGCCTTTTTTAGGGGCTTTTACATATGAATAGTAAAAGTTATACAAACCTAAATAAACTGCGTCAGTTATTATCTTTTGTGTTTGTTATGTAATAAATTGAAAACGTCCATAATTATTTTCCATCAGTAGTATTCTGGGCAATGAGGAATACATATGGTAGTTAGTCCCAGAATTTCTGCATTTAACAAAATCTTAACTTCTAGTATTACGTAGTGGAATCCGAAATCTTATCAATGCAAGTAATTCAGGATTATCAAATGCATCATTTAACATTTTATATAGAATTACCAAGTCGGTGTAAATCATTCTGGCCGACAATTTTAGCATATTATTATTTCATTTAACAGAGTGTCGTAGTTCAACAAAATTGATGGAATACCCATTTTAAAACATAAGAATTTATTTTGTATTCTTTAGATTGTGTATGAATATTATAATATGGGTTCTAGACGGGAGAATTATACAATTATTAGACTAAAAATATTAGATGAACGGTCAATGTGGCGTACGCATAGTTTTTTTAGAATCATGTAACTTATATTTAAAGTTCAACTTTTTGTATCATTATTATTCACGCTGGAAGCATAAACTTTTTCTTCAGATTACTGTAGATATTAATTTAGATACAATTTAAATTTGGATTTCGAAACATAAAAACATCCAAGATTGGTTTTTTTTCGTTAGTTGAAATATAATTCTTACATTTTCATACAAAAAAGAGATTAACATTATTAGAAGTTACCATAAGAAATAGAATAATATAAAATTATAAAATAGAAAATGCAATGAAAAGAAAATAACAAGTTCTAAGCTGTTAATTTAATTAACACCTCCCTAATTGAGAATAACTCGTGTTTAGGGGTTAACTTATTCCATAAATATGCTAGCTAAAATGAATGTATGAATTTTCAGAATAAGCAAATTAACTATTTTTACGTTACGTATTTATATTGTCTATGTCCCGTATTTGGTTAACTCTTGTGCATTATTATTTTAATTTTAATTTCTATAAAAACATATTTCTAATTCTACATGTATGTATCAGGGCATTAAAAAAATACAAATAAATTTTTGGAGTGCTTTTAAAGAAATTGGTGAAAAATTTTCTTTAAAAGTGGAAAAACACAGAATTCGTTTAGGTTGAAAAGTTCCAAAGAGCTTTTTCAAAAGGTTTTGTATGTACATTCATTTATGTGGGAAGCTTTAAAAAAAACTCTTGCCCAATTTAAACATGGAAACCAAAACCTTTGTCAAATATGTTATCTCGTTTATTGGTGGAAAGGGAATTTACTATTTATTAATCACAACTATACAAGTTAATTGAAAAGCTTGAGATAGATAGCTTTTTAATGCATTGGTCCAAATTGCAGCACTAAAAATATTTATTTGTAAAAAGTTTCGATATCTTGATAGAAAGTTAATTGAACCTAAAAGAAAAACTGATAACATTAAACAAAGTATTTAAAATATCAGCCAACGTTTATTACGTTATCGGAATCAGAGCTAAGGGATCAAACAAGGTCTGTAGGTATGGTTTTATTCCAATTACTAATTTCTTTGAAATGTTCAGCACCATTTTTACCAAAATAGGTAATTGAACAGCCAAAGTCCTACCACGAATCTTATTATAATGTTTATTTCGTAGAACTCTTTTATTTTTTTTTACTTTTATAAATATTAAAAAAAAAAACAGCATTTTAGTATCAATGTAGTATAGGTACGTATTATGTATGTAGAACGCTGGAAAGGCAATAAATACACAATAATAACACTGGTCAACACATTTTTTGTCCCTTTAACGAAAGTAGCCAAATCTGACAGGAAATTTCACGCTGATTTCAGATATGTGATTAGTTTTTTTCTATCACGTCAGGTTTTTATGGGTTTTAAGTTTTACTAAAATGTGTATTAATTCATATTTATTCGTGAGTTATCATTGATTTTTTTTATAATATGGCAAAACTAGGCTCGAATGTCATTTGAATCTCACAAACATGAAAGAGAACTATGACAACATGAAGCTGCTGTTAACAAAAATTAAATATGTAAAATACGAATGGAAAATATGTGGTGATATAAAAGTAATAGGGCTCCTACTAGGACTGCAAGCGGGATACACAAAGTATTGTTGTTTTCTGTGCAAGTGGGACAGCAGAGACAGGAAAGACCAAGGACTGGCCTACTAGAAAGCACCTTAAACCTGGCACGAAGAATGTTTAACATGCTCCCTTAGTAAAATCTAAAGGTATCTTACTTCCACCCTTACACATTAAATTGGGTTTGATGAAAAATGTTTTAAAGGCTTGTCTAAGGATGGAAATGGCATGATTTACTTACAGCAAAAGTTTCTTAAGATCAGCGACGCAAAAATCAAAGAAGGAATATTCGTGGGACCACAAATAAGGGAGATCTTGACTGATCCGAATTTTATAACAGTGTTGAGAACAATCGACCTAGCCGCTTGGTCAGCCTTCAAGAATGTTGTCGAGAACTTTCTTAGAAGTCATAAAAGTGAAGACTATATCAGCATTGTGTCTGAAATTCTCATGGCCTATAAAATATGGGATGTAACATGTCACTAAAAATACACTTCCTTCACTCCCATTTGAATTTTTTCCCCGAAAATATGGGAGATGTCAGTGACGAGCACGGCGAACGATTTCACCAGGACATTGCGGCTATGGAAAAGCGATACCAAGGAAAATGAAGTCCATATATGCTAGTAGACTATTGCTGAACCCTGCAGAGAGACTCTAAAGATAGTCACAAGCGCAAATCAGGAGCAAAAAAAATTAAATTGAATTAGTTTTGAAATTTTGTTAAGTAAGTACCCGTCATACTATGGAAGAATTATGTAAAAAAACATTGTTAAATAATAAAAAAACCTGACCTGTAAAAAAATTTTTTTGTTTCATTTCGTGTTTATGGATACTAAATACATATAAAAAAATTAGCTATGCTTAAGGGACTGCACTTAAAAAAATAAATGTCGACCAGTGTAATTTGAAGAGATTCTTATTAAATTAGCAATTTTTTTAACAGTAAGTTTTCTCCGTGTATAATGGTTTCATTTATAAAAGTAATAAATCTACCTAACACTTTCTTTAGTGGAATTCCTATTCTATTTTGAACGATGGGCGAGCATATTTTTTACTTATCTGTGAATTATTTATAAAACGAATTGTGGCAGGTACTGAAAGGAAAAAACAACATTGCATTCGTTTCCGAATTGCATCATACCTAATTGATAAATAATATTGTTTTAAAATGGTCAAAATGGTAATCTATGAATTACAATTAATTTAAAAAATACTACACAAAAAACGTTATTATCATCAACTTTAAATTTATATACCTAAGTTCTAAGTATGTTGAGTAAAATTGTACCTCTTTTGAATACTATCTACGAAACCTACTCACCTTTGTGCTACTCCAAAAGCTTTGATCTAGATATCAGCTTTAATAAACCAATTTCCCTTTGAAGTAAGTTGAAAGTGATAAAAATAAAACGTAACAATAAGAAATTCGGAGCATTATATCGTATCAATGATCAAACAAACTCCAGAGATTATCCAGTCGATAAGACTTCCAGAAAAAAACCTTGAATCGCAGAACGAAAAATATTTTTTTATATCAACCGATAGAACAATTTTACGTTGACTTATCGGCGATCTAAATTAGAGAAATCGTTTAATTGCTTTTATTTATCTTTTCAATTCAAGCAGCAAAAGTGTCGTGTGAAAAAACGCCTTGAATTTATTCCCTAATGACCGTCATTCCGCTCCAATACGTCTACACTTAAGATTTCCATCAAATATTTCATTTGCCTTTAATCTTAGCGGAATTCTAATAAATGTATAAAGCATCCCTCACTGGAATTCAAATTGTTCATCGAATGAAAGCTTCCGTTTTTTAGTAAATTTCGATTGATCACGCAAGCGACATTATTTAACCTTTCAATTAGGTTCCTAAATTCATGACGTATTCTGAGCTGTACGAATTGCGATACATTTCAAGGATTTTTTTATTTTCACGACACCTTCTTATCTTCAATGAACATACTAGTTTTAATGCCTGGCTTTTCAAAACATTTTTTTCTTATTGAATGATTCAGAAATATAAAACAAACAATATGGCGTCTCAGTTTTTTTTTGTAGTTAGTAAATATTTGAAAGCTTCAAAATGGAAATGAAGTAGCGAGCTAAAATTGGTTGCATTGACCTATAAATTTAATACAGAAGACTCTATCGTTAGAATTCATATTATGGAGATTTATTTTGCTTCAAACAAATATATTTTCTACGTATACTATGTTTGTGCGATTTAATGTCTTTCTAGTATTTTATTATTTTGCGTGATGACACCAGAGTTCCAGTGACACTATATTAGTCTTGTCATGGTAAGGAGATAATGGCACTTAATAATAAATTTTGCGAATTGTCGCATGCAGATAAAGAGGTCTTGAAAAGGGCCCTTCTCATTTTTCATTACCGCACTTATACCCCGCGTGATACAGGTGACAAACTCTACCCTAAATCACGCTAACTCGCGAGCTATCCTGCGAAATCGTGCAATCACTTCATCGGGTTACGCAAAACTAGGCCTCGTGGGCCCCTTGTTTTGGCACTACCTTTTGGCCGAAACTCTTTCATTGCATTTAGGTAGACCTAACCCTTAGGAATATTTAATACGTTTTTTTGCAATCTATTTATTCTTGTTCTCCATAAAACTGTTATGCACGAATATATTACAGAGAAGTTCAAACATTTGAAGAACGTGTAAGTATATTAGGTAATGGGGGAAATTTTACCGTTTTGTGATAAAACGTCAAAAGATGAAATGTCAGTAAGTGACGTTGAAAAAGTCAATTGTCTCACACATTGTCGTGCCATAGACCGCCTTCTATGTAGAGAAGTAAAAAATTTTGTATGTATTTTTCGATGAAAAAAAAAAAAATTTTTTAGAGCTCGACAACAGCGCCACCTATCGGGTTCAAAACAATCCTATATTTCAAGCTGGAACCAACCATACATATTCACAAAATTTCATTGAAATCGGTTGGGCAGTTTCGGAGATTAGCGTGTACGAACACAGTGACACGAGATTTTTATATATTAAGTTTTAAAGAAACGGTTAAAATATTTGCAGAATTCCAAATATCAAAATATTATCCATTTAACTTACAGCACTTCAAAAGTTCACTTTAGAACTTGAAAATTGTACGAATTTTTATTTTTGTCGTATTTTCTCGGTTCAGAAAGTCAAAAGTTTTCTGCCAGGGGGCGCCAAGGTTTGCGCCTTTCTTCTTCCCTTATATTGCCATTCCCGAAGTTCCTCCGCCCGGCCTGGCAAGGCATGGCGCATTGATAATATTCGATATCAACTTGTAGAAGATACGCGTAGGCCGTCACTACCCCGAATGTTTCGGATTCCGGGCGCTCCAGGGGTGAAATACACCGGAAGGGGATATCCGAAAGCCTTAAATGATAGTGAAAGGTGGCAAAGTATTCCGAGGGACGGAGCAAATATAAGAAATGCTACTTTTAAATCACCGCCGAGAATTTTTATACGAAGGATTTACTCAAATGAAAACTGATATTTTATTAAAGTTCTGAGACCTTGAGCATTCTTACGTTTTATTTACCATCATTTATATTGGTTTATAATTTAATTATTTTTTTAATTTCCAGCTGATGAATGAATAGGATACAATGTTGCGTCCTATCGCTTAACAAAAAACGAAATATACCTAAGCGTGCGCAAGTAAAATTTGTTTGATTAATTGGTATTTTTTCACAATTTTTCCATTTAATGTAGTATATTTGCGTAACGTTCCAGAGTAGTACATATTTTCAGTATCGCCCTGATGAAATACCACCATTCAGAATAGAAATGTTGCTTGAAATGGCTTTAGCCATGTTTGGCGACCAGATCTGATTAGCCAGGTACTTTTCGAACATCCTCCTCCCCAACTCCTTCCCTTCAGCTTCACAACATACCCCAATTGGGAATATTGGTGTCACTGGCTCCATACGATTTTGAGCAGTTGGGACTCTTGTGCGGCACTCTTTAAATAGTGCTTTTGGTATCAGATTATATTTCAGTTTCAGTTCGTGTGTTAATTTTAATGTTGTCCTTAATGTCTTTGAAAGGCTTAATGGTAATTTGCGTGAAATGTCTTGTTAAATTAAATTAATGAAATAAAGCAGGGCTAAGACGGAATTACGCTGCCCGAAATGTAACACAATACCTAATGAAATATAATAATCACTAAAACTGACTCTTGCTTCCAAGGGGGAGTTTGGCGCACTTTGGAAGCGATTAAATTTTGTCCCTTAAGAACTACGCGAATTTATTAATTAACAAAGAGGCCTCAAGTTTGGAACTGACGAAAGTTTCCAACAATTCTTCATGAAAAACTTTATATTTCTTTGTAAGCTGTCTTGGAACTACGGTACTGACCTGAATACACGCAAAAACGTCTCACCGCCATTGCCTTACTCAAATATTCTATTATAACTATAAAATAATATACCTACGTTGTAACGAAATTAACTAAAACAAATTACTGTCATAAATCTAGAGAAATAGTATTTGTTTCTAAAAATCTAACAAAAGATATGGACAAAGGTTGTCTGAAGACCTGACTTTCACTTTTTTACATTGAATATGCCAAAACCTTTTTGCTCTGAAAATTTGTGTAATTTTAAAAACTGTTCGTCACTAGAATAAGTGACTAGATCTTAATATCCAGATGCTTTTAGTACTATTATACTTATTACTTAAATGTTGAACGATTTGCAACTCGTTGTAGAGTGGAAAATACTATCAGTTCCACCCCACTATTTAAAATCAAAACGTTGCATGAACTAGATTTTATCTTTGTTTAGTCAGCAGGTCAGAATATCCACATACTTTTCAACTTTCTTCTTCTCAATTATCTCATCCACAACCTACAACTGCTCCGTATACCCATAAATTTATATATCTTAATTTTTCCATCACTTAGCAACACAACAGAACCTCGGACATGCTAAGAATACATACAACAATATTTATTAATTTGTAGATAATAAATAAGAACTTCTTCGTTTTGTCCAGGTGGTTTCTCAGGATCGTGAACAGGCTGACATTAAATTGAATCGAGTTCCGAATACGTAATGAGGGGTTAAACTCCACACAAAGATTCCGTAAAAGATCGCTGAAGTTGCTCGCATTTTTCACGTTTCCTAAAGTATGCAATTATTCGATCCCCTCTAATCCTCGATAACTCGATCCCCTCAGCTCCTACATTATATTTTTATTTATTGGTCCGCAAGCAGGGGTGGATTTAACCACTCGGGAGCCCTATTCCCATCACCAATTATTGAAGATTTCCATTAATTTTTTTTTAAATCTTTGTTTAAACACCGCTTTAATTAATAAAAACACTCCAACTTATTTCGGACTCAACCGTGCCGTGCCCGCTGCACATGTCTTGAACATTGTTGATTCCGTTCACTTTCGCGCTGAGCCTCTACCAACTAGCAAAATAAAGTGTTCATGCCTTCGTCAATCAATATTCAAATTAATATTCACGCTACTCAACGCATATAAAATGTAAAATTCTTAAACCAAAAAACTACCTTTTCACAGAAATACTACTCATATATCGCACCTAAAATATTCGACGAACTAAATAATGACATCAAAAGATCAATTTAAAACCGGTGTCCAAAAATGGATATCTAAAAAGGGGCGCAATTTCGAAAAAACATATTAATCTATACTACCACTTAAAGTTTTCTTTAAAGAACATATGAATTTATACCACCACTAAAAATTTTCATATTAAAAAAAACTATTAAATTAGCAGAAAGATTTATTATTTTTTGCACAAATTACTAAAAATGGTTTGACACCTCTGATTTGTTTCATGTACATTGGGGTCGCTTTAGTATTTGTTAAGAACAATATTGTGACAATATTTTTTCACTCTTGTATTATTAGCCGGAGTTACTTAAAATACTGAAGAATAATGTATCCAAATATGTGACTGTAACTCGTACATATTTTCTTATTTGCTTACCTAGTAATACATACTCACATTGATGCTAAATATATTTAATTTTAATAACTTCTTTCATATTTTTTTTTTACTCCTTACCATGTTTTATATTCTATCCTTTTCTATTATTTTTAAATTCCTCTATATTTCAATCTTTTGGTATATATATAGTTTTTAACTATATTCTACTTATATTCTCTTAAACTTTATACTGCTTATTTCCTTTTAAATTATATATTTTTTATATCTCTTTTAATTTCTTCTATATTTCATACTTGATATATTATTTTAATATACTGTAAATATAATCAACCACCACAACACGGGCATGTGTTACATACCGTCTCTTATAATTCTATAATTTATTGTACTTACCATTTAACAAAACACAGTTACCAAACTTAGCTAGTTTTTGCTGCTCAGTGCGTTGTGTGAACGTCGTGTGTACTGAAGCATTGAACAGCAACCGTATATCGCGATTGAATTCAAAAGTAGTTGCCATATTGATATCAATCAAATTGACGTACCCTAAGTCAAATCTTTTTATTTCATAATTTTCCAGTACCTAGTTATAAAGTAACTACTTATAAAAAATAACAGTTTCAGAGCCATCGAAAGGTGTTATAGAAGTTACAATTTTTTTAATTTATTTATTTGTTCTTCAAAAAATGAACTGTCAACTAATTGTTTATGAATTTGTCAACTACTGATTTTTTTAAATTATTATTCTTTTTTAAATTATAAACGTGCCATTAATCCATTATTTACCTACTTGATAGTAGGTAAATGATGGATTAATGATTATAGACTCTAATATATTGTTATGACCTTTTACAAGGGTTCCCAACCTTTTTGAGGTTCACGGCTACTTTTTAACATAATTTTCAAGGGGATCGACTTCCAACATCTAGTATGAATTTTCGCTGTTGGGTTTTTTTAGTTCTTCAAAACTTTGACCGCTTCAATAATAGATAAGCACGAAACCGTTTTGCTCTACGACTATTTTACTGTATCCAATTTTTCAACACTGATCGTAAAATTAAGAAACGGAAATAATAAATACACATTTTCAACATATTAACAATCGTGATTGTTAGGATCGACCAAATTTTGCTCCGTTAATTTCCGGTTGAGAGCCATTGACAATATTGACATGGTCTTCAGCGTATATGATCGTCTAATAGACAAGTAAGTAGCAGCTCTCGAAAGAAAAAAAATGGTGCATTCAAAAAATGGATGCCTATCTATCCAGTAAAAGAAAGTGTATATCTATTTATCCAGTGAAGGAAAATGGATTTATATTAATCCAGTGAAGGAAAATGGATGTCTATGTATCCAGTGAAAGGAAATTGATGTCTCTCTATCATTTTTTAAAATTTGTATACTCTAATAGAGAATAAAACATTTTTTACGAAAAAAAATTATATTATGTAACGATTAAGGATTCAGTATAATTATAATAATATGATTTGAATTAATTGTTAAATACAGTCTATGGAGCAAAATCGAAACTAATCAATTTACTTTTTTCAAAAGATTCAGTGTAATCATCGACGGCCGGCGTGGTCTAGTGGTATACGCTTTTGACTACAGATCCGAAGGTCGCGGGTTCGAACCCGGCGTGCGCAAATAAATTTTATTTGATTAATTTGTGTTATTTCATAATTAATTAATTAAAAATTTCACAATTAATTAATTAAAAATAATATATAGTATATTTGCGGCACGTTCCAGAGTGGAAGATGGTGTAAGACCACCATTCAGAATTGAAACGTTGCTTGAAATGGCTTTAGCCGTGTTTGGTGACCAGATCTGAATAGCCAGGTACTTCCCCACCTTCCTCTTCCCCATCTCCCTCCCCTCCCCAATACCCTCAGCCTCACAACATACCCCAATTGGGGATGCCATAGTCTCACTGGCTCCAGACGGGAGCAGTTGGGACTCTTGTGCGGTATTACTGTAAAAAAAATAAAAAAAAATCATAATAATATGGTTTAAATTAATTGATAATTACAGTCTATTAAGCAAAATCGAAACAAATAAATGTACTGTTTTCAAAGGATTCAGTGTAATCATAATAATATGATTTAAATTAATTTTTAATTACATTCTATGAAGCGAAATCGAATCTCATAAATTTCTTTTTTTCAAATAATCAGTGTAATCATAATAATTTGTTTAAATTATTGATAATTACAGTCTACTAAGCAAAATCGATACAAATAAATGTACTGTTTTCAAAGGATTCAGTGTAATCATAATAATATGATTTAAATAAATTTTTAATTACATTCTATGAAGCGAAATCGAATCTCATAAATTTCTTTTTTTTCAAATGATCAGTGTAATCATAATGATATTGTTTAAATTAATTGATAATTACAGTTTATTAAGCAAAATCGAAACAAATAAATTTACTGTTTTCAAAGGATTCAGTGTAATGATAATAATATTTTTTTTTTTTTTTTTTATAATTATTTTTTATTTTTAATAATATGTTTTACATGGGACATAATTCATTTTACATCATTGGTTTTTTACTACTCTTCCATTGAAAGCATTTGCTTGTGTATGGAAGGGGAGTGTACATAAATGTTGTTGTTAGTTAGTACTTAAATAATTCATTGTACATAAATGTATGTTTGCTGTAATATTTCTTTGGAAAGTAGTGAAGGATAATATATTATTTATTAAATTTTTAAAAAGAAAGGAAGCTATGGAAAACTAAGGATATTTGTGAGATTAATTAAGTGACAGTAGTTTTTTTTTTTTCAGAATATTTTTAAAGTGTCTCTTGACAGAGAGCAGTATTCGGGTTTTATCATTAATGCTTCTGATTTCTTCTGGTAAACGATTGAAAAAAGTTCTTCCCTGGTAAGTATAATGATGTTGTGCAAAAGACGTATTTAGTTTTGGGCATAGAAAAACATGTCTAAGTCGCGTTCTGTTTTCATTTAAAAATTGATATTTATCTTTTTCTTTTATAATTTGGATTAATGAGTTTTTAATATATAGGTCTTTAAATGTAGGTACTTGAAATTCTTCAAACAGGCGTTCTGTTGGGTAGTCAAAGGATTTTTTTAATATAATTTTAATAATTGTTCTTTGTATAATTTCAATTGGAAGAAGGTTACATTTATACGCGGATCCCCAACTAATAATAGCGTATTGTAAAGTGGATTGAACTAAGGCATAGTAAATTAAATATAGATTTTTTATCGACAGAAAGTTTCTAATTCTTAAAAATATATATATTAATTTTCTAATTTTGTTTACTACTTGACTTATTTGTTCTTTCCATTTCAGATTTTTATCAATAATTACTCCTAGATATTTAATTTTATTTGTTGTTTTTAGTACTGTACAGTTTGATTTGCAATAGTTTTGGCTGTGAATTTTAGTATTATTATGTATGACAATGTTAAAATTTTTAGGAGTATCATTTGTATGTATTGCAAATGGAATTACAAATGTCTTTTCATTATTAAGTGACAGTAAATTAGTGTCGAAAAAATTCTTGAGCGTGTTGATGTCTTCCGTGGCCTTTAATTCTACATTTTCCCAAGTCTTATCACTTATTATTAATACTGTATCATCGGCGTATGACGTAATTTGACCGTGTAAAGGTTGAAAAAAAATATCGTTTACATATATAGTAAATAGAATTGGTCCAAGCACTGTACCTTGGGGGATTCCAAAGCTTGTAATCTCTTGATCACTATTAACACCATTGATTTTTACTAATTGAGGACGGTTTTTTAAGTAGTCGGTGATCCATTTAATCGCGTTGCCTTTTATGCCGATATTATTCAATTTTTTTAATAGCATCTCATGGGATATGCTATCGAATGCCTTTCTAAGGTCAATAAATATACCCGCACATTTTTTACTTTTATCTAGTGATTCGTAAATGTATGAAGTTACGTTAGCAATAGCATCTTGTGTGCTGAGTGATTTTATAAAGCCAAACTGGTTTTTGTGTAATATTTTATTATTATCTAGAAAATTTACCAATTGTTTTTTAACTATTTTTTCAAAGATCTTTCCTATATTAGAAATTAGACATATTGGGCGATAATTCGTTGCTTGATGTGGATCTCCAGATTTGTAAATAGGTGAGATTATTGTGGTTTTGTAGTTCATTGGAAAAATTCCATTTGTTAAACTTAAGTTTATTAAATGAGTGATAGGTTTTATTAAGTGAGGTTTCATAGTTTTTAACATGTGTGTCGTAATAGAATCAAAACCGGGGGACGAACCTCCTTTCATATTTTCTATTATTTTCGAGATTTCACATTCTGTTGTTGTTTCAAACATTGAAAGTATATTACGTTTCTGTATATTTTTATTTTTATGGTTTTCTTGGTTTGAAGGCTTATGAATATTTTTCGCAAGATTTTTCCCAACATTTGCAAAGAAGGAATTAAATATGTTTGCACATTGTTTAGGCTGTATATTGGCATCTATAATTTTTTTATCATGTTCAATGTACTTAATGTTTTGTGTTTTTTTTGTATTTTCTATGGCGAAATTAACAGTTTTCCACATTTGTTTATGGTTATTTTCTGAAGATAATATTTTATTTTTAAAATACTCTTCTTTACTTTTTTTAATATAAGATGTTAATTTATTTTTATATTTTTTATAGAAAATATATGCTTTTTCATCTTGGGGATTTTTTAAAGTTATTTTGTAAAGTTTTTCTTTATTTCTGATAGATATAATAAGTCCTTTGGTAATCCAAGGTTTTAAACATCTTAATTTTGATTTTATGTGTGTTGTTATCTCAGTTGTCGAATTTTTAATGTGTTGTGACATAATATTTTCGAAGTTAGTCGAACAAATTTCAGTATCATCACTGTTTAAAACATTATTCCAATCTTCCTTTTTTAATTTTTCAGAGAGAATAGTCATATCTATTGTTGATTTTTTGGTTAATAAATTATGTTTTTTATGTTTAATATTATTATTATACAGAAGTAAGCATGAGTGATGATCAGTTATGTTAGTTTTCCAAACAATTGATTTTATTTTGTGAAGATCTTTAATGTTTATATTTGTCCAAATGTGGTCTAAACAAGATGGAGTATGTTCTTTTATTTCCCTAGTATTTTTATTTATGCAAGATATAAAATTTTGTTCAGTCATACAATTGATGTATTCATTTTTGTTATTATTTTCTATTTTTTCATTAATATTAACGTTAAAATCTCCTACGACGAAGCAAAGTTTATTTTTTAATTTTAATAATATGTATTTGAGGTCATTAATAAATGTAATAATACTCGAGCCATGCGTTCTATAGATAGCTATTAGATGGTATATGGATTTGCCGAGTTTGAAATGTACTTCGATGCAGTTTACTAAGTGTATTGGATGTTCTAATATGTTAACAATACTAAATTTATTGCTTGCAAATATTATTATTCCCGAATTTTTATTGATGTCTACTTTGGTAGAAATATAGTTGTACTCAGGTAAGTGGTAAGACGGTGACTCAGCGTTCGTAAATGTTTCGGTTAACACTATAAAGTCCGGTTTTTTAATTAAATTATTTATTTTTAGAATTAATTCATCTAAATTTTTTTGAACGCTACGGATGTTTATGTGCATAATAATTATATCATTGATGTTTTTAGAAATAATTTTGTTACACGAATCGGTACATATACATTCATATTCTTGAATTTTAATATTTAACTCTAATTCGTTACTTAAGAAATCATCCATTTAATGCATTTTCGGTTGTATTTTACAAAATTATTTATAAGGTTTTTATTCAATGTCGTAGTTAATTCTTTCTTTGGCTAATTTAAGCATGTAAGATCGGAACTTACATGTTTCGCTGTTTGTTCGGTGGTCTACTTCATTCATTTTACTGTTCAAGGAGTTTATTTCTTTCTTCTTGTTAGCTGAGTTGCAGTTAGCGCATTTGGGTGGCAGTTCCAGGGATTTACACTCGGAGATGGGATGTGATTGATGGGATATGATTTAAATTAATTTTTAATTACATTCTATGAAGCAAAATCGAATCTCATAAATTTACTTTTTTCAAAGGATCAGTGTAATCATAATAATATGTTTTAAATTAATTGATAATTACAGTCTATGAGGCAAAATCGAAACTAATAAATATACTATTTTCAATAAATATGTGAAATGCTTTATTTTATTAAAAATATACGTTACTTCTGCATATTGATAACCTAAACTGTGTACGCGTGGTAAAAGGGAGTTTATAAAAGAATTGGTATCGACATTATTGCTGCGGTGAAAGATATTTTTAGTTCGTGTGACACTGTTGGGAGCATGAAATGAAATTCATTGCAATAATGCAGGGCTGTCAATAGGTAAATGATAGTTTTAAAAAGATTAATTTCATCGGATACCAATCTTCTGTCGGACAGCAGATTTTTTCATTAGACTCTCTTGTGAACTACTGCACACTGTCTACTACACACGAAGAAAACTTACTGATATGAAGTATTATAAATATATATTAAAAATCTGTTAAAATTACTGATGTTTTCTGTTTAAAATGGGACTGGGAACCTGTAATTAATGATTTGAAAAATTTCATAACAAACAATCAGTAAAGCACGAATATGTCACGAGGAAGTCGGAACACGTTTCTTCAAAATAATAATAGTTTCGCATCTCGTTTATTATATTTATTCGGTCAAGGGCAACCGCGTGCACAAGCGTTCAGATATATTCTGAATGACAAATATTTTATTGGAAAATGATCATGCAGTCACATTTTTAATATTATCTTGATAAAAAAGCCCCACTCATTTTTCTCCGTGCAGTGTACATTCAGCGTACTGATAAATCCGCCCCTGTCTAGGTTTATAAATTTCTGTAAAACGCTGAATCCCACCATTACCCGTACACTGTTAGTTCATATCACGTAGTAAATTGTTTTGAAGTCAAATACAAAATACTATGGTGTCGATGTCAAAGTTTCACGTTGGGTATAAATTCGTAGGGATTTTATTACTTTCTTTCGCCATATACTTTAGACGTTTCAAAAGATGTTTCATACGAGCCGACTGTGTGTTATTCACAGCTGTCTCCATTTGAGGTTTGCGTAAAAGTTTATTCACAAATTTATTATCACACTGCTATACATATTTCATTTTACCCTAGCACGCAATATTTTAGTAGCAGACATTTCAAGGATTGAAATACCAAGAAATCACTCAGTAAATGTTACAAATTCGTACTCGAATAGAGAAAGCTTAGATTGTTTCGGAGAATTTGAACAATTCTTCAAATTTAAAAGTTAGGACGGGTTGTTTCGGAGAATTTGAACAATTCATCAAATTTCAACGTTCATTTTCGGGTTCTGTGAAAGACTTATTCAAGTTCTGTTTTTATATCATTGTAGGCTAGTTGCTTGACAAAACTGAAATAAAAACAGAACTTGAACAATTCTTTCACAGAACTTGAAAATGAACGTTGAAATTTGATGAATTGTTCAGATTCTCCGAAACAACCCGTCCTAAATATTTAAGTTCTTTGAAATTTTTTCTTCAAGTTCTATTATTATTTTAGTTCTGTTAAGCAACTAGCTTATAATGATATAGTGAAAGAACTTGAATAGGACTTTCAAATAAACCGAAAAAGATCGTTAAAATTTGATGAATTGTTCAAATTCTCTAAGTGTTCTCATCCTAAGTTCTTACGTGACACCTTCCCGCACACAAGAGCGTACTTCCAGGACCTTGTGAGTCTATGACATATTAAACAATATATATTTTAAGGAATTGTTGTGACTGATGAGGTGGTAGAGCAAAAGATATTACTTCTTAATACGAATAATTATTTAAATTACAATTCGATTCAACTTACATTCTCTACAAAATAGAAGAAAAATAAATGACCTAACTTTTTTATTAAAGATCACTCACTCCAAACTAGACTGTTGTGTACTCCTGCAGCTCATAGATTTCAGAGTACCTACTCGAGCAACTAGGCAAAAAATATTATTCTGCAACAATAACTTCAGTACCAACTACCATATACATGCACCTATTTCTCGCTTTTACACACTTGGAAATAAATTCACCTCAAATATCGACAAATTTAATATAAGTTTGCCTGTGTTCAAGAGATACCTGAATGACATTTTATGTAGCATATTTAAAGAGCGACTGCGTGTATTTGTTGTTTTTTTGTAAATATGTTGTGAACAAAAAAAAAGTTTATTTTTTTGTTGATGTTTAAAAAATAAAAACCTTCTGTTGTCACTGTATTATGCAGTAAATTATGTAAAATATGAATCATGTAAAAGCCCATTAGGGCGTTTAAATTAATAAATAAATAAATTAGAACAAGAAACAACTATTTCCGTCAGAGGAGATGGTAAAGGACGCATTAAAAGTTATTTTTTTCTCCATACCAATATCTTTTGCCATGTTTGATTTCATTAGTATGATGTGAAGTTTGCCGGAAGGTTTCGCATCAATCTTAAAAAGGAAAAAAAATATTTAAATGAAACGAACTGAAAACCTAATAAACCATTATATGCGAGTTTTTTCATCTCTCCCGATTGTTTCTTACACTAGTTAAGTTGAAACGAAGCGTTATATTATTAATTTGGGCACATTTAGAAGTAAGCGGAGTACTGAAATTTTACCAAAAAAGAGACCTGTTTCTTCAGATCTAGTCTAGTCACTAAACGTAGTTATAATAATTTCAACAAACCTCACGATTCATAGTGTACAGTCACTTGCGTGATACTGAGAGTATCGTTTACAGGTAAATAAATAATATGTGTAAGTAATACAAAAAAATGTTCCTAGTGTAAACCATGATGGTAGAGTGTAAAATAATCAGTAAGTCTACGTGAATTATTAAGTAGTAATGTTTTGTGTACACCTCACTAGATGACCTGTATTCGCATGTTTTATGTAAAGTATTGTTGTATATTAGGTTTCTAGCCGTTAGAGCACTTCACAATAGTATATATGCATGGTAACAATAGTAACAATGTAGAGAAAAAAAAAGAAAAGGATTAAAAAAATATATATTATTATTATGTTGCTATAACTGCTCCCAAACGTTGTGAGTCTGAAAGTAGTTGGGAAGGGAAGGAGATAGGAAGACGAAGGCGGGGATATACCGGGATATTTAGATTTGGTCACCAAATACGGCCAAAGCTATTTCAAGCAACGTTTGAATTTCGAATGGTGGTCTTACACCAGGGCGATAGTACGAGTATATTCCACTCTGGAATGCTCCGCAAATATTCATCGTATTATCTACATGTTATTTTCGCATTACACACGCGGGATTCCGCGACCTCCAGCTTGCTAGTCGGGAGTCTTAACTCTCGACCACGCAGGCCATGAACTAAACTTGATGAATCAGTAACTAAACATGAGAATAAAACAATATATATTATAATGTGCTGAAATAACCCATATACATTATATCAAATTTAATCCAAAGCGGATATCCCGGTTCCAAAGTCGCGGAGCTCAAGGCTTGTAGATCGCATATATACTATACATTCGCCGGTATCACTTTGTTAAGAAAAGCTTCGCGCTAGTTTGTTCACTTTGGTCAACATTGTTTCGCTCTAAAATCAACGGCGACCGTCCATAGGAAATTTCCTAAATGAATTTCATTTTAAAACGTTGTGCCTTTTGACATTTTGCTCTTGCAATAGCGACCGGGGCGGGCAGCGCTGGATAACCGCACTGAAGTAGGCTTTGTTTGTCATTCACTTTTGTACGCGAATTTAGTAGTTTTTGTTTGTAATTTCTGCACCTACGTATTTTTGTCTTGGCGTATTGGTCACTGTTTAAATTGTCAACATCGTTCATAAGAAAAAAAGTTATTGTTTTACTTACGTATTTTTCTCAGTCGTTATCCACATTTAATCACTTTACCGACATTTTTCGTGCAGAAATTTGAAATTTATTTAAATACTAGAGCAGACCTGCAAAAATTAACTGAACTAAAAATTAAAATAAAAACATATGGGTTCATAGTTTATAAAAAAGTAAAAATTAAATTAAAAATCCGAGAGTTTTTTAAATTAAATTTCAAAATGACTCTTAAATTCAAAGCATATTTGACTTCATGGATGCATATTTCAGTGATTTCACCCAGGACCAACCATAATCAATAATAGTGAAATTAAGATGTTCCATTCATATATTTGAATAACGATTAGTGCCAAATTGATTTTTTTACACTCCAGCAGTAACGGTTAAAAACTTGCAGCACAAAAAATAAAATCAGTTTATCTGTTATACATACAAACTATAAAATATAGAAGTTTTACAAAAACTTTCCAATAACTATCACCAATCATCATAATCCTTCCCCCTTCTTAATCGTTTTGGGGAGGGGACCCGTTGTTTCAACAAGAAGTTTCGGATATCAAGCACCGTTAATCGATTAAGGATTTATCGATAACGTCGATAACTTGTCCCTGTTCCTGAAAACTACTGCAGATCGATAACACACACACTAAACATCAAAAAATTATTAAAAAAATTGGTCGTTTCTCCGTTGGCGATCTGCAGTCATGCTCGGGAACGATGTCAAGTCATAAACTTATCGATCGACTGTGCTAGATATCCAGGTGTCTTATTTTACGCTACTTCGGCGGCAGCATACAATTGCAAGCCCATTTTCTCCTCGACCAGTTTTACAATCATTGGTCTCCTTAGCTTTGTCTGGTGCGCTCAACTGGACGTCTTCCCTTTAGAATTGCCGACAGAATTTTGCTTCGTACTCGTTTTGAGCACATGTTCATTGTCAAAGCACTTCAATTTGGAGCTTTCTATAAAGACGAGCAGCGGTTCGATGACTTTCTCCAACAGAAAAGCTCTTTGTTCAACCCCATTCTGAATTTCCAGCTTAATTTCATTTTAGCAGCTTGACGTAGATACTCGTCACAAAAATACGCGAGTTGCGGGTATAAAAAGCGTGCATAGTAGATACAAGAGGTTAATAGATAATGGGGGCACGAACCATTATTAGGATGAAACGTGTCGCCAACATGTTCACCTAAACCATGTTCCTACCTACACATGAAACTCATTGCATAGCATTCAATGTCTCCACATCGCTTTGATAGTCGGTGCAGTTTGACCGTAGTCAACTGTCGGCGACAGTTGGCACGTTTCAATACCATATCTTACTTTATTTCTAAAAACTATGATAAAACTCAGGTTTGAAGTTTTTTTTCAGCATAAATGTCACCTTTTAAAAAATGAAGCATCACCTTAAGTCAATGACTCCGGCACAATCTACATGTAGAAAAATGAGTATTTTTAATATATTAAGAATCTCTTCAAATTATTGGTAATCCGGTTAAAAACAAGATTAACAGGTTTCCTGATAAACTTTTAGTCGTTTATATATTCTAAAAAGTCATGATAATATATTCTAAACAGTTTTTCAGGAAACCTGTTAATTTATTCGTTTTAAGGGCCTGCAATCCCTTTTTTCGGATCACCAATAATTTGAAGAGATTCTTAATAAATTAAAAATACTTTTTTTCTCCGTATAGAACTAGCAAGTAAATTAATAATTACTTGAACATTGATACGAATGCCCGTACATTTTATTTTGCTCTTTCGCTTGTTGAGAGCGGCTTAGCGCGTTGTATTCGTTACATATTTATTTATTTATTTATTTATTTATTTATTGATTTATTGTGAAAAACAGTATAAGCCATTTACATTTCACAAATAACAGTTTATAAATTACAGTTTATAAGAAGTAAGTACATACATTTATTTGCATGGGTAAGTACATCAATACTATCTGATTAACCAGATTTGTTAAATAGTATGCTTATTGCCGTCTTAAATTCTCTTGGGTTCAAATTGAAAATGTCAATCACAGAAGAAATGTTATTTAACAAAGTAGTTATTCTCCCCAAAGGCATGATCATTGGTAGGTTGGTCCTGCCCCTTGGAAAAATAAATAATCTGTGCTGTCTAGCTCTGATGAAATTATCAGGGACATAAAAAGAAATTCGTTCCAGAATATCTGGATTGCAAATGTGCCCATTTAGCAGCTTGTGCGCCACTAACACCATTGCAATATTTCTCCTAACGTCTAGACGTTCTATCCCCAGCATTCCGGCAAGAAAATCAGAGGGATACAATAAAGGGTAATATCCGAACTCTCGCATGTAGAGGTATCGCATAAACTTTTTTTGCACCTTTTCTACATCATTTGAGTAAAGGGCATCTTCGGGTCCCCATATTATCGATCCACTCTCAAGAATGCTGCGAACCAGAGTAAAATAAAGCATTTTTATGACTGCCGTATTCGTAAAAGATTTCGAATTACATATAACAAAACCCAGCATTCGCATTGCAGAGTTGCACACCGAATCGATATGAGTTCGAAAAGTCAAACGCGTGTCAAAAGTGATTCCTAAATCCTTCGTTATCGAAATATGTTTTAGAGAGGTACCAGACATTTTATAGTTAAAATATAAAGTACGCTTTGCCCTTGTAATGCACATAATTGAACACTTACTACTGTTAAAATGAAGTTTATTTTGATGACTCCACTCTACTATACCGTCGATATCGATTTGTAGACGAATGGAGTCTTCATTTGTCGTTATACAGGTGTATAGTTTAATGTCATCCGCAAATAATAAAAATTTTACAAATCTTACAAACATCCCTATGTCATTAATAAACAATAAAAATAATAGTGGTCCTAAATTAGACCCTTGAGGGACCCCAGAATTTGTGGCGTAGAGTTTCGATGTGAACTGCCCGTAAACAACGTATTGTTTTCTATTAGACAAATAATTATGAAAGAACAAAAGCAGCATGTATGAGAAGCCGAAGCTTTCAAGTTTATTAAGTAATATGAGGTGATCCACTTTGTCAAAAGCTTTCGCAAAATCATTATATGAGACATCTACTTGTTCGTTATTGTCCAATATATTTGAGACGTAATCCGTAAATACCATTAAGTTGGTCGTTGTAGACCTGCCCTCTCTAAACCCATGCTGCTGGTTTATGAGAAATGGTTCTACTTTATAGTATATACGTTTTTGTATTACGAGTTCAAATAATTTGGCCGGTGCCGAAAGAATTGCCACAGGTCTGTAATTAGATACACATGATTTATCGCCGTTTTTGTGTAAGGGCGTGACTTTTGAGATTTTCCAGCGGTCGGGGAACTTACCGGAGTTAAGTGAAATATTAAAGATATGTAAAAGCGGTACCATTAACGGATCTGCATATCCCTTCAGGACAATTGTGTTAATAAAATCTGGTCCAACAGATTTTTTTGGTTTTAGTTTTTTAATTGCAGCTAGGTAATCATTTTTATTTACACTTAAAATTTCAACATTTTGAGCTAGTGAAGAGTAACCGCCTGGGGTGTATGAGTCAAATTCCGCACTATGTTCGCTATAGACTGACTTAAAGTAATTCGCAAATGCTTCCGGAATATCGGGCCCAGTATGAGTACTTCCGTTCCATGACACTGAGTTTAGAAACCCACCGTCTTTCCTCTTTTCGGATACAAATTTCCAGAAGGATTTCGGATCACTCTTGACGTTTTTTTCGATATTATTTATGTAATTCTTATACGCAATATTTATACTACGTTTGATTTTAGATCGTAGAATGCAAAACTTTTCCCGATATCTTATCAATCCGGTGCGCCTCCAGTTTCTGTGAAGTTTGCATTTCTTTTTCAGGTCACTAATAATTTCACCATTAAACCATTTAGGGTATCTTCTTTCAAAACAAGGTACACGCTTTCTCTCAAAACACATGTCAAAAAGGTCATAAATTACATTATAAAAATATTCTACTGCTAAATCTACATCTTTAAGTTTTAATAAGGGTTTCCAGTCGTGAGAATTCAAGTAAACATAAAAATATTCGAAATTACCACGTTCTAGATTCCATCCTCGCTTAACACAATTTCCATTGTCGTCATTTAATAAATTCCGACAATAGGCTTTGCTTACATTGAGCGCGAATTCTATATATAAAGATGGGTGGTATGAATCTTCACTAACAAGTGAGTATACGGATTTGAACACTTTTAAGTCAAAATTACTGATAATAACGTCCAGTGTCCTGTTCGTTATATTAGTGATTAAGTTTTTCTGTTCCAATTGAAATAGTTCCATAAAATATAACAAATCTGTTTGAGTTGCTTTGTGACTCACACAGGAGTGTAAGTTAAAATCGCCAACAATAATAATTTTTTTATCTACTAAAAAGTTAAAACTAGCTATGATTTTATCGAAAAAATCAGAGTAAGTAGTTCTCTGTGAAGCCGGTGGAATGTACACTATACATATATAAATACTAATTTCATTTATTTTGGCCTTAATCCATAAGTTTTCGCCATCATTTTCTAGAAACGTGAGTCTCTGGCATTGTTGGACGCGATCACGTCTCGCGGCTAGTAGCACTCCTCCTCCTCTTGATTGGCCTGAAGTTCTGTCCTTTCTGAAGACGTCATATCGTTGATCGAACAGTTGACAATTATGAATACTGTCGTTGAGCCAGGTCTCTGACAATAATATAAAGTCGTTGTCTTGTATAATAACACTATGTAAGAAGTCATCGGTCTTAGATCTCAATCCCCGCACATTTTGATAATACATTGTGCAGGGGAGTGAATTTACTTTAACTCTGCTCTCTAGTCATTTAGTGGCCGCAGAATCGTTTTGTTTGCCTCGGTTTTGGTTAAGATCAACCGGATTTTGTCTCGGTTTTAAGTAACGGTAGTTTCTTACCGGTACTCCTCGGGGCCACAAATCTTCCTGCAAAAGTTTATCGTATAACTCATCTGTTACTCCTATACGGAACGCTGCGTATTCCTGAGAATTAGCGATGAATTTCTCTATCTCACAGTTTGTTATATTATTTTTCTCTAGATGCGCTCGGATATCATCTACTGTGGTGTCCTTTGAAATCCTAGATACTATGATATTCCTTATCCTTGGACATACCTTGATACTAGAGGATTTATCGCCATTTCCGACAATCAGATTCTTGCTTGTCCGTTGTCTGCGTTTGACGTTCATCCATTCTTCCTTATTTGGCGCGGTTTTCGCTTCAGATTCGGAAGTTAGAATGCGTGGTTCCGTCGTCTGTGTTTTGGGGATCGCGCCGCTGGTAGTGGGGACTTCGAGATGACTTGCGTTATTTTTGGCCTTGGTGGCCGCCCTAGTGCGCATACGTTCTTTGGTTAGTGTAACAGCGAGCGGGTTGGCGGGGGGGGCGGCGGGCGGTGCGGCGACGTCAGCCCAGCTGGCGGTAGCGGGAGGTGTAGGTAGAACATTAGTGTTTACACTGTTTGAACGTACCTATAGCAGAACATATACATTTTTGAGAGTACCAACTGCTCTCAACCGTTTGCAGCTAGTGAGGCTAATGGGTAATATGTTCTGCCATAGGTACGTTTCATGTGAACATACCTATAGCAGAACATATACATTTTTGAGAGTACCAACTGCTCTGAACCGTTTGGAGCTAGTGAGGCTAATGGGTTATATGTTCTGCCATAGGTAAGTTTCATGTGAACGTACCTATAGCAGAACATATACATTTTTGAGAGTACAGCTGCTCTCAACCGTTTGAGGCTAATAGTGAGGCTAATGGGTTATATTGTGAGGCTATTGGTAGGGGTAGGGTAGATATTGGTAGGGGAAGGAGATGGGCAAGCGGAAGGTGGGAAAGTATCTTGCTATTCAGATCTGGTCACCAAACACGACTTAAGCCATTTCAAGCAACCTTTCAATTTTTAATGGTTGTCTTACACCAAGGATTATCAAGGATCTGTGATTATCTTCCGCTCTGAAACGTGCCGCAAGTAATACATTAATTTTACAGCATTGACATTTTTGGTAATAACCTAAAGAAATATCGATATGAAGTAATGCGTACGATCGATTATTAATATGAGAGTATGGAATGTATCGGGAGCATCTCCTATCCTCTTCCTATTTTCCTCTTCCTCTCCCCTTCCTTTAACACCAAATTAATTTTAAGATATTAAAACTTCAGTTCCAATGAACTTTAGCATAAGAAACTTCTGTGGCTTGACTTCAGTTAACTTGTATATTTATATCTATCATTGTATATTATGTAAAAGGTGTTTGTTTCTTACAAATAAATTATTTTAAATTGTGAGATAACACAAATTAATCAAATAAAATTGACTTGCACACGCCGGGATTTGCTAGTCGAGAGCCTTACCCCTCGACCACGGTGTCCATCATGTCTTAATCGGTTCATTATACATTTTGTAAAAACTGTCCTGCTGAAAATTTACCGTGGTATTTTTTACAAAACGATCGTTCATATTTTATGTGTGGCCAAGTGAAATAATTTAATTTATGTTCGAGCTTGTCACGAGGCAATATTTCCCGGGATGCCTGCCAGACCCACTTATGTCAATGATTATTTATGCTCTGGAAATATCACATTTTATATAAATATATATTGAAGTTCTTTTACGTGAATACAGCACAAGAGTTCCAACTGCTCCCAACCGTCTGGAGTCAGTGAGATTATGGCATCTCCAATTTAGGTGGGGTAGTACCCGTGTAACGTGTTCTATTACACATTAAAATGAACTGAAAAATCAACTTTATATTAAAAAACGACAGTAAAGAGCTCATTTAATTGGTTCTGAATAAATCACGGGAAAAGTGGAATGAAAGAAACAGCCTACCTGGAATTCCCATGAATCCGGGCAATAAGGGCTCTTGATGCACTTGCACTGTTCTGGTGAAATTTCCTCCACAACGAGATAAACGAGAAAACGAGAGAATTTTGATATTTGCATGTGAATAATACAACGACGATACTAAGGTTGCACCTTCTTGTTACACGACACGAATTCGATTCACTTGCGACAATTTACAGTGCAACATAAATCTTCATAATTGGTCCAATGTGAGTAAGGCTGTTTTTATGGAAGGAGATGGATAGTTTATGATGGGAAAAATGGTAGGTATTATCAAAAAAACTGTTTCAATACCAAACAACCCGGTTATTCAGATCTGATCACTAAACATATCTAAAACCATTTCAAACAACGTTTCAATTCTGAATGGTGTTCTTTTCCAGGACTTTACTGGGAGTATCTTCCACGCTGGAACGTGCCGCAAATTTAGTATATTACATTATTTTCAATGAAGCAACACAGATTAACAAAATAAATGTTACTTGCTTAAGCTGGGTTTTCAACCGTGACCTCCGGATTCGTAGTCGGGAGCCTTAACCCTCAACTACGGAGACCATCTGAGCTCTATTACTAATAAAAACGCTCGGAGTTCAGTTTAATTATTTTTTTACATTACACACGAGTTACTGAAGATCATCTTTAGGAAAGGAAGAAGAGGAAGTTCTGAAAAGGAAAAGATAGGAGGGGTGGGTAGGAATATAGGGGTTGTTGTGTCCAAGTGTGACGGACGTATAAATCCATTCCTCGAGAGAGTCCTGATGTGGGCAGAGGCATTCGCCGCCTCACTCCATGAACCCAGGGACCCATGCTTAGTCACCAAACTTAGCAAACCACTTAGGGTGATCTATGGCAGAGGTGTTGCTTATCAAATAAATGATTCCCGGGGCGGCGGTATCCATACCTGTGCTATAAGTTCCGATTAAAATTTTACACAATTAATTTTAAACGATATCGTCAATGTATAAAGACGGCTTATTGCCAGGCCGCATTAACTCAAAAAGTATTTGAAAACCTAAACAAAATAAAATTAGGCAGTAATATTCATTCGTACATAACCAGTTATAGAATTGCCGAATACCACAAAGGTTTCCTTTTCAACAGAAAAAGTTAAAAAAGAATACAATACGTAATTTCATTTTTAGTTTCGTGGTTTCCTTGTCTTTTCTCAGTGCTCCTCGTACTAATATTATTATTACTTTCTGACATTTATCATTCCTGGAAACTTTTACCGGCTCACAGAAGCTAATTTTAACAGAAAACCCGACACCAGTTAGAAATGTACTTGGTGTTTTGTTTCACATGAAAACTACAAATATTTTACTCAGGGAGTTATGATTACATTAGCAAACTTAACTGTAACTTTGTTACTACCTCTACCTCTACTATAAAATATCACTTCTGTTTAAATGTTTTTAAATACACCTATGTTCACGCGTTTCGACAGTCGTTTCGTATTTTGTGAGCTTTAACAAACTGTGCTTAAGACAGTGACAAACGACGTATTTATTGATCTGCGTAGCCGGATGTCTGGTATGTCTAAGAAGACAAGGCACGGTCAAATCAATTCACACCATTAGTGACGTGGAAAACGTGATACCGTTAGTGAGGTGAAGTGAAACGCCATCACATATTTACAAAAAGGAAATTTGATAACTGTTCGTAAATATTACTCGTTATTTACCTATACGTGAAAGTTATTCGAAATCCCACGTGAAACATTTTATACATCTCAGAGATATGTGCAAGAAACATTTGTTGAACTTTGTTACACCCAACATCACTAACTGCCATGGGTCACCCCAAGTGGTTCGCTAAGTTTGGCGGCTTAGCGAGGGTGCCCGGGCTCGAGGGGTCAGGTTTATGTAGATTTTGACGGTGGATGCTTCTACCCTCTGGATCAGTCAATCTGGGGGGCCGAATCGGGAGAGGCCGGTTGAGGAAGACCCTTTGACCTATCCAGCTGAAATCTCTCGACCAATCGTCTTGCACCGCAGAGAGGGATGGATTCATACGTACTTCACTGAAAAAAATGAGTTAGCTAAAGTGTTAAGCTAATTGAAGTTGTGTAACCATCGCCTAAACTTGAGCTACTAGTACCAAACTACTTTATGTGCAGATACCGTCGTTGCTTAGTAAAATGTGCTTGAGCTATTACAACCAAACTTTAATAATAGCATACTAAAGGCTTACTTACCTAAACAAAATAATCGGTTTGGTTAATTAAGCTAAAGTAATTTACTAAACCTATTTCACTTTAGTAACTCATGTTTATGTGTTACTTCCCAAAGTATTTAGCTAAATTTAACTAAACATCTAGTTTGGTTAAATGTTGTGTTCTTATAGCCAAACTTAGGTTGGAATATCTAAATTTGGTATTTTTACATAACTATTAGTTGCTTTGCACAAACTTGAGCTAATGCAACAAAACTTTAGTTAAATTTCCCGAACTTTGGTAGATCTTATCGTTGTCGCTAGCCGTCCGCGATGACGAGTTGTTTATTTACGACGCAGTTGTCCGTTCGCCACAGTTCGCACCATACTTGAATTGACGTTTGTTGCTAGTGATAATGGCAAACAACACCGTGGAGGATTAATTTCTTGGAATCTGGAAGCTTACATAGAAACATTTAAAGGTGAGTTTTTTGTTCATTTTTTTATTGATCTAGAATTTAGATCATGGAACTATGATATATTTTACGATAATATCAATTCTTTTTGATTTGGAAACTGGCACCTTCGTTATTCACGACTCAAGTACGCAATAGATTTAGTTGATTTGTATTTATTATGTACCTAGTTTGAAGAGTGCGTGTGGACGCTACAACCAGATTATGTCAGGAGTCATGACACAGTTTACAGAGAGTGGTATATAAAAAAAAAATAATAATTGGATGACTTGTATAGCGCTGTTTTTGTGCAAAATCACCTCAAGGGCGCCTTTATTTCTTTGTTCCTTTCTGCCAGTATTATTTTGTATTGAACGAATGTTGTTTGAAACTGCAGTATTTTCTAAGTTACAGTTTTACCCTAGCCAGAAACTAGAACCAACCAAACTAGCTTTTAAATCGTACCGATGGGTGGTCAATCATAGCAGGTTATGTTTAATTTTAATAAATGTGTATTGCAATTATTAATTCGGACATATCATTTTGAACATTGAATTCTGTTGATTTTTTTTGGGAGGGATATGTTTTTTTAAATACAGGGTGTACCCATTGTTTATGTTTACATTGGAATTTTTCAAATAAATTAAATAATTTCATTATTAAAACTATTTTATCTCCGCTTGATTCATGATACAGGGTGTTCGGTATCTGCTGTTGTATAAATATACATTTTTTAATGAATAATTTTCATTCGTTTGAAAAATAATTTTTTATTTTCTTATTTGAAATTTTTTTTATTTTCTCGTCGTTTTTTTCTTTATTTCAGAACAAGCCATAGACTCAAAAACACTCCTGATAATATCTGAAGATGATATTAAAGAATTGATTCCGACTGTAGGGCACCGGGCACTGTTTGCAGCACACATTAATGCGCTCAAGGATGTTATTAATCCACCTGTCATAAGTGTAAGTTTTTAAATTTTAATTCATCATTACTGCTTTTTAAAAGCAGTAATGATGACATATTGTATACCTAGGCCTTTTTTGGCTAACCATTTGGAAATAGTTGTACCGGACGCGATTTTGATACAAAAATAATAGTATTTAAAATAATAATTCCTGTAATTAATGAATAAATCGACTGCCGGGGGGTCAAGCAATTCCAAAGGGATAAAAACAAAGCTTGACCCCTTCACCCCTTCTTTCGCCTTTGTGTACAAACCTGCTTTTTGTTTCAGATTGAAAATATACCTTCAAATTCCAAACAAACAACGCCCAGATATTATTAACACGATGAATTCGTTGAAAATGACATTTCCTTGTTGGAAAATATAAACAAATCACAAAGAATTTCGCAAGAAGCTTTTGAAGAGCAAATTTCGAATGTAAGTTAAATAATTTTAGTAGGTTTCAGATACCTAAGTAACTTAGGTTAATTGTTTTATACATTCCGATATGTGTATTTTAGTAGTGGCAGCGTAGAATAGCCGTCCTGTGACTGATATTATGATGATTATAGAAGTGGTTATTAGTTATTTAATCAATTTGCAATTTTTTTTCTAGGACATCATCTCCTATCAATCAATGAAGGGCAAGAACTTTTAATGCAGTTTGAGTCAAAGGGTCTGTTGGAAAATTCTGCCAGACTGTGCAGTACTATTATAAGTAAGGAATTGCAGAGTAATCCAGATAGTTGCATTAGAAGCAAGAGATTTTATGAATTTGCTTTTCAAATCACCAAAGTCTTTAATAAAGAAAGCGCAGCTGTGTATTTCACCCCATATGTGTGTTTTGGGCCTACCCAAAAAATTGCTGCTAAAGGTAAATTACTAGACACATACAGGCAGCGCCGAAAAGAATTTGCCAAATCAGGACACAAACATTTTTTACTATATTTAAGAAAAAATTATAATAAAAAAATGATAATATAAATGTGTGTATGATCAAACATGTTTTCTTTTTTTTGGCTTTGCTGGTAGCTGGAAACAATAGAGACGATTCTTAACAAAATAACTTTTATATGAATGAGGTTTTTAATAAGTACATTCTAGTCTTACAAAACATAATATTTATTTATTTAGGTTTCATCTCTCAAAAGGGTTGTAATAAACTACCTGCAACTCAAAGTATTTAACCCATGATTCTGCATTATGGGTATAATCGTTCGAGTTGATGGTGGTTACATTTACACCCTGTATTGTTTTCAGCTAAACTGCAAAGCTGCACTTCCTATTTAATATAGATAATCTAACCAAAAAACTAAGCTACAGTACCTAAAGCTAGCTAGCAGTAGAGAGGTAAAACACCTATATCGGTAGGGCTATTCCAACCAAAGTTTAGTTAATCAACCTAACCATTTTGTAATATTAACTAAATAATAAGGTTACTACATCTTATGTTTCTCTAACCAAACACTACAATATGGTTTAGGTATATAATTTTTAGTTTAGGTAACACAACTAAACACAAAGCTGTCTCAACTGATTAGTTTAGCTACAATATCTGAATCGTTAAGCTGTCATAAATACAGTTTAGGTAACACAACTAAACACAAAGCTGTCTCAACCGATTAGTTTAGCTAGAATATCTGAATCGTTAAGCTGTCATAAATACAGTTTAGGTAACACAACTAAACACACAGCTGTCTCAACCGATTAGTTTAGCTAGAATATCTGAATCGTTAAGCTGTCATAAATACAGTTTAGGTAACACAACTAAACACAGAAAGCTGTCTCAACCGATTAGTTTAGCTAGAATATCTGAATCGTTAAGCTGTCATAAATAAACTGCTGTTTAGCAAACAGTAGCTAAAAGTTCGGCAGTCACCACAGCAACTAAACTGTTTAGTAGATAATTACTGAAAATTTAGTAAATAGTACCTAAACATTTCTTTCAGTGTTCTCTCCTGGACACAATGGCCCCTAGTTTCCTACTCATTCCTCGAACCTTTTTCTTTTCCACAACTTCTTCTCCTGCCTTTACTTAAAAATAACTTCTACACAGTACCCCCAAAGATGACAGCCCCAGTAGGTAATTTTTTTTCTTAGGGCCTCCCCTATCGAATTGACGTAAAAAAAGCCTGGTTAAAATTACTCGGATCGTGTCAAAACCACGAGACCACGTCTGAACGTGAATTAATTAAGGAGTATATGCTAGACAGAGTTGTGTACATCCTATATGCCTAGGCGGGTATCTATTAGAAATATTTAGAACAGTTGTCAAGTGTAAAAGAATTACGACTTATCTCGAAGAGAACCTAACAAATCTCCTTAAACTCATGAGACTTATACTGAGTTATGGCGAAGGTCCCAGTGCAAATATCAGAAAGATGACATTTTTGGAGTAAGATCCTGGAAGCATTATTGGAACCATACAATAAAATAATACCTAACTGACTTATTCATAATAATTTTATTTATAAATCTATGACGGTTCTAATGGGCATCATTTTGAAACATGAAAGAAATCCGACCACAAAAAGTCTTCTTTATAGTATTCATTAGTTTTAAAGAGTGTTGGGAGACCTTTACTTAGGTGGTTGGAAAACATCTGATCAAGTATATAGGAGATGGTTAAGAACAGGCGTTTATATTACACGTTCGTCTCTTTGGTAGATTTTCATAACCGATTCTTTAATTTAACTTTTTTACCATTTAAGCATTGGAAATTTCGCCAACACAGCCATTACACATTTATTTACTTATATCCTCGTGTGTCTCAGATTAAATTGTAGGTACCATGTAGCTACCATATTCTATTGTACAATGATATGTAGTAGGGTAAAAGGAAACGGTAATATTTCATCTCCGATCCTTTACATTCTCAAAAAGCAATTATATATCGGCATGAATCTGATTTTACAATCCACCCCTTCCAATGACCCGTGGCCTGAATAAGTCATATCAATTTTGTATCTATTTTGATAAAAAAAACCGCCGATGTTTGAGCAAACCATATCGATTATTCAGTTCAATACGCCTGAAACATTTGTGATTTGTGAAAATGGCGATTGGGTTTTTTCCCAGGAATTGAATGTCGTGGAAGTTATGTTTAACTCAAAGATAACTTATATCTGTTGTTAAAATAATATTAAAAATATTTCAACCATCGGTCTTTTCTTCGTCTTCTTCGTATAGTTAGAGAGTTGATAATGGCTACATATGGATTTATTCAGCTATTCATGCATTCGTTAATCTAGCGTCTCTTCGACCAAAACCGATGTTAAGCGTGGAATATTGGACATTTCCACGTTTACACAAGAAGTTTAAGACCCCATTTGTGCAAACTCTATGCACTGGTGTAACCGTAACAGATGCTTTTTAAATAATGTGAAATAATTTCTTGCGTGAAAGTGAATTAAACTCTGTTGAAACTAAAATTATCTCTGTTTTAGCGTTATCTAAGTTTTTTTTTACGTTATTCGGTGCAAGAATTCCAACTACCTAGAGCTAGTGGAACTATGGTGTACCAAATAGGAGTCGTAATGTTATGAGGCCAAAGAAATGGACGAACGGGGAGAAGAAGGTGTTAAATTAATGTTGGGTAGTAACCTGCTATTTAAAAATCTGTTAAGGCGACACTAGACTCTAATAACGGGGGTTGGCTAGAGGCCAACATTTTAATTAATTTCTATGTATTCGAAACTGTAATATCTTTTTTTTCCAGATTGATACCCACGGATTTACTTAATTTATATTTAAGATTTAAAAAACAGTACCTTAGCATTATTATTATTAAATGGTTTAAACATTTTATAAAGTGTTTTAACTTTAAAATTAGAACTTTAAAAAAAAATTAACCCGCAGTAAGCAGTTTCATATATTTTCATATTAATATTATAAAGAATGGTATTAATTAAATAATATGGTAAATATATAAACAATAGACAGTTAATAAAAAAGTTTTTCTTATTCTATGTAAACAATATAGATAAAAAATGTTTGAAATAATTATTCATTATTAAAAATATTTTTTGTGTATGGTTCTACTATACCTACTAAAAATTCTGTCTCAATGTAGGATTGCCTAGTAACCAGCCTAATGAGGCAAGTTGTAATATATGCTATTTCTTCATTACTGTTCTTATTCAAAACCAAATGCTAAATTGCAAAAATGTATTAGCCATAGCAAAAACTTAAGCATGTCGTAAATTGTAATCTCTATTGTAGAAATGTTTTTTGAAGTGTTCATTTGAAATAGAATTTACTTTTGTTCATATGAAGCAGATACTTTGTGATATGACATTATATTTGAAAGAAAATAATAACTTGGAAAACGCCACTTGTATTTTTTATACTTATGCCGACAGGGTTCCGCTACACCCGTAGCTTCTTCAGGGCTGTATAAAGTATGTATTATATAGCCCTGAATTTTACGAATTTCCAAACTTCATCAATGAAGTAATGTGACAGATGTGAACTTACAGATTTAGTCCACTAGCCTAGGTGATAGGCTAGGTATTTTTTTGATGCCTTAGAGATTATTGGTCCATTATGTAGTGTTATAATAAAACCAAAAACTTGTCCTAGCTCTCGTATCACAAAACAAACTACGAGTATGTAGTGACTCTTGATGTTTTTAAAACTGCCGCATAAACTTCACACTTTTCGAATCAGCCATTTAACAAAAGTTTTGAAAGAATGCGGGACTGCTCGCTTCAACAACTGGTGAACTTAAGCTTAATGTAAATTGTGTTGTATTATTGTAAGTTTTCTTATGTTGAGTTTTGTGGGAGCCCCAATATGTTAAGATACTAAACGGGTAAACCGTATGACAGTTTCCACTATCTCATTGGAATTCTTTGGAACATAGACGTAGGGTGGAAATATTATGTTTTTCAAATGGTAAAACCATGACAGGTTTTATATAGAATCACTATTGATCTCCTTGAAACCCGTGCAAAGCTGAGATAAAAGCTAAACGCTAGCCCGATATATTAGTAGGCTTTGCCTGATTTTTACGACCCGTTATTTTGCTCACCTTCTCGGCTGTATAACTGTGTATCCTCCCTTCTAATAATAAAAGTCTTTTTACAGCTCAATTTTGTCTCCTTAAAATACTCTGCAAACAGTATTCCCAAAGATGTAGTAGACCCTAAAAGGTCATGGTCATCTACAAAGAATATAAAACATATGTTAATATATTTAATATATCTATCTAAGTTTATACATGGTCCATCACACTAAACTATTAACATTACTGGACAATAACTGACAGCGTCTTTAAGCCCCCAGCATTTCCAATTTCTACCGATTTATAACAAGTTTATCTTTAAGTTTTTAAGTTTTAAAAAAATATATGTCATTTTTGTAGATAATATCTATACATTTGTTATGCCGACAAGTTGATTATTTGATATTCCCTCGATAGAAAAAAATCGTAAAGTAAGCTCCGAAAATTATTAAAAACTTCCTTTGTTCTGTTATTTAACATTTTATAGACATAAAAAAGTTATTTTCGCTGAATTTTTATTGTTTTTATTTATATTAGCGCGCTTCCTCTGACATTCTTATTTAATATTATTTAACCTTCTTTGAACGCTTTCTACGGAGCCGTAAATGAAATTCAAAAGAATTGTATAAATACGACTGTGTAATGTTGGTACTTCTCAAAGATATCCTCCATCTTCTAAATAACTAACAGATCATTTGTTGTCACTTCTAAAGAAATACGTACCTGACTCTACCGCTGACTAATCATTAAAAACAACCACCGTTTTATAAATGTATTCTCATATATTTCATAGGAAAAGTACGTAAAATATATTTGCTGTAGGTACAGGGAATTCAGCCACACAACCTTTAGACACAAAGTAAAATGCGGGGAATACAGCGCTACGAAAACTCCCCACGAACAGATGAATTTAATAAGTTTTATCACCATGCCTCCCACCTTAACCTTGAATAAACACAGCAAAGCCAGAGGTTATTCAATTTATGTTATTTAACAACACTTATATAATATGCAAATTTGCGTGTGCTTTTATGAAATTATCTCAAAACTCGTAAAAGGAAAATACCTTATCTAGACAATAAGAAACTTTGTTAACCGCGAGATGGAGAACACGTACTCATTAATTAAATTAAATACAATTAACTTTGTATTTCTCTTATGAATTAGAATGCGTCTACATAACGTTGAGTTAATTTAATTGCGTAATTATAGATATTTGTTAAATGCTAATCGTTGTTGACCTATCAAAATGAAATCATACTGATATTACCAAAGCTTATTATATTTTATGCTCAACTTCCATCAATCATGTCACCAAATTCTACTATCGAGCGAATTAATACACTAGAAAACAATAATATATTGCTGAGTATCACTCTGCAGATGCTACCATTAAAACTTTACGGAATAATTTGACTCCTCAAAATATACCAACAATTTTCAATTTGCGGAATTTTACTCTTCCAACCATCTAGCTTGTATTTCTACTGAATTATTAATCTTAGGCCCAGTTTTTACACAGAAAAATGGAACAATTCACCACATTTCAAGTTCTGTGAAGGTTCTATTCAAGTTCTGTTATTATTAACAACGTTCAGTTGTTTCACAAGACTGAAATGATAACAAAACTAGAATAGAACTTAAATATTAATTTTGAAATTTGATGAACTGTGCGAATTCTGTGAAACAACTGGCTAATTAGTTCTTACGATTATTATTCAACAATAGTTTTGTTAATAATTAAAATATTTTTTAATGATATTGAAGATGTATGTATATGAATTACCATAATCATTACAATAATCATTATCATAATCGTTACCATAACCATTACCATAATCATTACCATAACGTCAAAAGTAACATTATTTGGTATACCTTGTTGTTAAAATATTGTTAAAAAATATTAATAAAAAAAAATAATAATCATGAAACTTTGTTTCAATTTTTTTACAAAAATATTAAATTACTAAACCGTACCTTTAAAGTTTATATTACAGATTGCTTTATGTTGTATTTTTACAATTTTTTTTTGTTTAACAAGTTTAATATATTTATATTCTTATTTTATTAGTATTTTTATATTTCCCACGTACAGCCACGGACCTTTATGGGTTCCTTTAACCGTTATGAACATTTTATATGTACGTAATTTTAATTCAAAAATATGTGGGAATTTTTGTGTAAAAAATAATTATTTGGAAAAATCTTAAACGCGTCGTTTAATTTGTGATAAATCATTTTTATATCTTGAAATTAGAATCAAATGCTAAGATAAGCACCGATATATGTTTATATTAAGCAAGTTTTTTTTAAATTAGTCCTTCTAGTTACATCCCATCAAATACGTAGAAATAACTTAGGTATTATTTTAATTATATTTCAGACGTAATAACTTATTCGCAAATAAGCAGATCATCCATTTCACAAGCACGTTTCCCCGTCAGTCTGTCCCATTTTCCTCTTAACGTTGATAATTAAAAGTACTGCCGTTTTCATTAGTACTCTAACACAGATTGCCTAAGGCATGGGGAAAGCATTCCCGCCTCCAGTAATGCCCCAGTAAATACTTATTTGATGACTCCATTCCGCATCTCCAACAGCCAGAGGCATGGAAACGAGCCCAATGTGTTCCTTAAGATGGGACATACTATTATATACATGGGTTCACCGCTAAAATTGTATATTATATTATGTGAATTTCAACACATATAATGTGTTTGTTCTGAAATTCACTTTCACTTAGGCGCCTAAGTATTTAATCTCGTAATGTTTATCTTAAGCCTGTTGGTAAATATTTGAAATTTTAGAAGCGATTTTAAGTTGTGACGTCTGTAACTCGTAGATGATTTGATATTTTCGTGATTATATGATCGTGATTTTTAATTGGGGTTTTATGCCGTGTTGCGCTTTCTTCTTCTTCAGTTAACTTTTCGGAAAGCGCTACAGTGTCCATCAGCAGGGCAGATGTCATGTGTAGAAAAGTTGGAAAAAGATGGATGTGCAAGACGGCTTAATACATCGAAAATAAATAGTTTAAATGCGATAATTATTATATTACCGGCATGCTTTTCATTATCCAGCGCTGTAAATTGAATAAAATAAACATTTATGTGTTTTTCAATAGTTGCTCACAAAATCAAATGTTATCTCTTTTTCGTTGTTAGTTTGGCAGTTCTAGATTTGCAAGATAAATTTAGAAAGAAATATTGATTTGCATGGATGATATCAAAAATTGTCGTTACCTCTAAAATCAAGAAAAAATTTTTTTTTAATAGAATAAATTGTAACTTTAAATGCGAATAAATAAAATGACATTTATTATTCCTTTTGATTTAAAATCAAATCAACTGGATAGTTTTTTCGTTAAACTGAGGATTTAACCTTTCTTCCCAGGGACAGGAGTCAACAACGATTCGACTAATTCACACCTAATTCGAGTGTACTGATATTTATTGCGTATATTATAGTTTTTTCATCCAATTTTTAGAAAAGTGCGTATGTGCGTGCTTGTGTGTGCTGACAACTAGTCTATCTGCCGAGTTACAGCTCCATCGGATGTCGGGAAGGGGGTTAATTTCCACTTCCAACATTCTAATGCAATTATTATATTGACTTAAAAGGTATGACAAGATTATTTTTTTACTAATTACTTTTAACTCATTAAAAAGCCAAAGTTACCTCGAAAGTCATGAAAAAATCGATTATTATAATGGCCTGTATTTCACAGTTTAAAACATAAATAAGTAAAATAGCACATATCCTTTCTTTAATGGCCTGTATTTCACAGTTAAAACATAAATAAGTAAAATAGCACATATCCTTTCTTTAATGGCCTGTATTTCACAGTTTAAAAGATAAATAAGTAAAATAGCACATATCCTTTCTTTAATGGCCTGTATTTCACAGTTTAAAACATAAATAAGTAAAATAGCACATATCCTTTCTTTAATGGCCTATATTTCACAGTTTAAAACACAAATAAGTAAAATACACATATCCGTACAACGTATTTACTATTATGCCTTATGTTTTAAAAAATATATATTATTCAGTTTGTTTGGGTATTTTGGCTGTAATTGAAATTTAAGTTTCGGAAGAAAAAGTCCAAACCAGTTAAACTCTTAAAGCAAATTCTTTTTCGCGATGCATCATAAATGAAAAGAAAAAGTTTACGTACGTTACTTTTTTAACCTACTTCATTTGTAACCTTTAAAAATATGTGAATGCCAAACCCGCTTTTTCATTCCACAATGAAAATTTTCCCCTTTCTAAACTGCAATCATGAAAATATATATGAAAGTTTGATAAGAATACATTTTTACGTTTATAAAAATACAATTTGGTATTTAGGAATTTATTTGTTGATCATAGAAAAAGTTGTGGCCAAAGCCAATCCCTTGAAGAAATACCCTTAAAATACAATTTGTTTTAATTTATTTTAACCGTGGAAGCTTAAAAGCTCTTTTGTATTTTTTACTTCCGGATTTTTTCTGCGGAGGTTTTCCTTTTCCATGGCTAAACAAAAGCCTGCGAATAAATAACGATCCACTAAACTCACCCGTATTTCCCGCCACAACCAAACTGGAATTGATGATAACGTTATTATTTGAGGGTTGGCGAAATTACTGAATCAGTGAGTTTGCAACGTTTTAACGGGTTGCTTTGTCGCTAAAGGACGGATACCATGTTATTGAATTCAGTAGTAGTTATTTTATCTGGAATTTAATTCTTCAATTTTCATTTTCATTTTTGGGCACGTGATATTTCTATTAACGGATGATTCTTTTTGTATTTATACATTCAATATAGAATTATCGCATAAATGAATTCCTACAGAAAAAAGTAAGCACCCAAATTAAAAAATATGCGCTCGAACACGGAGAAAATGAGTAGAGCTGATTTATTAAAATCTTGTTAAAAACGTGATTGCATTCCATTTCCTAACACACTATTAGCTGTTTCATAATATATCGAAATACGTGTTCAAGCAGCAGCGATTATCCTGTTATTCTGTAATGACTAAATGCGAAAATATCATAATTTTTATGAACACGTGTTCCAACATCCTCATGACACATTCTAGTTTTACTGATACTTTGTGAGGAAACCTGTCAATTCATTCTTTAAACGCCTGCAGTTCTGTTTGTAACAGGAATGGGAATAATATGACCAGATTTTTAATAAATTAGCAATATTTCAGTAAGTTTTCTTCGTGAATATACAAAAGTTAAAGGTTAAATAAAAGACCAGTCAGTGGCTTAGTGGTAGTGTGTCCAATTACTCGGCTGGCTAAGTCCTCCATCACAACACAAGCAACATTTTCTGCTTACTGTGGTGGTAGTAGAAAATATACAAATATTGTCAGGTTATTCGTAACCGGGAATATTTATCTATCTTAAGAACTAAAAAAATCCAGACTGGAAGTTTTTACTGTAAATATACCCCTGGTACTAGACCACATTATAAATGCAATACGTTTCATGACATGTTAGTGTACGAGTGGTTCGAACCGTCGATTTTCCGCGTCACAGTTTCAACACTCTACTCCTCCTCATTGAAAGTCCTCCCTTATTGTACAAACATTTTATACTTTCCTATAATCATTATCATTGATTTGGAGAATTTTGGCAGATTCTCTATTTTTCTTCAATTATTTGTACCTATATTTTGTTAACTCGGATATATTTTTTTTATGTAACCTATATTTATCATATAAGATATAAGATCTGTATAAAAATTATAAATCAATAAAGATGTACATTATTATCTGTAAAAGCCCTATGGACGTTTAAATAAATAAATAAACATTTATACAGTAGTAGTATGAATTTAAATACCTCGATTCTGTCATGTTATTTTTAACCATTAAATGTGTGTATTTCTTATGAAGAAATAGGCTTTTTCTATTGCTTCTAATGATTTTGATTTTCTTTACGACTCTGTATTTTTACCGAATCATTTTATTTATTTAGTATTTTTATTAAAGCCGTTCGTGCATCCAAGTTTACAAATGCGTAATATATTATTAATTACATATATTTTTACTATGTAATTCATGTTATTTTTTTAATATGACTCCTACAATACATTTGAACCTATCAATTGGTGCAGACTTTATGGTTTATTTAGCGCTTTATAATACTGCATTCCTTTGAATATTTTGTAAATTGTTATTGTTCTTTTTTGTAACCTAATTTCATTACATGTTCTTGTGTTAAGTCTCTGAATTTCCTTGCTTTATATAATTAATGCCATTCAGTGGCTGCTCGTGACTTTCGAATGTGATACAGTGTTAAGTTTGAAAAATCCGGCTTTTTTGATGTTGTTTAATCCAAGACGATTTTTTATTTTTTACCAAATTTGATTTTTGTGTGAAGATTTTCAGGAATATTCAGTTTGGCCGCACGGATTTACTGAACATCTTCATACAAAAAACCGAATTTTTGAAAAAAAACTACTTTTTCAGCTACAACAACATCAATACTGCCATATTTTTGTAATATTAGCAATCTGGTGCAACCAAAAGTCACGAGCCGCCACTGATGCCATTAAACAAATCAAATTTTCATGATTTAAGAGGCAATTTTCAAATGCTAAATTAAGTTCTGTTTAAAATGAAACCACGCAGTCGTCCTTCTGAATCTGTGAAATTAGTAATGATGCAGGCGAATTCTCCAGTTAACGTTTTTTTAAATATTTTTTTTGGTAATTACTATCTGTACTTATATTTTCTTCTGCTTATTAGAATTCTGACATTGTTTGCCACGCTTGTTCGTATACATTCCTTAACAAAGCGATTCATTGAATACATCTGCACTTGACTAGGGATATTAAATCTGATAAATACGAAAAGACCAGGTAAAAGTTGACATTGTAACGAGTGCACGGATGATAAAACCAAGCGGGAAAATTTCGTTGAGCTCAGCTAACTTAAGCACTTTGAAAACCGATAAAGAGTGAACATTTAAGTTACCTATCTGAGTCCGGAATAGCAAATTATCCCGCAGAGTAATTTTATGAGAATATTTTCGGTTCGATTAAAATAATAAAATGTGCTGGCGTCGTTTCCTCAAAGTAAACGAGTGCTTCCTTTAGAGTTTAAACCGTTATAATAATATAATGTACAGTTAGAAGTAATTCCGATCTGGGTTAATTCTGCTTGTTTTAGAGGAAAGCTTATTCAAGTCTGTATATTAGTAACGATCCATATTTTTTTTCAGAGATATATCTTTGATTCAAATTAAATATCAAGCCTATTTTTGTTTTTTTTTTTATTTTCTTTTTTAAACAAGTTTTTCAGATTTTATATTGTTATTATATTAATGAGCTAAATTCTTTATGAGGGGGTGATAAAGTAGTTTTTCGGAATCTCTTGTAAACAGTGACCTTTTTCTTATTTTCAAGATTGAATCTGCAAAATTTCATTAATCTCGGAATAAAACTGTAGATTTATATAAAAACTCACAGTCACCGTTCTTAAAATATATAAATCTTAACGTGGCTTTGGTGTGAATGACGCGACAAAGCAATTTCAACCTTGTTGCAACTAGCCGATGAAGTATTTTTCGCACCCGAGTTTTACCGGCATTTTTATTTTATTTCTAGTGTACACCGCACAAACAACGGCTGGAACCAGTGGGACTACTCGGCGTCCTTAATTGTAGTGGATAATTGAGAGGATAAAGAATATGAAGATATTAGGGAGGGAAAGCAAAAGAAAGAGTGAAGAAGAAAGTTTTGAATCACATAAATCCATGCTTTTTACCTAATTTAACATATCTTTGGTGTAGACTTTTCTCCCATCTACACTTTATCGAATTTACTTCGAAATATAAACGTTCTAAATCAAGACACTCGTAGAGTGAGACAGTAGAGTGAGGCTGTATACAGTCAATATTTACGCCACCCAAAAAATATTTTTTCCTCTTTTAAAATGGATGAAAAGCAAATTCCCTGCTAATTTTGGCATTTTTTATTATAAAACATTGCTGAAGTTAAAAATATATATTTTTTAAGTCAATGTTGCACAAGAGTTTCAACTGCTCCCAGCCGTCTGGAGCAAGTGAGACACGTGAGACAAGAAAGTGAGCAAGCGAAAGTAGTAGGGAGGAGACGAATATGAGGAAGAGGAAGGTTGTTGATGTTTTAAGTTATTCAGATTTGGTTACCAAACAGGGCTAAAGCCATTTCAAGCAACCTTTCACCAGGGTGATATTGAATGTATCCTCCACTCTAAAACATGTCACAAATTTACAGTATATATTATTTTTTTTCAATTAATTTTTTATGATTGTTATTTTATTGAATTAAAAAAAAACAAAAAAAATAAATTACCCCTCGACCGCGTAGACCGTCTGAGGCCGATTTATTTAGAAAGTGCTTGTTTGTAATTAAACAGAAAATTTTTAAATATTCTGAGTAAAAATTTATAAGTTAATGATATTTTACAAATGAAAAATTGTCGTGGATTTTGCAGTCATGTCGTGGTAATATGGTCGGGTAATTTCACAAAGCAATTTGTTCTTAATTTATTGGGCAGCAGCTGCTTTCTCTTAAGGTCTGCAACCGTTTCCAACAGGCATTTTAAACCCTATTAAAACACTATTAACAATATTTCGTGTTGATATTTTAACAAAGTAAGTTTAAATATTTCGTGTGCTCTTGGTTAAATTTTAAATTTTTATTTATCTCGGGATAAATATTCTTCAAGAATATAAAATATCCATAAAATGTTTTGATGTATTTTGATTCCTTCAAATATTTTACGTATTGTAAAATAAATTGAAATTGCCAACGCCATGTCCGATTTATCGAAATCGTTTCTATTTACAAAAATATTATTTAACTAACATAATAATTTTTTTCGATTCCATTTGTTTTTTTTTCGTCAGAAAAAACATAAAATAATAATAATAAACATTAAATTAAATATGACGCCACAAAGTAAATTAAATGTTTCAAATAATTCTTTCAAGTTAAAAATTACAAACAGTATTCGTTTAAAATAAAAATGACACCAAAAAAGTTACCGGATTCCAAAATATTATGTACATTTTTTACCCCAATCACTGGTTCGTCACTTAACACCCAGTATACTATTATATTATATAAATAGTGCATTCCGAGTATATTTTTGTGATATAGTCGATAGATAAATTGTGTGTTATTCTGACCTTTTCAAAGGCTTTGTGATTAGTGATTTCCATCATTTGAACTTGCCACAAAATGTCACAATGTGCTGCTACATACCATAGATATTATCAAGAGTCAAAAATGTAATATTAATAAAAAAATTGACAGCTGTAAACATTAGTTTGGAGAGTTATTCTGTGTTTTGAATAAATTTTTATCCCGAAAGTCCTAAAAAGTAGTTTGGTTTTTGAGTTGATCTCTTAGCGAAAGTCTACTGATGTATTTTATAATAAGTTTTAAAAGTAGCTGAAACATCGTTTGATTTCAATTTTTTTTTTACTATTTAAAATAAACCCGTCCTTACTGGTCGCTGCGTAATTTTTTTTAATTACCAATTAATGTGGCAAAATAGAAAAATAATAATATGAATGTTTACTTCGCATCCATTTCTTTCTTTATAACTGTACGCAAAATACGTCGAAATTTGCAGCCTCTATAGGTCTTCTAAAGGTTTAATTAATTCCCACTTGATAAGTTATAACTGGTTGAGTACATTTAAAACTATTTAGAAAATTTATGTGTTTGATGGACGTGCCAAAACGGAAACTCTCGTATGAAGAGAAAAAATCTCATTACCTAAAGAATTTCTTTTAGAAGGCATTTCGAGTGTAGATGTTTAAGTATAAGACATAGGAGGAGGTTGGTGACAACTCTATGGGAACCTCTTTGCCAGAATTAATGAACAAAACATCCCGTTGCTTGAGGAAATGTGTCGAGACAACCCCTCACCGGAATGGAAATGGAAAGCTCCGACAGTTTACAATTCCACTTGAGATGGCGACTTGGAAAAGCCTTAATTGGATTCATTCGCGCCTCCTATGTACATTGGGCGATGAAGTTACTCCGCCTAAAGTTGCCTTGAAGAATTTGAAAATATTATAAGATCGCTTTTCCCGCCTTGAGATGTCGGAAAAAATAGTTTAAAGTGTTTATTTATTTGGTAAGTTTTTAGATTCTCACGGCCAAAAGCATTTTTGTTGTTTGTTTTTGGGGTGTTATGCCGTGTTGCGCTCGGCATCTTCGGATCTACCGGATCTGCCCTGATGATGGACACTGCAACGCTGTCCGAAACGTCGGCTACAGAAGGAGTTAGCGCAACACGGCATAACACCCCAAAAACAAACAACAAAAATGTTTATTTATTTATTATTATTTTTTGGTAAACTAATGTTTAAGACAAGATTTTTTATGCATAGCACAAAGGGTAACAATTATTTTTATAAGCAATAATTATTAGCCTGAAACACTCATCCACATTGAAAAATCTCCTGATAAAAGATACATGACGCCAACGGGACGTGGCGTTGGCGTTGGCGTCCCGTTGGCGTCATGTATCTTTTATCAGGAGATTTTTCAATGTGGATCAGTGATTCAGGCTTATAATTATTGCTTATAAAAATAATTTATTTATTTACTCCTTTTGTTCGTCCGTGAGACTTTTGTTTCTACGTTGGCTACTTTGAAATATTTACAATTTTATACACAAGGGTTTAAAACAATGGTAGCAAAAAATACTTTCTTACGTAATAATTTTAAAATATGGTTTAAGTATGTTTTATACATTGAATTTGTTACATTAAAAATGTCGATATCATTGGTATACTCATTTGCTGAACTGTGTAGGCGATGAATTGGCGAGTTTTCTACATATTTTTTTTGTAAATTGTGGGTGACATTGAAATAGGTTCTCATGTCAATTAGGTACACTTAAATTGACCAGTCTCAAAAATTTGTAACACAGATATAAATATCACTCGAAATGCTCATAATACTCACATCTTATATAATAATTTGTAAAAAACATCTGAACAAAATGACTCATTTTCTTTAAATCACAATTTTTAAAAATCTCATTTTCATTCCCTTTTACCTTGTAATATTGGGAATGGGGAACCATTGATTCGAAAGGCACCTACAGGACATGCATCCTTGTCCTGAGATCCAGTTTCTCTTCGCACAACCCCTTGAGTTGCTTCCACATCTTTATCCTGGGCGAACCACTACACGTCTTCCCTCTGGATTTGTACTTGGTATAATACGAGTATTATCACAAGTATATGACACTTTATTTACGACTATTATATAAAGAGTAGCGTGATTTGAATTTTTGAAAAAAAATCTATTTTATACTTGTTAACTCATATGTATAGTTCAGTTTAATTTATACATTCATTTTAATTTTGAGTTATTTATTCATTTATTTTCGGGCGCTTGTTATTGATTTAACTTTAAACATTTATTTTCGGGTCAAAAGTAAAGCATATTTTCCGTATATCTTTCCATCACGATAGCAGGATAATACATTCATTGTATTCCAGTATAGTCATAAACATAATCCCTTGATCTTTTTTCTCAACCCCAAAAGCTTAACCTCATTTTATTGTTCGTTTTTATAGCGCTCCGGGTACCTAGAATCTACTCCCGACTATATATAGGGCCAGAATGTAATCCACGCCGGGCTCGAAGTCGCAAAAACGAAAGGCGTTTTTTACAAGGAAAATTAAGTGCTTTCAAACGGAAAACGAGCTAATGTTTGTCCATATTTCGGCAAGGGGGAAGTAAGTAACCATCTTTTGCTTTATTCTACAGTTTACCCTCAAACATCACTGTATTTCTGGACCGATATAAACCTTGGTTGATGACTGGGCATATCTTTCAACGATTTATAATCCAATCATGGAATCAAATTCTTCCCCTGGATCGCTATTATCTCAAAATTATATTTTTCTCTGCTTCTGAAAGCTAGGATTGCGTAAGTTATTACTCCCATTCAAGAAATCTCTCCATGAAAATATGATTCTTTCTATGCGTCAGTGATTCTTTCGTCTATAGAAATATATAAAATAATAATTTGCACTTTTATATAAAACTCTTCATGTAATATGTTATTATACACATGAGTACAGGAATACTATTGTATTTAACGAATTCATTGAAAAAGTTTAATAAAAAAAAATTATCACGAAAAAAATCAAATAAATAGTTCATTAATCCATATCAGAAAAAAAGAGATAAAAACGTTATGGCCCCTTAATACCACCGGAAAAGCTTTCACTTTGTTTATGCATGCATTAAATCTTCAATCATTACGATCCATTCCTTATTTGTTATTAATAGGAATGCTTGATTCCAACACCTTAGAAACACACCGAAAAATATTTCTATGTAAAAAATTGTTGAAGTTAATCTCTGGAACTATATTTAATCAACATATCTTGAAAGAGGTTAGCTTGGATGTGCCTAGCAAGTACACTCCTGGGAGATGCCATGCATTTTTTATGCTCCGAAAGCGAGGACTTCTGGATATCAGAATTGGGCGACGCAACCGCTTAACGATTGTGCGTTAACCATCGACATTTTCAACGCCACATAGAGAGTTCAGCAACTTAGACAGTTCAGCATCTATCTTTTGACGCAGGTCACAAAAAAGTGTGTACGTATAACCGATTTATGTTGTATAGAATGGATTGAAATATGATCTCAAAAAGCAAAATAATGTATTTTTGTTGTTTGTTTTTGGGGTTTACACATCTTCCGGATCTACCGGATCTGCCCTGATGATGGACACTGCAACGCTGACCGAAACGTCGGCTAAAGAAGGAGTTAGCGCAACACGGCATAACACCCCAAAAACAAACAACAAAAATGCTTTTGGCCGTGAGAATCTAAAAACTTACCAAAATAATGTATTTTACCTTTCAAATACCTTTGAAATACAAACTATCTTTAAAAATATATTACACCCTCAAAACTAGGCTTCACAGTCTGTCAAAGGGTTCAGATTTTTTGATGATAAAGAGACGAATTAAACGTAAGAGTTTTAAAACATATTTTTGGAATTTATCAAATGGCTACGAAGTCTGAAAGGAGTGTTTCAACTTTATTATTTATTTATGGATATGATTTTTATGAACTCTTAAAGAGTGTATCAACTTTACAATTTATTTATGGATATAATGTTGAATAATGAGTTTTGCATTCTCTTACTTTTTTCCATGTTAGCTCCTGAAAGATTTTGTTTTTCGAACTTACATAGAACATGGTTAAGGCGATGCACTACGTCGTGTAATATTTTGAATCGAACCGCTATCGATAACACACCTTACGTAGATGGCGTTAAGGCATAAATTCCCGCTTCACACCATCCACCTGTTTTGATTTATGCAAGAAAAAAACATTGCCAAAAAGTGCCTTTTATTTTATTTTGTGGATGTTCAGGCATAAATATTTAAATTTTTTTCCATCATTTTATAAATAACTTAATTTTCCTCATTATTCAATAAAACCATAACCGAAAATGGGTTCGTATGTAGGAGATTTTGAACTTTAAAGCAGTTTTCATAGGCCCATACATTATTTTTTTTCGGGCTTATAAAAAGACTTATCTAAAAACTACCTCGATTATTTCAAAGGCCAAGATGTATTCTACTCGCAGTATTTAATTAAAGCATCTGAAACATTTCTAGGTGACCAAATTTTCAAACCAAAAACACATGATTTTAAATTACTACGTAGTGCATCGCCTTAACGATTTGTTTCCTTCCGTCTTCCAATAGCTAATAACGTTGTAATTTAAAGTTGACTACCGGTAAAATGATATTTTCAAAGAAGCTCATTAGGTATCTCTATCAGTCTATCTCCTACTTTCACGATTTTTTCAAATTTTAAAATGGGGTTTGATTGTTTTTACATATTTGCATGCCAGTTCAAATTTGTAACCTTTACCTTAAACATTGAACCGTATACAAATAAATATCCACGTTTTTATTATAATGGTGCATTAACACAAATAAAACTTCTAATTGACGCTGGAAACACTAGAGAGCTAGTCAAACATTAGCATTTATTACGTTCCATGGATTAACGACCTTTTAAGCTCAGAAATTCATTAAAATTTCAAAGGACGGAATCAATTAAAAACGATGAAATTAAAACTGGCTTCACTTTGTTAAAAGCTTAAACTTTACCGAAAATTAAAAAAAAATTATTTCGATTTGTCTTAAAGCTCGGAATGAAACATATATTAAATGAGAAACTCACTTTGTGATACACCACTTTTTATTTTGAATTAACAAAGATCGCCAACTGGGTTTCGCTATTCCCAAACTTCGTCAGGGCTTATTATTCAGTTAATAATAAACCCCGACGAAGCTTGGGAAAAGCAAAACCAGGTTGGAAATCTTTGTTAATTCAAAAATAAAAATAATGTATTACAAAGTGTATTATTTCATTAAATATATAATGTCACACCACAAAGTATTTGCTTCCTTCGGAAAAAATTACATATGTTTAAGGGATGTATATATATTGTGACGCAATCAACAAAAAAACTTGATTTGCATTATACTGACGAAAAAGCCAATGGCTTTGAAACTTATATATTAGTATTGATTTAAATTGGTGTATACAAAGTATTTCATTATTGAAGACAATATTAGCGATTCCTTAACGAAAATCTGAAAAAGAAAAATCAGAAAAAGATAGGGTCACATCTAGGACTCGAACCCAGGACCCTTGCCTTGCCGGGGCACTGCTCTACCAACTGAGCTAATGGGACCCTATCTCCTTCGGTCATATTTAACTGTATCATACTTCGAATAAGATCTACCAACATTGTCTTCATTTTTCTCACCGCACATTTTTATTGGCTTTATGTTTAAAATCACAGAAACAAACTTAGTTATATGTTTGTGGTTATGTTTTGATATAATATGCATGATAAATAAATTTGTATCAAAAGAACATCAGGTGGGGTTTAAATTAATAAATAAATATAACGTTGGAGAAACATAAAATATTTATAATGACAACAAAAATTTTTTTTTTGAGAATTCTGAAACCAGAAGTTTGAAGCATATTACATAGATACAAAAATATTTCTTCATCCCATATCCGTGTTAAATATTTGTAACTAGCACAGACCCTATAGATAGACTTTAAGGTGGTAATCTCATCGAAACGTGTTACACAATTATCACGCGAGTAGCTGGGCGCCGGGACCAGTTTCAGTAGTTTTTGGTCGTTCGGCGTTAAAGCATTGGAGGTCAAATTAAAATAATTGAATTTAAAAAGGGTAACCATTTTTTTTCTTCGTATCTCATCTAAATATGCATACTTAATACATCAGTGGGGATAGTCAGAATTATCGACAAATCGGTTACAATTTTGAAAAAGGCGATTAAAATAATGTTTTATTAAAATATTAATCTATATGTAGGTACTTCGTCTTCATATACGTTTTAAACGGATACTCCAAACAAACCCTTCCAATTTTGAAAATGAAGCTTAAATTTAATGCTAAAGTTCTAGAGTTGAAATGGAGTTACAGACAAAGCCACCACTGAAATTAGTATTTTTAATTAGCTTTTTTGAAATTCATGTTTAACGCTTAGTAAAAAATCATGGTAATTTTCTGGTAGCTTGACTTTGTTACATTAATATCATTTGAAACTCCAACCTAAAGTCATAGCTCGGCGTCCTTGGTTGGAAAAGAGAAGCAGAAGTCGTTCATATATGAGTTGGTTTTTTAAGAAAATTGCATGCCTCGGATATGTGAGAACAAGCCGCCGAGTACCGGGAAATTAGTAAAAAATATTATCACTCCAGAAGGCTCACAAAAAGACGACGGAACATTCAAAATAAAACCTGTTTTAATATGTAAATATTTTCATGATTAGTATAATACGCGTTACTCATCCGGCGTTTTCCGCTATAAACCTCCCGCAAATCTGCAACATTAATCTCCCGCTCTAGAGTTGGAATCATAAAAAGCCGGACCGGCGAGAATCCGACCAGTCCCACCCTCGTCGTCAGATTTCAATCCAACCCCATCATGAAATTTCAATTCACTCCGCCTGCAAATCACATTGCCGTCTCGCAGGGCCTGCAAATTGGAAGTTTTGCGAATAGATTTCCTAATATCCCATTGTTACCCTCTTCCCATCCCTACTCTTCCCGCCTCCTCTCTAGACGACTGGGACGAGCCTGTTAAGATAGAGGAGATTTATGCGCTAGCAATCTGAATACATTTAAATGCTAATATATGTTGTATTTCATAAGTTAACCGAATGTATTATGTAGACTTAATACCATCCCACTGACAAAAATGGTTTTAGGTTTATCAACAATGCATAACGTAGTTTTTTTAAAATTTATTTGGGTATGATTTTCTATTTATTACTTGAAAATTCGATGATTTAATTTAATTCCTTAAACGTTAATCACTCAGCCAAAAGAGTTCAAAAATTTTATACCTAAGTACAGTTATCAAAGTTTAAATAAATACATAAAATTTGGTAAGACGCAACGAATGAAGACGAAAAATCATATAACAAACTAAGATCTCTCTAAAAATGTCTTCGATTTTCAATAATAGGTCCTACTATAAATGGAAAATTTATTTATCGGAAGCTGTAAAATTTTAAATCAAATTATGCAAATTTTTCTTGTTTGGAATATTGTGTAGGTCAACGCCCATTACTTTCAGCTGGCCACATCGTTTACTTCGCGAAACATGGAATACCTGTGGGTTTAATTCCCGTCGGTGGCATTTATCATTAAAATAATAAAACGTTAAATCAGCCAATACACACAACTATAATGACAGAGATCAAAATAAGTTGAAAAATAATCTAAAATGGAGCAAAGAGAATAATACTTAGGCGAAATGAATAGATTTTCAAAAGTAACTAAAATGTTAAAGGAACTAAATTGGCTAACAGTTAAACACATGCTGACCCTGAACGCGATGATATTTATACAAAACATAATAAACAACCTATTACCAAAATACTTTTCAAACAAAATTATATCCAACAAGTATATTCACAGACATAGAACAAGAATGTGCAATGAAATTATAAACAACAAGGATATTCAAAGACATGGCACAATAATGTGCAATGAAATTATATACAACAAGGATATTCACAGACATAGAACAAGAATGTGCAATGAAATTATAAACAACAAGGATATTCAAAGACATGGTACAATAATGTGCAGTGAAATTATTTACAATAAGGATATTCACAGACATAGAGCAAGAATGTGCAATGAAATTATAAACAACAAGGACATTCAAAGATATGGCACAATAATGTGCAATGAAATTATAAACAACAAGGATATTCAAAGACATGGCACAATAATGTGCAATGAAATTATATACAACAAGGATATTCACAGACATAGAACAAGAATGTGCAATGAAATTATAAACAACAAGGACATTCAAAGATATGGCACAATAATGTGCAATGAAATTATTTACAATAAAGATATTCACAGACATAGAGCAAGAATGTGCAATGAAATTATAAACAACAAGGACATTCAAAGATATGGCACAATAATGTGCAATGAAATTATTTACAATAAAGATATTCACAGACATAGAGCAAGAATGTGCAAAGAAATTATAAACAACGAGGATATTCAAAGACATGGCACAATAATGTGCAATGAAATTATTTACAATAAGGATATTCACAGACATAGTGCAAGAATGTAGAATGAAATTATACACAACAATTATATTAACAGACATAGCAGAAGAATGTGCAATTAAATTAGGCTATCAAAAAAGCCAGTATACAATATTTTTTACTATACAAACGAATGCAAAATTATAATGTGCTGTCGCAAACTTTAATTTATGATTGTAGGAGCCATTAACCACAAGAAAAAAAATGTAATAATGAATTAGATATTTGAAAACTTGAATGTACAACAGATGGCTAAAATAAAATTAATAAATATGTAGAATCCTTTTTTTCACGGGATGTAAAATTTGCTGTAACTAGAAAAAGAGCAGCGATTCGAAGGTAACGAAGTGGTAAGTCGAAAAAGGCGCTGTTCTTTCATTGCTTTGAAAAATTCAGTCACGGAACTCACAAACAAATTTACAGACAGACGAAATGTAAAGCGTTTGAGTTTTGAAATAATAATTATATTCCTTTTTGGCTTTCACCCATGAAGGGCGGTCTTGATTGTTCTTAATTTAAAATTAGATATTTACTTTTATAAATTATTTTTTTTAAACAAGACTTTGTTACGATCTCAGTCAAAAACAATTGCCTTTCAAAAACAAATATTGTCAATTTTCTTTAAAATGTAATTATATTTTGTTGACAAATAAAAATTCAATATAAAATAACGCTTGTCTGAATTTTTCCCGGAATCAGTTCCAATTTTGAAAAAGATATTTATTAATTTCACGGTGAATACAGGAATAACCAACGGACAACATGACAGACGAAATCAGTGCGTAATTTTTAAAATCGTTATGTATGGTTTTTCTTTTTCTATTTTCGTTTAAGTACATTGAATACTGTTTTCACTTCCTCACTGGATTTTCAGGTCGTACAAAATACTCGTTTAAATGTGGTAAATATAGACCATTTTAAAACCATTACTCGGTTCCTTCCATGTCGAAGTTTTGTAAGAAAAAAAGTGAGGGCTTAACGCCCTTCAGATTTCTGGGTTCTTTATATATTTTCAAACTTCACTCAAACTTGGTGCGAGGAGTCCTTGAGGCCATATTTATGTTAAATGTTAAATTAGTTTTCAAACATTTAGTATTGGTTTCCAATTTCCGGGAATTGTATTTTTTCTGATATACTTGAATGCATGAAAATAAAAATAATAAAATAAATTAAAATTATAATTTAAAAACAAAATAACATAAAAAAATAAAAATCATAATCAAAAAAATAATAAAAATAAATCTCCTTTAAATGTAAAATGTTATGTAAACCTGTTAGTTCTAATTTTAATAAAATGCACTATATTCCTTACAGACAAACATATTTAGAGCCCAATAGAATGTACCATTTTCCAAAATCTAATCTACCAGTCGAAAACATTTGTTTTAATTCCTTTTGGAACTAGAGATTTTGAGGTAAAAATTATTCAAGCCGAAGAAGTGTACGTTTATTTATATTATTGGCTCGGTCGTGTTTGGTGACCAGATCTGAATAACTAGGTACTTCTTGACCTTCATCTTCCCCTCTCCTTCCCTTTCCCTTTACCTTCAGTCTCATATATTACCCCTTTTGGGGATGCCTTAGTCTAAGTGGATCCAGATGGTTGGGAGTAGTTTTGATTTGGGAGTCTGTGCGTTTTCACATTTTCACACATAAAACGGGCTTATTATCTCTCGGTATTAAAATTCAACAATAATGTAGATATTATTATTTTAAAATAAAGTTTCTTTTATTTTAAAATAATAACAATGTCTTGTTATTGAAATTGGAATTTTGTCATATATAATATGCAGCAATAATTTTTTTTTTTTTTTAGATAAATACTAATTACCCCTTTGTGGATGTGGATTACTTATGCTATATATACTCGAAATGAATGAAGGAATGAAACAAATTTAAAAATTAAAAAAGTTATTTGGAAAGTAAGAGTTAAATAAAAACACAATAAATGGTAGGTATTCCTCAGAAATACCGACTGTCGACTGTTTTGGTAAAACCCTTTTTTGGGAATGTTACTTTTCAGCGGTTTCGTATAAAATTTTCTTCAAAGTACAAAATGGTAAAGTAATTTTTGCTGATTAAGGCATTTTTAATAGTTCAAACTAAATTTATGCGTAATTTTTTTTTAGGTAATTTCTTGAAAAATGTAGATTAAATTACCCAACCCTCAAATAATTCATGTTTTCAAATAGAACCGCAATATTTTAAAACTAAAATTTTGTTAAACAAATAACCACTTTCATATGGACTTCATTTTTAATTAGTTTAACGATTATGTAAATATTCGTTTTTATCGTGACCTTTTTTTATTTATTCAGTCCCAACTGCTCTCAACCGCCTGGAACCAGTGAGACTGTGGCATCCGAAATTGGGGTGTGTTGTGATGCTGAAGGTAGTGGAGAGGGGAAGGAGATAGGCATGATGGGGATTTACCTTACTATTTAAATCTGGTCACCAAACATAGCCAAAGCCATTTCAAGCGACGTTTCAATTCTAAATGGAGGTCTTACACCAAGGCGATACCGAGAGTATATTCCACTCTGGATCGTGCGCAATTATATCCTTTATAATTTTAAATTAGTAATTTGTTAAATAATACATATTAATAAAATAAAATTTACTTACGCACGTTGGGATTTGAACCGGTGACCTCTAGCTTTCTAGTCTTACCCAATGACCATGAAGGCCGTCGAAAATCCTGTAAAATTTTATTTTTGTGTCTTGAAGGATTTGAAAACAATGTTACCTACATGTTTACTTCACGAAAACTATAATAATATAATTTTTTCAAGACGTTTACTTATGTATTCGCATAATATAAAAATTACTCTTTTTATTATGTTCCTCCATACAAATTCTACAAAAGTTACCAAGAATTTTATCTTCCTTTAAATTCGCCAGAAAACTATTGAATATTTGAAAGCTTTTGGAGTGCCTTTTGAGCTTTGACTTTAAGCTCATGTTCCATGGTTCTACTCCTGAAAAAAAGAATATATGTACGTTCATGCAAATGTTGCTGTATATTTAAAAAAAATCTATGCTTCAATCAATTGAGAACTCATTTCAGTAGGTAGGCTAATAATTTGCAATTCCGAGATATGCTAATAATATAACATAATATGGTAGTGAGACAAGGAGCTGGCGGAGGAAATAGGGATGTATACTGAATTCAGAAGAAATGAGATTTAGTCTCAAAGTTATCTTGAAGAAGCTAAGATGGTTAGGATCTATGTGCTTACATACGTAGAACGGTGATTTTGTTGATGACGTCAAATCGGGGTCGTCCAAGGAATATAAAGGACGATCTAAAGAGTTTAATAGGTACTTGAATTGGATTATTTCAAGAGTCCAATTATTAATTATTTGGATATTATGAGTTGATTCAAACGCCGTATGAATGTGAACGAAGCAAGTGGTAAATGCCAGGACAGAGTTGTGTGGCGTCCAAACCTCTGACTGTATTGGAACTTGTGGTATATTGGTGACAGATGTGTGTATAGTTTGTAATCGCAATCCTCTAATCGAAAGAAGGTTTAAAAATCTGGGGAGGCCTTAATCTAGAACACGGAGAAAAATGAGTACGGCTTTTTTTATCAAGATACTGTTAAAAATGTGACCATTTCCAAATAAAATATTAGTCATTCAGAATATATCTGAATACGCAGGTAGCCTTGTCCGAATAAATATAATAGACGAGATGCGAAAATATTATTATATGTAAGAACACGCGTTCCGACTTCCTCATAACATATTCGTGCTTTACTGATAGTTTTTTATGAAATTTGTCAAATCATTCGTGATAGGCCTCCAGTCCCGTTTTTAACAGAAACACCAATAATTTGACCAGTTTCGGTAAGTTTTCTCCGTGTGACGGTCACAACTGGGCATCGAACTCAGTACCTCTGTAATACCGGGATAACACTCTGACCACTGAGCTATCGAGGCCTTATTTTTTCCGTTAGTTCTATCAATCTAATATTTCAATTTGAAGAATTACCAATCAATTTTTTTTTTTACTTTCTCATTTTTGTATGATTGCAAAGTTCTATCCGAATATATTTTAATCTAGATAGAGACTCAGTATAAATTAACAATATTTGTTATCAGTTAGTTTTCTCCGTGAAGACGGGTGATAGTGAGCTGATAAAAAGGTCAATATTTTAATACATGCAAGGTTTTAATTTGATATTAATTTGTGATTTACGATAGCCCTGTAAACAAGCGACATTTCTAATGCAAACAGCAAACGTGTATTTGTCCAGTCGAGCCTGAAAATAACAATTCACCCTTTGCCATTTTACGACTGTGTGGGCAGTAAATAAGAACATTTTGTATCCCTTGTTATCTCGAATGAGTTTTTCCATCCCTTATATTATACTAGGGATTGAGAATTCGGTCCCGATAAAGGAAGAGGAGAGGTGTAAATTGTACAATAAGACTGGATATTAGGAAGCCTCACGGATTACCCTCCAAATCCAGTCAGCTTCTATAAACATTTGTATTCATTGTATCTTTGTATACTACGCCACATCCCAGGCAAATTGGAAAAATTGAAAATGCTTCCACGGAGAACGTAGCAATAAAACATTGAAAAATTTCAATCTTCATGATGGGTTTTTTTGATTTCAAACTTGCTCTCTGTTTTGGTGTAGTGATCTTTTTATTAGTTTAAAAGACTTTTAATAATTAACTTAGCAAGCCTTACCCGAAGGTTGCGGGATCAAAACAAAACAAAAATATATATAATAAGTGATTTATGTTATTACCTACAAAATTAAATTTATTTAGATTTGCGGTCTGTTCTTTTGATTCTCGGTCTAAAATGGGATATACCATGAGTGTCGCCTTGGTGGAAAAGCATCACTGATTACTATTTTGATTAAACAGATCTAATTAGCAAGATACCAAACTACCTTCTCTCTATCCCTCCTTCGTCTATTATCGACTCTCACAAAATTTCTCTAATTTATTTATTAAAATTTAAACCCTCTAACAAACAAACTACTTTTGTAGTTTTGTCAGTTCTGGACAATAATGGTATCAACAAAAAATCAGCCCATAGTGAAAATTTTTTTTTTACCAAAATATATCTCTTTTAAATATTAAAAAAAATTGAAGATTGTACCTTCTTTCCAGGGACTGGATTCAACAGCGCTTGAAAAATGCCTATCGGGTAGGACCGACATTTATTTCATATATTGTCGGCTGTAATGTCATCCAATTTCAGAGAAATGCGGATATGTAATCGATTGCCACCAACGGGTTAGCCTGTCTAGTTTCAGCTCAAACGGATGTCGGGAAGTGAGTTAATTTCTGCTTCCAAGATTTGCATTCATTAATTCTTTTTTGACCTTTCTAACTGGTCTCTCTTGACTCTTCGCCTTGCGACACAGCGGGAGAGATAGATCATTTGTTCGTCACTCCTGTACACACTGATCCCTACATTCCTACCCACCCCTCGTACCTTTTTTCTTCCCAGAACTTCCTCTTCTTCATTTCCTTAAAAATACCCTCCACATTACATCCCCGAAGATGACGCAGGCCTTGAAAGAAATTATTTTCCTCAGGGCCTCCTGTGTGGGGTTAAATTAAAAGACAAAACATTAAAGTATGGGATTAAAAATTTCATTTTTAGTCACGTATTATGGTAAATTAATAAATAAATCCGGGTGTGATTCGTAACAGCTGTTGGATAATAAAGTCAGGTGTTTGATCCCATCAGTGTAGAGCGAGACAAATATATTATAGTTATATAAAAGCACATTTATTAGTTTCACCCCTCTCTCTCACATCCCAGCTTGCAACTAGAGGGTTTTCCAATAAGAGGTGTTATTTTGAATAGCCCGCTATTTCAGTAGATGTTACTTTCGAAGCTGTCATTTTTTGACATTTGACAATGCCACACAAGCAACGAAACCATTGATTTTTTACGGGAAAAATATCAAAATAACACCTCTTGGAAAACCCTATAGTAAACACGATCCGTAATCTCTGTACCCGGTTATCAATAAACTCAGTAATGAATAATCCAGAACATCATAATTACAGTGGCACAGCCAACACAAAATATTATTAGTAACAATAACATATAACTTTTTGGATGTAAGTTTTTATCATTTGGCAATCACTTGACGGCATGTATCTTAATTTACCTATACCTACCCAAGGAAAAATACATTTTCGACTATATTTTTGCACTCCAACATTAATTGAACCCGAAACGTCCTCACTCGAACTAATGTGAGTAGTCGCTACGGAGGTCTGTATGATTGGTTTATGGTAGCAATCCGGCTTCGAAAATTTTGATCGATATGGTTTCCAACATTTAATAGAAATTTATCAAGTTATACCATGGAATGTAATTTATAACGTTGATGTTCGAAGTTAAGAAATGCTTTCCTAACTGTGAAATCCTTTCCGGAACTGGGTCATTCAAAATATTAATGATGCGATCAATACAAATGAATAATACGCTCTTTTAATTTTAACCCGTTAATTATTCGGGGACAGGGGAGTGATGAAAAAAGATAAATGTTAACCTAACCTAACCTAACCTACTTAACCCAGTCAATAAAGTTTTTGTTTCATTACTTTCCATGACTTTATATAACTTTTTACATATGTGATGAATTATCATTGTGATGATTTATCCGGTCACCATTGTAAATAATTGCTGTTTTTGCTAAATATATAAATGACTGTTTTTTCCCTAAATAAAATTTTAAAAAAAAAGATCATTTTTTTTTAATATCATTGTTTTACTATTACTATCCACACAGTTATGTTATGTAATGTGGTTTCATATCACTTTATAATATACATTATTGATTTTACTATACACATAGTTATTTTAAGCAATGTGATTTCTAATCATTTTTTGACAAATATTATTGGTTCTACTATTATTATACGCATAGTTATATTTTTTTGTATTTTGGCTTCTCATCACTTGATGATATATATAACATTTATTTTTTCTATTGTACTAACTTAATGTACTAACGGTAAGTTAATCTGAGTACACTGTGAATAAAATACGATTGACAAATAGAAAAAATGTATTCATATGGCTTTTGCTTGAAATGGTCATTTAAGGAATATTTAGTTACTATTACTAGTTCTGAACTTCCACTTCCCAACCTTTCTTTACGTCATCTTCTTCTCCTCCCCACTAGTCTCATAACATCGGTAATCCCTTTTTTTCTAAATGTCTCCATAACGCAATGTGATGAACAATCGAAAAATTTCAGTTTCGTTTGAATGTAATCGACAATATTACATTTTATTCAATTTTGTTTTACTCTGCTTCACCGGGTGTCATGTATAATTAACTTAATGATTTACAGCTTCTAACTACGTTTATATAACATAAACAATTTGGCACTTCATAAAATTCCTCGTATTAAAGATGTCAGTCCAGCCTTATTGCCCCCGGATAATTGGGACTCTAGTTTTTTACAAAGTTAACAATAAAGTGCAACATTTTATAATGAGCACCTCCTATAACGAGTAATTCGCATAGCGAGCAAAACAGATGGTGAAAAATGCTCTCTTAACGAGCGAAATTTCGCAAAACCAATAACGCAGACTTATACGCCAGTACGTCAGTCTCTGGCTAGCACTCGTTCCGCAAGCACGTTTGTATTTATTTATTGGACAATTTGTGAGAAATCATCTCAGGGGCGCTTTAACGTTGATGCAGGTATTACAAAAAAATATTACAAAAATAAAGTGAAGTTAAGTTAAGGAAAATTAAGTACAGGAACAGGTGACACGAAGGTAGAAGATGGAGACTCTGCAGCAAAAATCCTAGGTGTTGAAGAAACTGGACCAGCTGCTGCAGCGAGAGAGTCCACCGCGTCCACCAACAGTGCCAGCATGAGGTTCGTCATCCGTCCAGGTATGTGTCTGCTGCTAATAAAACGCTGACACAATATCCTCACATAGATAAGAGACCTTGGCTGCACCGCTGTGACATTCGGCGAGTCCATCATTCATCTCCATGTCATCCTGTTCCTGGTTATTGTTGAAGTGGTGCATCCTGCCCACAATAAAAAGTGACGGCCGAGATAATAAATTACCCTGGGCTTAGGGAAACACTTGCTAGGGCCTTCAGAGTTTCCGCGAATTCCGTTGAAAACATCTGGGGTGCATTTACCGATCGACGTTCGTTCATCGCGAGCGAATGTTGAATATTTTTTAGCAAAATTTCCGAATATTGTATGTTTAGATAACTGGTTGTTGAGTTTATTTAAAATTTTGATTTTAAAAATAATTTCAAAAGGATGTTGCCACATTTCCCTTGAAAATACTAAAAAAAAACACAGAGCGGTTGGAGGACGTGTTATAGGACGCGTCCGGCTGCTACGAAGACTACAACAAAACCGTAACAAAACGTTAAACGTGATCACACATTTTTCCAAACTTGTGTTAAGTCATTATTTATAATTTTTTGGTGCAAAGGTTAATAACCCTCCCAAAAATGTCCTTGAAGGAAAGAGCAAAGGAAGACAAAAGTAGAATTAAAACTTAAAATCATTGAAAAGCGAGAACGTGGTATGAGCGTGGCTGATCTAGCGAGCATATTCAATCGGTCTACATTAACGAATCGGACTATCCTCAAGAACAAGGATAAAATTAAGAAGATAGATAATATGATAGATGCAACACTACTCCGTTACTCCAGTCTACGGACCAGCAGATTATTTTTAACTTTAAGAAACTCTTTACTAACTCTCACTGAAGGAAAAAGTCTCACTCTCAGAGAGTTTTGAAAAGATCATTCGTTACTTGCTTAAAATGTTGATTGAAAAGGCGAAGGAAAGGGTTATCAAGAGGACCCTCACTTCTGCTTGGAAGAAGCTTTGACCAAAGAGCGTTGACGAATGTGATTTTCATTTTATTGTCAACGAGATCGTGTCTTTAGCCAATATCATGGGACTGGAGGTAGATAGCTTGTGGAAGAGCAAAGTAAAAAGCTGACCACAGAGCTTATGGAGTTGCATTGTGTTTCACAACGAGGAGTTACGGAGGAGAGTATGTTTTTATTAAATTATAATTTATTAAATTATAATGCTGTGTCACATTTTCACCAAATTTCTCAAATGTCTCTAGACAGCTTTCTAATAAAAAATAATGAATTATTTGTTATGAATTCATAAATAATATACTAGTCATTTCGATTTTTTTTACTGTGGTTCTCAAATCGAAATCGCATTCCCGGTTGTTACGCTCCTTTAAAAATAAAGGGTAGGTAATTTTATATGTTAAAAATATAGTATTTTTTTGTCATGGAACTCAATATATATTAATTATGATTTATATGGGAAATATTGTTTCACTTAACGAGTGTTTTACATAACAAATATGATTCTAGAACAATTAAACTAGCTATGAGAAGTTCCACTGTATTATTATATCTACGGCTTAAAACCAATTTATCGTAACTCTATAAACCATTAATTCGACAAAAATCAAGTAAAATAAATCGAATATTTTAGAAAATTTTATTTCGCATTGAAATATAAAATTATCTTTAGAATGGTGTAAGTAAGTTCGGCATAAACATTTCGCTTCAACTTCGTAACTCATTTTTCATGAAATCGTCAATTTACCCAATATAAGCTAAACACTGTCTTCAGAATTATTTCCATAGCAACAACCACACTGATGAACTGTTGGGCATACTTGGGCATACTCAATGATTGCTTGTAAATTAACAGATCGTCGGCGATCAAAGCATCAAAAGCCCTCGAACTAGCCCCCAATACATAAATAATAATAAAGTTGTGGGGGAAATTCTGGCAAGTTTGCTAACACATTTCGTCTGCTTTCACCGCAACTTTTCAATGTTAATAGCCTCCTGGCGAAAGACGAGGACCTTTTGTCCCCCAGGAAATCATTTAAGGCTGTAAGCAACCGCGCCGTCCACAGCGCTAAGTTTTACCCCGAGTAAACCCCAAAACTTGGCAACCAATCTGCCTTAGTTACGTCTTGTTTAAAATTATTCATTTCATATTAAATTGGTCAAATATTACCCAGTTTCGTCTGCAACACTCATTTTTCTCAATAAACAATAAATTTAATAATACGCGACGCTAAGAAGGTTTGTAGGTGTGATCAAATTTTTTGGCATAAAAATATAGTTTCAATATTTGGCAACACTGTCAAGTCTAGTATTGACGTTTTTCTGTATCTCCTTCAAATTATCAAAAAAATTAACAAAATCAACAATAGAAAATAGCTAAAAAGTGGTCAATTCATCTAAATCGAAGATTGTGCACTGTCCAGTGTATTTCTTTTCACAAAAAGTGTGTTTTTTGCACCAAAAAGAGTTTTTTGTTTTTCCTCGAGAGCTTGTGTCATAAACTCAAAAATCGGTGCCATAGTTCTTGAACATTAAAGAGTGAAGATCTCAAGTGTAGCAAAGTTATCCATCCTTAAATGAAACAATTATTCAATAGTGCTCTTTTAGTGTGAATTTCACGCTCAGCGAATTTAGAATGAATACTCAATGTACTGCATGCGAAAAAAACATTGAAGTTCCGGCCGACTTTATAGCATGTTCTGTATGTGAAGATGGATATCACATTTTGTGTGCGGATATAACGGAAACTTCTCGCCGAGGTGCAAAAAATCAATCTCAATCACAACAATGGAAATGTAAGAAGTGCATTAAAATTCCAAAATCAACTAAACAGAAACTTATCGATAATAACATGAATGAACTCAATAAAGACCTGACACCTATTGCCAAAAATCAAAAACGAATTGCACAAACAGCGAAGCTTACAACCACACCTACAATAACCAGTGAAAATCTAGCATCATCATTCACAGATGGCTCTAATCAGCCGTTAACATTGGAAATATTCTTGAAGGAACTTGAAAAATTTAAAACAACAATGATTTCTTTTGTAGATAAGAAACTAAGCGTCTATGATCAAAAATATGAAGAAATATTAAAACAAAACAATGATCTACTAAAGTCATTCCAATTCATGGCGGATCAACAGGAAGATCTAAAAAAGCGTGTGACTTCTATGGAAAAATAACAGGTTAAAGATAATGCTGATCTAATCGAATTAAAAAACCAAAACAACATTTTAATTAATACAATCTCACAACAAGACGTCAAAATCGACAGACTAGAATATATGTCTCAAATATGTAATATTGAAATAAGAGGCATTCCAGAATCCATTTCTAATAACTATTTAGAAATTCTCAATAAAATAACAAAAATTATCAACTTTGAGGACTCTTCAGGAAATATGAACTCGGCAATAAAAAAAATCTATAGAATGGGGCCTAAAATTGCTGAAAAAAATCCCAGATCAATCATTGCGACCTTTAATAACACACTAGATCGAGATAATTTCTTATGCAAAATAAAAACATACACAAAGGCCACAACTCCCAGCACAAATAAATTAAATACATACGATCTAGGAGTATCGCAAGATGCCCAACGAATATATGTATCGGATCACTTAACACAAAAAGCAAAATTCCTCCTAGGACAAACTAAACGATTCGCCAGAGAAAACAATTTTAAATATGCATGGACATCTTCAGGACGTATCTTACTGAAGAAAATTGACAGCTCAAAAATCATAACAATAAATAATGCCGATGACCTACAACGTTTAAAACGTCAATCTATCTGACTTCTATTTCACTCTGTCATTATGGCTGTTAATGAAGATATCATTTCATGTTCTCATATTGTAATATATTGTTATAGAATATTTATATACTCATTTATTTTTATCACAATCAGTAAGATCTCATGTAACCTCATACTTCTAGTAAATATATATAAATCTGGGAAAAAAATAAATGAATATATCTATATTCCTTTTATGGTCAGATTCTGGAATAGTTTGCAGGTAATTGTAACTTCTTTTTCTATTGCAACACACCCGTCGCACCTACATATTTACAGATTGAGTACTCACCGTGCTCTGATTAAGATTAATAAGTCGGTAATTATGAAATTCATTACTTGTTCATTTAAGACTCATTTCATAATTTTCAATAGGATAATGAATAAGCAATGTGATGTATTCTATATTTACCTACCACCCTTAGCTGTTGTTATCACATATAATTTGTCATTAGGTAATAACATACAAATAACAACTGTGCATATACCAGAAAAAAAAAAATTTCATTGCAAATACCTACGCACTATTTTGGCCACATCGCTGTGTATTTCAAATGTTTTTGTATGTATTTCAGGTAATTGTAACTTCTTTTTCTATTGCAACACACCCGTCGCACCTACATATTTACAGATTGAGTACTCACCGTGCTCTGATTAAGATTAATAAGTCGGTAATTATGAAATTCATTACTTGTTCATTTAAGACTCATTTCATAATTTTCAATAGGATAATGAATAAGCAATGTGATGTATTCTATATTTACCTACCACCCTTAGCTGTTGTTATCACATATAATTTGTCATTAGGTAATAACATACAAATAACAACTGTGCATATACCAGAAAAAAAAATTCATTGCAAATACCTACGCACTATTTTGGCCACATCGCTGTGTATTTCAAATGTTTTTGTATGTATTTTTTATGTCAACATATTCTTTGCAACTTCTTTACAACTTAAGTACGCTCCATGCTCTGAGCTATATTTTTTTGTTAATATCATTTAATAATTGTTGTTCTGTTAATATCATAAAATCATTGCAAATACCTGCGCACTATTTTAGTCACATTCTGTGTATTTCTAATGTTATTGAATGTATTTGTCATTTTAGTTGCGTTCTTGATGCTAACTTATTTATCTTACCAATCTATTACCACCAAAAGATCTACTACCACTCTATAACCACTTTTATTGCTATTATTCACTTTATTATAAATATATACTTTAAGATTGATAATTATGTAAACATAATTTCCTTCGTTTGTACCTTCACGGGATATACCTACATTTTCGACAAGTTTTCACAGGCTCAAATTAATATGCACCCATTATTATTCTTATTATTATTATTAATTACATCGCATATTATTTGCTTTTGTTTTATGAGTCACACCACCAACAGCAACATGTATAAAAAAGTATTAATATGGATTCTATATTCGATGAAGAACTAAATGACGACAAGGAAATCAATATCAACATAGATGACCCATCAGTATGTAATGAATTTCTTAACCATTCTGCTCTCTCTATATATTGTATGAATATAAGATGCATAAAAAAAATTTCAATGATACTATAGCTGTTCTCGACGCAATACAACATAGATTTGGCATTATCGTTTTTAGTGAGGCTTGGTTGAAAGATTCTATCTATATCTATTCTATCTATGAACAACATAAAAAGTGAACAATATCTTTCACTTTTGATTTACCACGGTCTAAAACCATTTATTATTTCACCGACTAGAGTAACATCAAGTACTGAGAGTTGTATTGATCACATTATGGTTAAGTCAAAAGACGATCCTCAGAGTGCTGTATTCAGGACCAGTATTACAGACCATTTTGCTACATTATTGAAATATCCTAAATCCAGAGTAACAAAATCAAAAAAAAATAGACGTTAAGCTTAGACTAACTGTGGATAATGACCTACTAAATTCGACACTGAAAGAGGAAACATGGGATACAGTCTTATCCACCAGTGATGTCAATACTGCAGCTGATAATTTCATAAGACGTCTAAAATTACATATTGGAAATTGCTCATATACTAAGAGAATCCATTGTAATAAAAAGCACTTGAAACCATGGATAACTTCTGGAATTGTTAACTGCCACATTAAACGTGACAAATTACACAAGAGTTGTCGTAAAGAACCAAATAATATCGAACTGTTTGCACATTATAAAAGATACAGAAATTGGTGTTCTAAAATTATAAAAACGACCAAACAAACATATTATAAAGGGAAGCTTCACGAGGTAAAAGGAAACATAAAGCAAGAATGGAAAATAATAAAACAAGCATTGGATTTGCAAAAGGAATCAGTGCCCATAAATAAACTGAAAGTAAATAATAACATTGTATCCATAAATGATAATCCAACAGTCATTACTAACCATGTGAATAATTTTTTTAGTGATATAGGTCAAAATTTTGCTAATCTTTTGTGTAGTGCAAATAACACCAGTGAAGAATCTTTAGTAAAAAATTATAATCCAACACAATCTATGCAAAATGCCTGCTTTGAATTCAAACCAACGAATTGTAATGAAGTTTTAAATGTGATTAATGAGCTAAAATCAGGTTTTTCGAGTGGAAATGACAATATAAGTGCAATGGTCTACAAACAAAATGCTTCTGAACTAATAATACCTATTACACACATTGTAAATGTTAGTTTTGAGAATGGCTTGTTCCCTAATCATTGCAAAAATTCCAAAGTTATTCCTTTATTTAAAGGAGGAGATAACAAAGATGTAAATAACTATCGACCTATCTCCTTGCTAAATACGTTATCAAAAATAATAGAGAAATTAGCTAAAATTAGGTTGATGTCTTATGTAAAAAGATATGAAATTCTCTCAGATAATCAATTTGGCTTCCGAGAGAACATGGGAACAAGTGATGCTGCATTAAAAATGATCACCACAGTCGTAGAAGCTCTTGATACTGGCAATAAAGCAATGGCCGTCTTTTTAGACTTGTCTAAGACATTTGATACCGTTTCCCACGGTTTACTCTTAAAAAAACTCAGTTCAATGGGTATTGTTAATAAATCTTTAGATTGGTTCAGATCATATCTTGAAAATAGAACACAGAGAGTAATAATTAATGATCACATTAGCTCAAATAAATCAATTGTATATGGTGTTCCTCAAGGTAGTGTTCTGGGTCCAATTCTATTTTTGTTATATATTAACGACCTCTGTAAACTGAAATTTTCTGGATCTTCAATTGTATTTGCAGATGACACTGTCTTGGTGTTTGCTGCTGACACATGGAACGAAACGTATGCTCAGTGCGAGGCAGGATTAAGGGCAGTCAAAAATTGGCTTGATCAAAACTTGTTAACCTTAAACATGAACAAAACTAAATATATTACTTTTAGCATTTCCTCTGTAAATCAACCATCTTTGGAACGTTCATTAAAATTACATTGTTGTGTGCAGGAGTGTAACTGTCAATCTTTGGAAAGAGTAGACAACATCAAATACCTGGGTTTAATTATTGATAAAAATTTAAAATGGAACAATCACATTACTATATTAAGAAACAAAATAAGAAGGCTAGCCTACATTTTCAAAAATCTAAGAAACATATTGGACAAAGTTACATTAAAAACTGTATATTATGCTCTTGTTCAATCAATGCTTTCATATAATGTTGTCTGTTGGGGTTCTTGTAACAAGACTACCTTAGAGCCTTTGAATGTTGCACAAAAATTAATTTTAAAAATAATGTATAAGAGAAATTTTATGTATCCATCAAAGTTATTATATAGTTAAAGCAAAATTATGACAATAAGGCAGTTGTACATAATACAGGCTCTCTGTAAATTTTTCAACAACACTATTACTGCTAAAAGATCTCAACAAGTGCGCAGCACTAGAATGGGTTCTTCTTTAATGTATCAGCCGGTGTATACCAGAACATCCTTCGGACAAAGGAGTTTTTCATATAAAGCTCCGTTGCTATATAATATGCTTGGAGAAAATATAAAAACTATAGGTACGTTAAATTCATTCAAGAAAATGGTCAAAATCTCCGTACTAGCTGAGAGTGATGATTTTAGATCACCCATGTTGTCGCTTATATCATAATTCCTTGTGGAAGCTCTGTTTCGATACAATCCTTATTTACTTACTGCGCATGTACTTATTTACTTCTAAAATAACTTTTGGTTATTTATTATTATGTTACTTATTATTATTATTATCTACTTAATTATCGTATTAATATTTACTTTAATTATTGTCTAGCTAAATTATTTACTTACTTACTTTTTATTATAATATTATCTACTTACCTATCGGTTATTATTTACCTTTTTTTATTAAGTTATTTTTATTTTTTTCTTATAATCTATTATTCATACTTTCCATGTTGTAATTGTTAGTATGGTTACCCTATGCTTGTGTCTGATAAGCCAGCACAGGTACCTTGTACTTTAGTTAACAGAAGAATATTATTGTTGCCAACTTACTTAATAATGCTTCTTTTATTGACTTTTTTGTTTTTATTTTTTTCATACATTTGTTACTAAAATTTTGTTTATTTTTGTCTACCGGTCTCGAAACGTCCGTGTCATAAACTTTTCTTTTTTGGTTTAAATTTAATTTAATGTTGTTATTATTTTAAATTTACATATATGTATTTTTTTAAATGATATTATTGTAAAGCTGCACATCTTGATACAGGAATGCCCTAGTGAGATGTGCAGAGTATGCTTTTTATGTAAAAACTGTATTTTGAATGAAATAAATAAATAAATTATAAATTATAAAATATATTTCAATGGAAATCTATTGGTGATCAGAAATGGATGTTAAAATTAAATGTTTTTGAGACAGAAAAAAATTGTGCGAACTTCATCACGCAAATGTTCACTGTTTGTGAGATTTTGCTGCTTCTGCCATTCAGATTTGCATTTCGTCTGTAAATTTATGTGTGCGTTTCGTGTCCGGTCAACCCTGTCAAGATGGTAGCCGTGTACGTTTTTATTGTTATATAAGTGTGAAAAAAAATAATACTTATAAACGAAACATGAACCAGAACAAGTCACAGAAAATAAAATGATACCGGTCACAACTAGGGATCGAATCCGGTTTACTTTATCCCATACAATCTTAATAACAATTCTTTTTACAAACTTTCTTCAAGCATGTAGGTACCATAATATTGAAAAAAGCATTGACCTAATAAACCCTGGATGGAACTATTCGAGAAAATTTTGAAGCCGCGGGGTGAGGGGGAAGATGTATGAAAATTGCCAAAACCTACTTAATTTTTTTAATTACATATCCCATTCCCTGTCTCATCAAATACCCCAAAAAATCATCAGCCGTTATAATTGCATTAAAAATACAAAAATAAATTAAAATAGTTTAAATTATATTTCACTTACAAATCATTTCAAACGTTGGTCATACAGGATGGCTGCCAGGCAATTTTACCTAACTCTAGATTTGGCTTCAATGCCGCTCATACTAAATCACACTAATGTCCTGGGCTTATGATTAGGTCCATGGAAAAAATCAAAAATAAACAAATAAAGACGATTTTGTATTTGAAAAAAGATTATTTATTTTCCAATTGAAACGGCCACCATTTTGAAATAGAAACGGAACGTACAAAAAAAATTACAGACAAATTAAATGAAAAACGGTCGAGTTAAATAAAATATTTCAAATCCCTATACAATTTATTCAAGTTAGGTATATAAATAAATAGTTGACCATAGGCGGAGTTTCATGATAAATTATTTTCGTTTGTCGTGACATTGCGACATAAAATTGTACATGATAGAAACATTAATCTCTTAATACAATCGTAAAAGTTATATAAAAATGGTATATAAATCAATTCTTGTCACATGTCATAGTGAGACTGTCCTTGGGACTAGTTTTACTGTATGTACATAGGAGTGGGTTCTCTTAGTGGGTAATTATTTTTTAATGATAAACTAATTTTTATAAGACAAGGTTATTATTTTTTATCCTTTATGCATAGCATAAAGGATAGCAAATAATTATAAGCAATAATTATAAAATATGTAAAAATAAATGCCGCCAACGGGAATTGAACCCGTGCCTTTTGATGTCCGGTCAGGGGCTCTGAAACCACTGAGCTATGTCGGCTTATTACCGACCCGCCAAATGATTCAATATGTACTAGTACTTCAATCAACAATTAATTCAGTTTATTATATTTTTTCCACCTGTAAACAACCAACTTTATTTTTCTAGGAAAGGCTTTGTTAGTGCTAAATTTCTCACTAGATGGCGTCGAGACATACAATATCTTCATTTATTTGTGAAATATTTTTGACTTGTCAAATATTATTATTTTTTAATGGTATACTAATGTTTATAAGACAAGGTTTTATGCATAGCATAAAGGATAACAAATAATTAGTCGCCTGAAATATCAATACAAAATGAAAATATCTCCTGAGTAAAAATAAATATAAATACTAATTCAACCACATAAGCAGCACCACTTATAAAACGGATAGCCATTCAAAGAATATGTGTGTTCGAATGAAATAGCTACAAGAACGGCCAGCTAAAGTATGTCCACTAGACCTAGTTTAGTGGAACAAACCCGCGTTGTCTCAATAACATATCTTCACTCTATTCATTCAATTCGTCTAATGTCTGCGCTAGTATTTTTATAAAGCTTAACTACGTGATCTCAGTGAACGTAACGTTATTTTGCATGTTATCGATCCATTTTAATTCGGAAAGCACCGAGTGTGAGCCCACGCCATGTGGTTGCTTCACGTTATTCCCGATCACTGAAGTGATATGCCGATAGAAATGTGCCAGGGGCCTATCCATATGCCTGAAGTAAGCTCAATTTTTTCTTACTTCTGGTGACATTGATCAAAACATTTATTTACAACAGCTGTACCCCTCAGTCTGTCCATGCAGATAGAAAAACAATAGCGCGTAATGCTGTTATGGACGAATTCCACCTGCCGAGTGCTCGGCCGAGTCAGTCAGTGAAAAGAAAAAATTCTGACTCTTGGCATGGCCCGCCTCGAGTATCCGCCATTATCATTCTACCATATCTACCATTCGCATTCGCATCATATATTTTCCTTACACTCCTATCTTCGCTCATTCGCTCTACATGCCCAAACCATCACTGTGTCCCTTTCTTAATCTTACTCACTACGCTTACATCCTATTCCTAGAACTTCCTTTTTTAAATACCCTGATTTCAGAATTTGAGCGTAATTATTTTCTTTGGGTCCTTCTGTAACTTCACACAATTTAAAATAATTATTTCTTGAACCAATAATCAAGCAAGTCGAAAGGTTTGATGTAAAACGATGACATAGGTGTTCTTTCAAATCGATGTAGATCTCACTTCTAGAGGATTGTCTGTTCAGTATTCCCAACCAATATTGACACTAAAGGCCGTAGTTTTCCAATCCCGATTTCGGTATAGCTGTTCAAATAATGTGGAGTGTTCCAACATGTACTAAAGCTTTTTCTCACTTCTACTCACGCACGTTCTAGATTATAAAAGAAGTGTCACGAATTAATAATAATCGAATCATTTGTTTTATTACTAGATATTAATAAGTATTTTTTTTACATTAATCCCGTACAAGAAGCCCTGAAGGAAATCATTTCTCTTAGGACCTATTTCATCTTTGGGGATGCTTTTATAGTAATAATAATAACATGGCATTTATATACCGCAGTTTAGTGTCATTTCACTTCAAGTGCGCTTAACTATCTTAAAAACGGTAATTTAGTATTAGTGGTCATGTTCTTAAAATTATTCTAACAGTATGCTTTACCCAATACAGATCTAATATCATAACATTAAATATACTGTACATACAAAGTGATGACAAAACTTAGAATAACAATAACAGCAGGAAGGACAAAACAAGAATATTAAAACTAGAAACATAATACAAAACAGGAGGCAGTTTGTGCTCAGAAATGAGAATCTTCCGAGCAGACATGTTAAAAGGTACAAGGAGGTAACCGAAATCAAACAATTACCGGAATTTTTTGATTTTGCCTTTTTATAAAATATCGAAATAATCGATTTGTTGAGGGTCTTTTTTCAGGAAAGGAAGTTCTGGAAAGGAAAAGGTATGGAGGGGTTGGCAAGAATCAAGTGGTCAGTGAGTCCAGAAGTGACTATTATGAAATGAGAATTAAAAAATTTTCCATTACTATTATGATAAATAAAACTGTCTGAGCACCTTTTTGGCATTGTTTAAAAATTTTACGAAGGAAAATTATGCATATTAATTTCGACGAAATTCCTGTTTAAAAGAATTATTTTCCATTTCCGGTAATTTTAATTATTTTTTCTTACAGTAGTTAATTAACTTGACACTAAGTGATGTTTTTTGTAATAAGATCACTAGGGTCTATCTTGGGTAATTAGATCACTAGATTATTAGGGTCACGGTAGAAAATAATTACCTAGTAAGAAATTATTTTACGGCATATTGAGATGTTGATGGTTATTCCAATAAGGAACTCAGTCCTTTAAAAAAAATTAAATTATAAGTTTTAATTTTTCAATGTCCTCTAAAATTTCGAGACTTCACAATGAGACTTGTGACGTCACAAGACGCTTACTTTTTGTATTAACAGGGTCAACTCAACTAGGATGGACTCATAAAATATTCGTTCTACTGCCTTTTGTTTTATGGTGAGACACACGATTAAAGCAGTGTTAGAAAGAGATAACAACACTCTTTGTATTTGCATATAAAAGCTTGAAAGCCAAAAAGACCGCAAAATTTTACGTGTTTGCGAAATATTTGTTAAAGTTTGTGAATTTTTATTAATTATTTTTATGCGAAACTAGAAAAAGTGAAGAAACGGTAAGCTCTATAATACGTCTGTGTAATTAAACATGTTTTTTTGTTTCATATGATGTGCTATTTCTACAGTTAACAATAAAAGTAAGCGACAAAAAGACCCCTTTTGAGAAGATTTTTGTTCAGAATGTTTTAGTTGCACGTGTCCATTGGTAATATTAAAATCTGAAAGAGTCCTTCATCTACTTTCAAAAACAGTAATTAATTTTCGTCTTCATTCAAAAACAGCAAAAATTAGATTCACAATTTTTTTACAGCAAAATTTAAAATTGTTCATACAATACCAGAATTTAAATTCCGGAAAAGACTCCGGAAAGCCGATGCATTGATGCCAACCAAGAAGGGCGATTACCGATTATTTTCTTTGAAGTGAAAGATTTTTTATTCATTTTGAAATAACCATTAAATGCATATACAATTAAACTTACATATTTTTAAACAATTTTTTTTTATTTATATTGGAATAACTTTTATGTTGATGTTGTGTTCCCACAAACTACTGGCTACTAGCTGCCATCTTGCGGACTTCCGAGCAATCTCTATGTACTGCCCTCTATGAGTGCATCTGTGAAGCTCTTACTTCCCAACAGCTAATAATTGAAGGTTATAACCCCTCAATGTAATATATCAATGACGTAAAATAATTAGGTCCCAATAGCCGAGTGGTTAGAGTCATTCTCCCGGTAGGACAGAGATCCTTGGTTCGATTCCCAGTTACCATTTTATTTTTCTGTGTCTTTTTCTGTTTCATGTCTCGTTTGAATTTTTTAGTATTATCATCTTCTTCAATAAAATAATATTTTTCCTGGGAGTTCATTTTTTGTCTGGAAATAACAAATACCTAAATATAAATTATGAGGTTTTTTTATTCGTACCGCAAAAAAAGACCCCAACCGCTCATGAAACTTTAATCGTCCCTTTTTATTTATATTGGACCCGATAACTCTAATCCACACATTATAGGGGCTTATATAGGTAAATGTATTCATTATATTATAGTGAACGTATGGACGGCTGAAAAGTGGATAAATTAAAAATATATTCTCCCTTATTCACCCAAGGAATAATACTTACTCAATAAAACCAGACATCCTGAAATAATTAATTGCTGCCGAGAACAAAATATTACGATTCCCTAACGACGGAGTTAGTAAGGAATAATAAACTTCCAATTAAATATTTCTGTGAATATTACACAATTAAATACACATGGCAAAACCATGAATGTAGGGCTTCTAAATATTTGTAATGCAGTCCTGAAGAAACTGTGGCCCGCGAGCTATCCAGAAAAAAAAACTTTTTTGTCGTCGCCAAAAGATTAAAACGACAGCATTTTGTGGATGCACCAATAATCCATTTTGTGGATGCACCATAGAAAATTAATTGGCCACGGCGGTTCTTATCTTCTTCGTTTCATACTTATAACAAACTGGGTGAAGTACCCGTCGTTGCCCGGGCTTTATGCAGAGTTTTTCGATATCACATGTAAACAGTAATTTTCCTCATATTTTAAACATCAGGTGTGCCAAATTTTATAAAGAAATATGTATCAAATTTCTGCTTTAACGGGTGGTAAAAGCGGGTAAGTGGTTTTTTGAAATCTCACATAAACAGTCACCTTTCTGCTGGTTTGAAGGTGCACAAAAATTTTCAATATCGGAATAAAACTGTAGATTTGTATAAAAAACCAAAAATTCATGCCACCGCCACTCTTTTTTATATAAATATATAAAGCATATGCTTTAAAGTTTTTTTTTCATACGAACAATTTTTTGAAAAGTAACTTTCTGAATGCTAAAAATCATCATCATTTAATAATTTGACCGTGGACCCTGAAGTTTTTTCGCCTGAGAAAGTTGTCCCGCTTATCCTTACTTTCTTCTCCTTATAAGACTTTCGCCACAATTTGCTATATTATAGATAGGGAAATCGGAGCTAATTTGCGAAATTCACATATTTGTATATTTTTTTATCGAACAAATATCCTGCTATATTAAAGGAATGTTTTTTTCATATTCATTAACGAAGGGGTATAAACAATGATTGAAGTTAGGTCCTTTCTTCTTCTATATAGTTTGTTATGGTACTGGGGTTCCGCCAAAAACCTAAAGACTTTTCGGGGTTCCGTGGTCGAATAAGTTCGGCTATTGTATAACTAAAGGTTTTAGGTATGTCCTTTCTTCTTCTATATTGTTTGTTATGGTACTAGAGTTCCGCTAACAACCTAGCAACTGTCCAGGGTTCCGTGGCCGAATAAATTCGGGAGCCGCTATGGTAGAATTTTTTTTATTTATTGAAATACCATTTTCATGACTAAAAATAATCTATTTTTACAAATAGTACTTTACTTGCGGCCCGCCGATCTTTTGGAACTCCTAATTTGGCCTTTCAGCCAAAAAAATTGCCCAGGCCTGGCTGTAATGTGATGTAGGTACCCTTTTGTTTTAATGAAGATTCAAGCATAAAAGGTTTATATTAGCTCTTTTGTAAATACAGTACTTTTACGTATTTAACGAGAATTTTAAAATTATTTTCAGATAATATCACAAGCATTCCTGGTACATGGAGTTGAACTTCTTGAATTTCTGATAACTTCGTACTTCACCAAAAAGGTAAGAAGACTTTTTAATGTGTTTATTTGTTTGGTGTAAACATTGTGCTATAGAATAGATGCAACCTTGTGACGATTAAAAAGTTATCATTTATACGATAGGTACCTCTGCACCCAAAAAAACGCTTACGTATATATTTTAATTATGCAATCTAGACAGCGTCTTTAGATAAACATATCTTATTTTTATTTTAATATGCGACATCTATTGACTTTTCTGCAAGTCTGGGATGAGTGCCCCGGCAAGGCAAGGCTCCTCGGTTCGAGTCCTAAATGTGACCGTATCTTTTTCTGATTTTTCTGTTTCAGATTTTCGTTAAGGAATCGCTAATATTGTCTTCAATAATTAAATATTACAATTTGAGGTTTTACTCAATAAGTTATTCCAAAAAGTAAATAAAGTATATATTTTATTTTAACATTTACTTTATTATTTTTTCTGAAATAATGTTACTGAACTCTTATATCTGTACCTCAGAGGTCGGTTGTCACATTTCTGAAATTGTTCAGGAGAGAGGATATAGTATTTTTTTCCTTTGAACATTGTGGGGATACCAGACTTTTTATGTTGACCTAACTTAGTTTCACATTGTCGTAAGACAACCGTCTTCTGTGTAGATACTGAAAAAACTAAAAAGGTCTCATGCATAACTCATTTTCACAAAAAACTGGACAACCGACCTTTGACTTCTGAGGTACAGATATAATGAGGCCATTATCCATACGTGGATAGTTTAGTTTGATATTCAGTGAAAAAAATTAAAATTATGGAAACCGCACAAGAGTCCCAACTACTCCCAACCGTCTGGAGCCAGTGAGACTATGGCATCCCCATATGGTATGTTGTGAGGCTGAAGTGATGAGGGGGAGGAGATATGGGATAGGAAGGTGGGGAAGTACCTTGCTATTCTGATCTGGTCACCATACACGGATAAAGCCATTTCAAGCAAATTTTCAATCCTGAATGACTGTCTTACACCAGGGCCGTACTAAGAGTATATTCCACTCTGGAACGTGCCGCAAATACACTATACGAGTATATTATTTTAAAATAATAATGATTAATTCATAAAATGAATAAAATATGATTATCAATTCCATTATCAGGGCAGGGCAGTTTTATATTAATATTCCGACAAATTTAAATTACGTTTGAAAGTTTGGAGCGCTGCACCATTCCATATTACAGTTATTATCAATTTCAAACCACTTTTGTTATTTATTTTTAAATCATTTGGGATGTAGTCATCATCATCATTTCAAGTGATCAAAACATTATAATAATAAATTGTTACTCCGTTGTGCGTTGCAATTATTGAATCTCTTGATTTAAATTTACAAAACTGTTTCAATAATTTATCGTTTTTCCAAATGTTGGTGGTTTGGTAACAAAATTTACTTATTATATCGGTTTTAATGTTATTTTTTTTTCATTCGACATCTGTTATTCTATAGGCTTCAAGGAATTGAAACAAAATAAATATTATTATAATTTCACGTCACAATCTGCTTTACATTAGCTCCACATAGGAGAAAAAAAATTCTTCGTGGCCTATGTCGCTTTGGGGATGCTGTGGAGGGATTTTTTTAAGAAAAGGGAGAAGAGAAAGATCTGGGAAGGAAAAGGGTATTAGGAATGGAAAGGTATCTGGGGTCTGGATCACTCTGGAAGTGACGTACGTATGAATCCATCCCACCCACTGAGGTGCAACGTGATGGGTCGAGGTCGAAAGAGTCCTGCTGGAGAGGTAAAAAGGTATCCATCATCCAATCTCTTCAAATCCGAACCGCCACACAGTAAGAACTAGATAACTTTCACCCCTTGAACCCTGCCACCCCAGTCACCAACTACCCACCCACTTGGGGAGACCTATGGAAGAGGCGTTGGTTATTCAATTAATGGTTCCCGTAGAAGCGGTTCCCATACCCGCCTACTAAATTGTATGTTTTTTTTATTTTTATCTTTGTACGACGGATGTTGTAATTATGATGCCTTTGCGTAATTATTTCGACTCTTATTATATATCCTATTTTGTGGAAACTTCACTGGTCAATGCAACATGTAAAATTTAATAATTTATTTAAAATTTTAAAACTAATGGTTTCTCCAATAAACAAAATAAAATAAAAAATCATCCGTAATAAATTAAGAATAATCAGTTTTAAAATAAATAATTATAGTCCTAAATTACATGACGATTGAACAATATGATATTTATATAATCTTAAATTATATTATGATTGAACAATATGATATTTATATAATCTTAAATTATATTATGATTGAACAATATGATATTTATATAATCCTAAATTATATGATAATTGAACAATATGATATTTATATAATCCTAAATTTTATGATGATTGAACAATATGATATTTATATAATCTTAAATTATATTATGATTGAACAATATGATATTTATATAATCTTAAATTATATTATGATTGAACAATATGATATTTATATAATCCTAAATTATATGATAATTGAACAATATGATATTTATATAATCCTAAATTTTATGATGATTGAACAATATGATATTTATATAATCCTAAATTATATGATAATTGCACAATATGATATTTATATAATCCTAAATTATATGATGATTGCACAATATGATATTTATATAATCCTAAATTATATGATGATTGAACAAGATGATATTTATATAATCCTAAATTATATGATGATTGAACAATATGATATTTATATAATCCTAAATTATATGATGATTGCACAATATGACATTTATATAATCTTAAATTTTATGATGATTACACAATATGATATTTATATAATCCTAAATTATATGATGATTGCACAATATGACATTTATATAATCTTAAATTATATGATGATTGAACAATATGATATTTATATAATCCTAAATTATATGATGATTGAAAAATCTCATATTTTTGTAATCCTAATTTATAGGATGATTGAAAAGTATGATATTTCATAATTTTCCAACTACAAGAAATATAATAATAAATCCTTTTCCAGTTTACGATTATTTTAATCCTATCCTATTGCCAGCAGAGAATTTGTAAAATAAAAGTTTTCTTTTGTTAAACGGGCTTAGGAAGAAAGATCTAAATTAACTCAAAACATGAATATATTATTGCTTAAAGATTTAATTATACCACGCACCATCAAGAATTAATTTCCTTCTCATAATGTTCGACCACAAAACTTTGGCTGGAAATATGCTAATTTAATTACTGTAATTATGTCTATTCCGTCTTAGTGAATCAGAAGTTTGTTTACGTTCTGATCAAGTGCTGGTTTACTTTTGAAGTCTTAAAATTATCTTTGAATATAATTAGGGTTGATCACAATTAGAAATTCACGATAACATCTGTTGTTTGTTTATGAACTCTACAATACTCCTAATTAAATTTCTAGATCAAAACAACTAGTTTCTGGTTGAAAAATAATTTCTACTGTGTGTTATTTTTTTTTAATTTTTAGATAATATATGTATTTTTTTAATTTTAATAATAACTTGAAAAACTGAAGTCTTCATATAACCCGAATCTTAAATGATTCTGAAAAGCAATACGAAAACATTATTTTCTGGATTTTCGCTTTATCTTCTAATTTTGTTTAATTAAAATTCCGTTTTCCTTTACGTAGAAGATTTATTATTACTTTCATGGTTCGTGTTGATCATCACCTTGTTTTAATGGCCTCGATGAATTAAGTTATCTTTCATCGGTGCCCTTCAGCCAGGCATGTTATCAAATATTATCGTGCGAACTTAATGAACCGGCTGAAATGTATTCAATAGACTAAGGGTTATTTCACACTCTCTTGATAGCTTATCCATAGGATAAATTATATTTTAGATTTATTTAAGTCCAGGTTTACTACTCAGTACTCGAACCTATAAATAGTGGCTATATGTAGGATAAATTAGCCGAGTTTTCTAACTATTGCGAATACGTATTGGTTTATTTATTAATATACGTTACCGGTGAATAAGCTATCAAGAGAATTATGAAATACTTACTGAACTAGAATAATATTGGTCTATCTAAACAGGCTCTGGTCAAAAGACAGTAACTGTTGCCATGCTTTGATGGCCTCCGTGGATGAATGTTTACAATCATTGGCTACGAATCCGGAGTACGAAATTAAATTTTATTTCTTTACTTTGTGTTTTTTCACCATTTTTTAAAATTAAAAATAACAAAATAAAGATACGGATTGCGGCACGTTTCAGAGTGACCAACTTCATAACATATCTACCTCAATTGGGGATGGCATAGTCTAACTGGATTCAGGCGGTTGGAAGCAGCTCAAAAAAAAAATCGAACCGAGAATAAAAATAAATAGATCGAATTTTATTTATTTGAAAATAATATATATACGAAAAATGATGAATTTATTGCGCATCTGTCTATCTCCCTTTATTAAATAAATAATACATATAAATCTGTACTACAATATGGAATCGTGGCTTGGGGGGGTGCATATAAATCATCCCTACTCCCATTGGAAACTATTCAAAAAATATTATTAAAAATCATCTTAAAAAAGCCATATTACTACCCAACTATAAATGTTTTTCAAGATTTCCCGGTTCCCCCACTTACAAAAATTTATGACAAAATTGCACTTCTACAAATACATAAAGATTTCTTTAGTAAAAATAATTTACCACAATTGAATATTAGCAAAAGAATAATATCTATTGGAGGACTAACCGTGCCACTAGCACGAACCACAACAGAACAGCATCACTATATATCCAAGGGTGTAAAATTATTTAATAAATTACCCCTTGATATACGATCGGAAGAAAACTACGAAAAATATAAAAAAAAAAATAAATTAAAATACTCTTGTACCACCTCATAACTTTACTTATTGTTAAGAAATATGTTTTTGCCTCTTCAATTCTTTGAATCATTTATTAACTAACCTATATTTTTATTTTTTTGCTTCCGATTTTGTTGTCCGGGTTAAATCTTCCCCATAGGAAAAACTAAACCCTTCCACTCACTTTTCCACAAATGATCAGCTAGTCAATCAACATTATGCAAGTGCATTATATAAGTAAAATAAATACAAAACAATACAAGAACAACAACATGTCAACTCACCAGAGATCAAATGGGAAAAAAAAAATTCACCGACTCCAGATATTTTCATATCAGAGGGTTCGGCTCGGTAGAACTTCTAACAGGGCCTATAAATCCTACTGATCCCTCAACATAAATATTTAAAAAATCTTTCGTTATCCTACATGTATTCAAAATAACCGACTTTTGCATCTTTATATATAAATTTTTTGATAGATCTAATACGCCTAAATTTTTAATGAGAGAGCTAGGTATAATGCCAGTAGCCGAAATAACGAATGGTAATATTTTTATATAGTCTGAGAATGCCAAATTCTTTTTATTTCGTTTCCTAAATCTGTGTATTTTCTTATTTTTTCATTAACAGATTTTTGAATGTTACAGGAATTTGGAATAGCGACATCAATGATATAAGTTATTTTTTTAATTTTGTCATGTAAAACTATATCGGGTCTATTATGACTAATCGTTCGGTCTGTTAGTATAGTTTTATCATAATATATTTTATAAAATTCGTTTTCTAAAAATGAATTTGGTTCGTATTCATAATATGGTACTATATTACGGCAGTCAATCAAGTTATGTTTAATTACCAAATTTTGGTGAATTATTTTTAAAACTTGATTGTGCCTAAATGTATACTCGGACGGTGCTAATATAGAACATCCCGATATAATATGTTCTATAGTTTCCGGAAAAGCCAAACATTTTCTACACAAATCATCAATTTGATTTGTATCTTTGATTATATGCTTTCTATAATTTTTAGTATTAATGACTCTATCCTGAATGGCAAGCATAAATCCTTCTATTTCTGCGCTCAACTCTCCAATACTCAACCATTTGTTTGACGAAAATTTGTCAACATACGTTTGGTTGAGATAATTGAAGTGTTTTGCGTGTAAAATTTTATTTGACCAGGAATCTAATAGTTCCTGGTTGGGATTTATAAAAATGTTGGCATTCTCATCGTATAAATTTAAAGGTGTAATATTTCTATCTGCCTTGCAAATTATTTTGTGCATTTCTGAGCTATGAGCTTTCCTATGGAAAAAAGTTGTTAGCATTTCTACCTGATTATGTTTCAAAGAAGTTATTTTGACTATGCCTCTACCTCCTAAATTTCTAGGTAAATTAACTCGTTCTATAGCTGAATTTGGATGATGGCAATTAAATTTTGTTAGCGTAGTTCTAACTAATCTTTCTAAGTTATCTAAATCTGTATTAGACCATTTAATTATGCCAAATGAGTACGTTAATAGAGGTATTGCCCAAGTATTTATTGCTTTTACTAAATTTTTAGCAGATAGATTGCATTTTAAAATTTTCCTGATCCTAGTTTGAAATTTAATCCTAATATCATTTTTAATACTAGTATGGTCTAATCTATTTGATTGTGGGTATCCTAAATACTTATAAACCTCATCCCTTTTCATACTAGTAATTTGGAAATTTCTAAATATACTCTCGTCCCCATCTACAATTTTGCCTTTCTCTATATGGATCGTTCTACATTTATCTAAACCAAAAGTCATTTTGATATCATCTGAAAAGTTTTTAACTACCTCGATCATTTTCTCTAAATTTTGTTCAGAATTCGAAAATAATTTTATATCATCCATAAATAATAAATGCGAAATTGTACTACTCTCCCTTGTATTACCTTTAACTTTTATTCCAAACTTGCTTCTAATTAACATTTTAGATAGAGGATTCAATGCTAAGCAAAACCAAAGAGGACTCAATGAGTCTCCTTGAAAAATCCCTCTTTTAATTGAAATTCCCGGTATTACTATTTTCTTACCTTTTAAATTGATAAGTAAATTGGTATTCCAAAAGGACACAATATTTATTTATTTATTTATTTATTTCTTTTATTGTTATTATTTGTTAAATTACTAATATTTTTTGTTTAATTTAAACAAATGTAAAAATATTTTGTTGCCCTCTCCTAAACACAAGCAGCTGCTTTATTAGGAGAGTGCTTGAAATATTGGTGTTTATATTGTTATAATATTGTAACCTTGTTTATATGTTTCAATAAAAATTTAAAAAAAAAAAAAAATCTACTGGTTATTGGAGTTTGGTGAAAATTTTGAAATTTTGTACACTTGACCATCAAAAACGTTTTAACTTTCTACTTACTTGACGTAAAAAACAAAAAAAAAAATACTGATGACATCTGATTTTCTAAGGGTACGTATACATTTGCGAACCAAAACGCGAACCGTACCACGATTTACGGGAAAGGAACGAATCAACTGCAAGGGGGCGTTTAGCGCCATTTGCGGGTTGCTTCGTTTCATTCCCATAATTTGAGGTTCAGTTCGGCAGTTTGGCTCGCGGATGTATACGTAGCATAAGACTTCTAAATCTACTATACTATACGAAAAAATTATATAAGAAAATAATATAAGATCAGCGTTTTTTTTTTGTAATTCGACGATTAATCAAATTAACAAGTCGAAATGCTGAAACCAATGTGAAACCATCATTTAGAATGGAAATATTGCGCGTTGTGTTAAATAAGTTTATCTTAAATTTAGGAGGCGGGTTTGGGTACTACCGCCCCGGGAACCATAACCAACACATCTCCCATAGGTCACCCCAAGTGGTTCGCTTAGTTTGGAGACTTAGCAGGGGTGCTTGGGTTCATCGGTTGAGGTTTAGGACGCGCCTACTCGCCACCTACGTGGCGTGTCGGATAGGGAGAGGTTGGTTTGGGGAGACCCTTAGGCCTTTCCCACTGTTCTCTATTGACCCATCGCCCTGCACTGCAGCAGGAAGGATAGATTACACGTCCGCCATTCCTAAATACGCTGATCCCTAGATTCGTACCCGTCCATCATTCTTTTTTCTTTCCAACAACTTTCTCTCCTTAAAAAATCCCTCCACACAGCATCCCCAATAATGACATAAGCCAGGCAGGGAAATTATTTTCCTCATGACCTCCTGTGTGGGGTTAATATAAAAAATATATATATACTTGTACATATATATACATATTTTGCATACTTCTAACGGAGCTCAAGTTTCTGTGTAGCATCCATCGCTCCTTATTATTCTCCTACTAGGGAGAGATGTTAACTTCTGATTCAAAATAAAATGTTAACCGCCTGCTTGAATTGGGCTTAATAGAAATTTCTCTGGCCAGACAAACAGTGGTGAAGAATGGCTCCAAAAAGCTTTTGAAGGATAATGCCAAGCCGAGAAAACGGCTTTACCCAGGTATTCATATTTTCAATCTCTCCGCGATGGCTTTTAGGAGTTTCGGTCTTGAGCTAGTTAAGTACCAGGTCCTGAATAAATGTTTGTTCTAGGGTATGTACTTTCCTGAACTTCTATTCGAGTCCCTGAAGGATATATAGGTATTTTACATCATGTTATGAACTTTACTGTGGGTCCGGTAAGCATTATTAAATATCTTTGCTGAGATATCCCCTTGCGCGTGTTCCTTAGAAGTAGCTTGATCCCCTGTTAATTAGTTTGGGGATCAAATATATTTTGACGCGAAGGGGAGTTAGCTAGTTTTTTGGGTATTTCCACATACGATGCTGGAAAATTGGGTTAGCGGTGCCACCCATTTTGTGGATATTTTAAAGCTTAAGAGGGAATAGGATGGGAATGGACAAAAAATAATAAAGTAGAGGATTAGGTTTAAATTCTACTTAAGGCGATGCCATACGTAGTAATGCAAAATCATGTGTTTTTGGTTTGAAAATTTGGTCGCCTAGAAATTTTTCAGATGCTTTAATTAAATACTGCGAGTAGAATACATCTTGGCCTTTGAAATAATCGAGTATTTTTTAGATAAGTCTTTTTATAAGCCCAGAAAAAAATTATGTAAAGTCCTATGAAAACTGCTTTAAACTTAAAAATCTCCTACATACGAACCTATTTTCGTTTATGCGTTTATTGTATAATGTGGAAAATTAAGTTATTTATAAAATAATCGAAAAAAAATTAAATATTTATTCCTGAACATCCACAAAATAAAATAAAAGGCACTTTTTGGCCATGTTTTTTTCTTGCATAAATCAAAACAGGCGGATGGTGTTAAGCGGGAATTTAAACCTTATCTCCATCTACGTGAGGGTTATTATTGATAGCGGCTAAATTTAAAATACTACACAAAATGTAAATCAATTCCTACCAATTCAATTTTTTTACCTTTAAATGCACAGAACATATATTTTTTAATTAAAAAAAAGTTTACAAAGCAATTATACGGTATAAATATACTAATTTGATTCAAATTAAAACCTTACAATGAGGCTTTAGAAAAAAGAAATATAACGTAATAACTGTTTTTAAATAAATTTGGAATGTTTTAGTGTAAGTTCTTTCGGTGCTATTACAAATAACTGGTACTTCAACATATTGGTTGCATTTATATTGATATACTACCTACTTCCATTGAACAGTAAAGTTTTAAGCTCTTAAAAAAATATTATTTTTTAAGATAATTTCTATACATTTACAGAGTCGAAAAAATAATTTTATGAATTTCCTTCGATATAAAAAATCGCAAACTATGCTACGAAAATTATAAAAGATACATTTGGTTCTGTTAGTTAACATATTATAGGCATACTTATAGATTAAAACGATTATTTTTTTTAAACGATTAACATTTACGCGTTACTATTAACCTGACAATATTTTAAAATCTAATTTTACCATCGCAGTAAGCGGAAAATGTCGCATGTGTTGTGATAGAGGACTTAGCTAGCCGAGGAATTGTACTCACGACGCCTGGGTGATGACACAAACGTGATGCCTATTCTGCCACTGACCGGTCGTTATTTTACAAAATTAAATCATGTCTATAATCTATTCGTTCAGCGCAGTTCTCAGGTGCATGATCAGAAACAAATTTTCCCCTTGTTAAACTGTCGGAATACGGAGCGAGATGACGACATTATTTCTCAATCCTCCCTTATTTCAACCTTCATAAATAAAATTAAGCTAAGTGAATTTAGCCTAGATTGAAAAAGACACCCTGCACCCCTAACACTGTAGGTACAACTTATCTATCTCTGCTCAACCGACTGACGCGTCACTAATTGTCAGGCAGTTTTAGGAAGAAAATTTTAAATCCAAAATTAAATAATAAAGGTAGATGCAAGATGAAGGCGAATGCAAGAGCCAGTTACATCTATTTTTTCTAACGAACGGATCGGAGAAAACTCTCACTCTCTCTCTCTCTCTCTCTTATGCCGCAGGTACACAGTCTAGTAACTCGCTCAAAAGCATGCCAGTAGCGATCTTCAATATGCAATTGGCATGTGTATAGTGGTGTGTATGTCATTCCATCCGTGCCGGTGGCATACGGTGGGAGGTGAAGGTGAACGAGCTCTGTCAGTAGCTAACAGGGTGAACACGTGCGTGCGCTGTTTTGTTGCTGTTTTACAAATTGATATTTTTGCGATAAAAATGGGCTCGGTTGGACGATGAAAAGACTTTGAACTTCATCCGCACTCTCGCAGCTGCCAGTGCTTGTGGAATACAGGTTCGCAGCCTTACAAAAATAAAATTGCAGTACATTTATTATTTCTTCCGGGACCTCCATCTAAGCAAACCAGCTAAGCCCACGAAACTAGAGATGCAATCAGCTAGCATGACAGTACCTGGCTTGTGTATACTGATCTACTAGAACATTAGCATGCCAGTGCATCGATTCTCCAATCCAGGCCCATGAACGTCCAAAGTCATTCCACTCAAACAACGAGTCGGTCAAACCACTCGATGTTCGAGTGGAATGACTTCGTCGAGAATCGAGGTTATCATGCTTTTTCACTGGCATGTGGCAACTGTTCCGCTACTGTCCGAGGCATTGACTAAATACATCAATGGTCCGACGAGTTTATTGATGGCATTCGAAACTATTTTCACCTCAGTTAATTATTCTTAAAATCAATCTATTAACAATAACATGAGATGCTCTCAAAAGCACCGTTGATATAATATATAACTTCAGATGATCTCAGTATCGTTTTTAAATCGCCAAAGACCACCGTTCACATTAGGAACGCTGCTCGAATTTGCTTTTTTAACATTCACTCCACGCAAGAAGCCCTGGGGAAAATAATTTACCTATATCGTCTTTGGGGGTGCTGTATGAAGGGTCTTTTTGAGGAGAGAAACAAGACTAATGTTGTAGGAGGGAGGAAACACAAATGCGAATGAATCGTAGAAATGTCCCGTTCCCATTTGACAAATGTCAACCGTTTTGCGTTTGGCGTGTTTTCCACCTATGCACCGATGCCGAAGGGTTAAATGACGGAAGTTCCTACGTTTCATTATAATACTTGTAGAACGAGGATACCATTCCCACATTGCGGCCATATAACATAAAATAAAACTATTTTATTATAAAATCTGGTTATATTATTGGTATTCCTGTTAAAAACTGGACTGCAAGCCTTTATCGAATGAAATTTCATAACAAATTATCAGTAAAACATGAACATGTTTTGAGGATCTTGGAACACGTGTTCATAAAAATTCTTATATTATTTAGTCATTATATTTATCAGAAAAAGGGCAACTGCGTGAATATGTGTTCCAATATATTCTAAATGGACAAATATTTTATTAGTAAGTGGCTTGCCATCGCGTGTGTGCATTAAAGATTGCTATTCGTTTGTTAAGATAGGTGAATCGATCTAACGGATCGCCCGTTTCTGCTTAGTGTAGGGTTTTTTTTAAATATTCTTTAGTAATCAGATTTGATTAGGTACTTCCAACCCTCCTCTTCTTCTGTTCAATATATCGGGATGCCATCGTCCCATTTGCTCCGGACAAGTTGGAACTCTTAAGCGAAAGTAACAATAACGAATGATAAAGTGTAATGGTAGGCACACTCTAAAAAATCGATTCTCCCGAGCATTGACCGACTTGAGTTGAGCATAGTTCAATCCCGAACACTCGATTTAATCGAGCTTTGAGACCCCGGATTAACAAATCCCTCCTTTCGGTCCCCTTTCAACCCGCTTCATAAAGTCGCCCGATCGGGTAATGATGTAGTTCCCGTTGCTCTAGTATATACTACCACTGTGTATAACGATAAGTGCTCCCACAATCTGATAAATAATTTTGTAGGTTTATATATTTTTTTTCAAGTAAGACGAACATTTCCGAGTTAGGAATAACTTGACAGTATTTCTAAATCTACTACTAACTACTGTTAACTGTTATTTATATGATTTTCTTCTGATAGTGTTTCTTCTAGTGCCCTCTCTTCAATCAAATGTGGGCTACAACAAAAGATAATATTAAAGCAAATTTTCTCTAAATATCACTGAATAATTATAATAATAATTTTATATTATAATAATTTTGTCAACTGAAACAGAAAAATATTTTGGATTTTTTATGTTTTGTGCCTGCATGCTGTGTAGATCAAGTTCAGTGATATTTTGACTTTATATTTATTTTTCTGCAATTGATTTAAATAGTCGTTTCCTGCACTATTTTCATGTATAATTTCGTAAATATTTTTTAATATATATGTATGTAAAAGCCTTAGGTAGGCGTGAAATAAATATTTGATAGACACGGGTTTAAATTCCGGCGTGCGCAAGTAAATTTTATTAAATTATTTTTTGTTTCACGATAAATTCATTTAAAATAATATAAACTTATAAACACATTCTTACTAATAAACGCATGTAAATATTTATACAGCTGATAAACAACTATTTATTTAACGTAAACGGTTATTTATCAGTTGTGTAAAGTTCAAAACACGTTTATTAGTAAGGCACTCAGTATATTTGCAGGACGTTCCTGAGTGGAAGATGCCCTGGTGTAATACTCGTACCATCTTTCAGAATTGAAATGTTGCTTAAATGGCTTTTGCTATGTTTAGTGACTAGATATGAATGGCTAGATACTCGCACCCTTTTCTTACCCATCTCATTCCCATCCCCACATCTTTAAGCCTCACAAAATACCTCAATTTGGGACTGCCGTAGCCTCGCTGTTTCCGATTAGTAGAGGAGGATTGCATTATTATGCGGTATTATTAAGTTTCATTTATTTTTCACAACCAATTCATCGATTGTTTAAACATTACTTATCCAAGTTAAATTTAATAAGTGAATGCGAAAGTTTATTCAAATTGAATTTACGAAAAAAACACAACAGGTCTTGTTTATTGTTTTCTTTATTTTGCATGAAAAGCGAAATAACTATAGCACTCCAGAAAAAAACCATTTCCTGCCATAGAATAAAACTTTTTAAATTACATTCCGAAACAAAGTAAAAGTCAACTCATTCAACTACAAAATAAAACCCATTCCATGAAATGAGTTTTTTGGCTTTAAGGCTTGGAGGGTGTAAGTAACCACTCCGCGTTGAAGGGTGCTAGAGCTTTTTATGCTATAATTGCACTGGAAGCTTAAAGCTTAATTCTCCAACTACATAAAAAAAGAAAAAAATTTAACTAACCGTTTGGTATATGCACGAAATAAATCATTTATTTATGATACACCTTTTTTACTCGATTGTGAAAACATTAGACTGTGACTGCCATCTAGCGGTGAAAATTCGAAAGTAAAAACTTCTTCCGGGTCGCTGGTCGATTGGCGTGGGAGTTGACAAGTTGTTTGCAGTGATTTATTTTTAGATTTCCTCAAAACTTGCTTACATTTTATTGACCAATGTACTATAAGAAGACAGAAGGCGCACTGTAAATAAAATATTGAAATAAATGCTGTCGCGACTAGTTGTGTCCTGTTGAATTTGAAGGTGACAAATGTTTATCACGAGATGCGGAGTATTTAATATACCGAGTTTTCCAATAAGAGGTGTTATTTTGAATAGCCCGCTATTTCGGTAGATGTTACTTTTGAAGCTGTCTTGATATTTGACAAGTAGAAATGTTTTGACATTTGACAAGTAGAAACTACGCCATTAATAAAAATGGAACGATACACGCTACAACAACGCATTGAAATTATTAAAATTCACTCGAGTGAATCAAATGCAAATCATCTTGAGTAATGAGGCCCATTTCCACCTCGGTGGCTTCGTCAACAAGCAAAATTGTCGCACCTGGGGCTCGGAAAACCCAAAAGTTATTGTTGAAAAGCCTCTCTATCCTCAACGTGTGACTGTTTGGTGCGGTTTATGGTCCGGCGGAGTCACTGGACCTTACTTTTTCGAAAATGAGGCTGGAGCAACATTTACGGTGAATAGATTGCGCTATCGAGAGATGATTAATGATTTTTTATGGCCGGAATTGGATAGTATTGATCTGGACAACGTTTACTTTCAACAAGACGGCGCTACGTGCCACACAAGCAACGAAACCATTGATCTTTTACGATTGAATATCAAAATAACACCTCTTATTGGAAAACCCTGTATTATACAATTATAAACTGGATAGTTTTAGAGTTTTCATGATAAAGTTTGCCTTCACAATTTAGAAAAATAACTCAATATTTACGTTTGTATGCGGTCCGTACATACGTAATATGACATGTGTAAATAGTTTTGTACATTAAGTAAGATTTTTTAAAATTTTATGTTAGAGTATTTGGGGAAACAGTTTTACAATGTTATATAAATAATTACATTTTACATGTTGCATTAACCAGTGAAGTTTCCAAATTCATATTACATACAGAAAAAAAACATAAATTAACATAAAAACACCTTAATGAAATTTGAGATATCTTAGATATCTTACACACGGCAGGGGGATAGGGTACATAATTAACAATTTGATTTAATTTTCTCCAATATGCATAAAGTAAACTGAACTAAGGACAAATGGAAAATATTGGCGTCTGAAAATATACAGGGATTTCCAATAAGAGGTGTTATTTTGATATTCAATCGTAAAAGATCAATGGTTTCGTTGCTTGTGTGGCACGTAGCGCCGTTTTGTTGAAAGAAAACGTTGTCCAGATCAATACCATCCAATTCCGGCCATAAAAAATCATTAATCATCTCTCGATAGCGCAATCCATTAACCGTAACTGTTGCTCCAGCCTCATTTTCGAAAAAGTTAGGTCCAATGACTCCGCCGGACCATAAACCGCACCAAACAGTCACACGTTGAAGGTAGAGAGGCTTTTCAACAATAATTCTTGGGTTTTCCGAGCCCCAGATGCGACAATTTTGCTTGTTGACGAAGCCACCGAGGTGGAAATGGGCCTCATCACTCAAGATGATTTGCATTTGATTCACTCAAGTGAATTTTAATATTTCCAATGCGTTGTTGAAGCGTGTATCGTTCTATTTTTATTAATAGCGTAGTTTCTACTTGAAAATGTCAAAAAATGACATCTTCAAAAGTAACATCTACCGAAATAGCGGGCTATTCAAAATAACACCTCTTATTGGAAAACCCTGTATTATTGTATTTTGTGCATGTACTTCTGAAAAATGAATGTTGTGTGTGGTTAGTTTCTGAGTGTGGGATGTGAAATAGTTTTTTGACCGTGTGTTTCGAAATGGCATATATCTTCAATATTCTATCGGCGATTCAATTCAATGTTTGTATTTGTATCCCTTTCTTGAAAGAATTGAGTTTTTACCGACAAAACTATTTATTCGTATTCATATTGTGTAAACAAATAATTCATCTTAATATTTTTACGCATAACGCAAACATTGTATTTTAATGAAATAATTAAAATTACGCCATCTATTAAAAGTGTACAATTTTAACGAACGTTACGTTTAACCTTAACAATTATTTAAAAAAACATTTAAATTCAATTCGGTTTGCAGAACGACGATACATTATGATTGGAATAAATCTATAACTATCCAGTTTTATATAATTTAGTTCCATAAATTAGTTAACCTATTTTCAGAGGCCAGTGATTAATAATACCGTAAAATTGACCCCGCGATAATACGTTTGTTGTGTTCGTGGAAAATTAAAACATACCTCTTGCCTCGTGGATGGGGGTTGTAAACACCGCCCCCTGTCGGATTGTGGGATTGTTCGCATGTTCCGCGTTGTTCGAAGAGGTTCGGAACGGTTCCGTTTCGTTAGGCCGGCGGAAGTGATTTGGTATGGGGGCAAGGTCAGGCGTGCCAAGGGCGCGGGCTTCGAACAGTCTCAACGGAACTGTTGCAAAGTGGAGTAAGCCACTAGCTGTCTCACGATGGCGATGTAGCGAACTTTAAAATTGTTTAAAGAATACAGGTAGGCACTCAAGACTTGTAGTTTCTAGTGTTATATTTTTTTATATTCCTAGAACCTAATTATGATATTTTACATTGATTTGGTTGAAAGACGTGGCTACAATGAGAAAAATGAGTATGGCTTTTTTATCACTATACTGTTAAAATGTGCTTGTACGATAATTTCCTGATAAAATATTAGTTATTCAAAACATATCTGAACATGTGTTCAACGCAGTTGGCTTTGTCCGGACCATATACCTAAATAAATATACGTACGAGATGCGAAATTATAATTTTTTTTAAGAACACTTGTTCCAACATCCTCATAACAAATTCGTGCTGTACTGTTATTTTGTAATGAAATTTGTCAATTCATTCGTTATAGGCATCCAATCCCGTTTTTACAGCAAAACGAATAATTTGACCAAATTTTTAATTACACCTCTCCCATAGGTCACCCCAACTGGTTTGTTAAGAATTATTTAAATATTTTATTGTGAGATCCAAACACAGTATTGAGTTCTGTTTTTTAGGATGGAAAATTGAACAGTATCGAAGATATAAGCCATCAAAATGGCTCGGCTGGCAGTCGGAAGGGGCGGATGGGCAACTTCGATCTCACAGCGGTTAACCGATAAATTTCAGTATAAATTAAGCTTACTGGAGTAGTCAAGGTTTTTAATAATAATAATAATACTTGGATGACTTGTATAGCGCCGTTTTTGTTCAAAAACACCTCACAAATCTTAGGTTGACTTATTTAACTCATGGTGTCAAAAACACTGCATTCATAAACTTTGCTTGAAATGGATTTTGTCATGTTTGGTGACCAAATCTGAATAGCCATGTACTTTCCCACCTTACTCTTCCCTATCTCCTTCCCTTCCCACACTACCTCACAACACACTCTGAAATTGGATATGCCATAGTATAGTATAGCATAGTAGTCACTGACTCCAGATGGTTGGAACAGTTTCGACTCTTTTGTGAGTACAAGTGTTTCATAAATGAGATAGACTCTGATATCATCTTCTTCCTCTTTTCCTATTCGAGTCGGGTGCATCGCTTCGATAGGGCGTCCCAAAGCTGCCGGGGGTTCTTTATATACCACTGGGCATTTCAAGCAGTCTCTGTAGCTGCTATCACTAATTTTGCGTTTTTCACTTTAATATTAAGAATGCTAATTATGAAGATCCAGAAATCTTGTTTCACGTTTCTACCAATTATAAAGAAAGTCATAGATACAACCGTCTTACTAATTACAATGGTAAAGCCGGCCTTTTTAACCAGTCAAACTCCCTTGGGGCCTACTCTGTATCTTTCGGGTTAACAAACCAGTAAGTTCGTGGTTTGACCATTCCTTACCCCTGCTGTCAAGTGAACATCGTATCTAATAACTAAAATATCTCTGGAAATATACTAAACACAGAGTAATACTAAATAATAACAATGTATAAGTATGTGCATATGTGGTATGTGGAAGTAAGTGGATAGCACAAGAGCACTGCGTGGGCTTTGTGACGTGGCTAAACCGGCGGCAAGAACGTTTTGAAAGACACTAAGCCCCCTGGTAAATAAGTAAAGCGTATTTACACCGCGATTATAAGTAAGGGGGTGAAAGTGTATACACTTATTTTTATTTCATTTTATTTATTTGTTTTAACTTTTACATACATAGATATAAAGATTATAGGTACAGAATAGTTATGGTAATCTTATAATATTAATAACAATAACATCATAACAAACTGATACAGTTAATGATTTTTTTCATATCTCAATGAAGCAATGCTATTAAAATTATGTATGTCAACGGATCAAGTTTCATTCCCCACATTATGCAACAGTAATTGTACATAAAATAAGAGCGAAAAGTGACTACATTAAATGGAGCATGGACTCAGGACTGTCTAATGATAATAAAATAAGTAATAATAAAATATTGTTGATTCTTATATTACGTCGACAAACTTTCTCCGCTATTTATATATAGATTTTTTTTTCATTGTTCTACTAATTACAGATATAATCAAGATACCCGCTAATATGTAGCCCTTTGTATCGCAACTCATAATGCTAATTAGGAATAGACTCTGCATACCTGCTGTGTACTAATTATGTGAGTGATAGTTTGCTAATTATGTCTGCACTGCGTAGGCTACACTGTCAACATGAACCATGATGAACGCACTAATTAGGTATATTACCCTAGAGCCAAAATTGGTATCATTATTTTAGACAAAAAATTATAAATCCTATACAAAATATACAAACAACATTAAATTATCTGTCTTTTTCTAATTACTAATTCAGAAGATAGAATTAGTTAAAAGATTTTTTTTTAAAACGGTCGAGTTTCTTTCATGTTTGGTTTTACGAAGCTCTATAATCCCATTCGAAATATTGCGAGTGCGTTTCGACTACGGCACCATGGTAAAAAAATATGAACATTATATTTTCGCAGTACTTACCGTTTAAAAACATGTAATTCATAAGTTTTTTGAACTTGTCAATTTATTTTCATAACTCTAAATGATCGCTCAAATCTACACGTGCTAATGCTACTTATAAACAGGACAAAATTTTCTCGATCCGAGCCGTGTATTGTGCTAAATGAACGAAGGAAATTAGGGATGGAAAATGACCAATTGCCTTGCGCCGTAGTGAGAGGGATAAATGCATATTTCCGTTATTCCTAGACTCCCTAGATTCCTACCCAACCCTCATACACATTACCTTCCCATAACTTACTCTCCTTCCTTTCCTTATAAAGACCCCCACACAGCATCCCAAAAGATGAAATTATTTTCCTCAGGGCCTCCTGTGTGGGTTTTAAATAAAAAATGAGTGCTGCTCGCCTCTGCATCTTTCAAATAAGTTTAATGGACGACATAGAAAAAATATTTCTGAAATATTTTTTTTACGATATCCGAATGTCAAAAAGTGGACATACGAGTATATATACCCGTGGATGGTTTATAAAAGTCAAATGTGTGAGTTCTATTTATCGAAATAAGCTTTATTAGAATTACTTAGTTAACAATCTATCAAGAGACTTAGTGATTCGTGATTTTGACTATTAAAACCTTTCTATCAGGCAATGCGATTAGAAAACCGTTATTGATGGCAGGAATAAGTTACAAAATTCATATAGCCTATTCTCGGAAATTCTGTAGATACACTAGCGTGACTAGCCTATATCCTGATATACCTCCTGTCTGCGATAGTGCAGGTGAAACAATCTCAGAATCTTAAGGTAGATCGTGCCCTTGATCCAGAAGTGGCTATTAGCAAAGGCTTTGATAAATTAAAAAATATATATTTTCCACGCGTTCAAGTGCCTGAAATGCCTCTTATAAATAATAAGCGATATAATCAAGGGAGTTTTCTTACAATTTAATGCGTTCTAAGCAAGTCGAACATGACCTATATTTTATTCAACGATTTCGCAAGCATTTCCACAAAACATTGCTATAGGCAAAAAACGGATTTATTTTAATCAATTATTTACCATATTCGTGTAAATCATGATGGTGTAAATCTGATGAAATCGTATATTTTTCTTACCAAAACAGATTTTCCCGTATTGAATTCATATTCAGTGAATTCGAAGTGTACCTACAAGGTATGCAAAAATGTAAATGTCATCTCGATTTAACAAAAAAATTAGCCAAGTGATCGGTGTCGAGTGGTCCAAAGCGTCGGGTCCACACCAACTACCGATTTCAAACCACTGACTGGCACTGTAAGCTAAGTGCTTTATGATCGCACGAGCAAAAAGTTTAGCATTTTGTGATTCTTAGCATAATATTCTCAGGAATGTTTGCATTTCTTCGAAAAAGAAACCCCAGACAAATTCGAGTTTTTCTGTTAATTCTTTTCACCCCACCTTCTCTGCTATTTCTAATTCCAAACAACTGCAAAAGGTTTGTTTGTTTTCCTCGCTACTTTTTTACAATTAGCGAACCGTATAAATAATGTGTTTTTCTGCAAAACTGGTGGAACCCCCAGCTAAAATGTGCTTATTTTTCACAACACAACAAACGTTTAGTTTACGAATCCGCGAAGCTGTGCTTTATTTCCCAAGTGCACAATAAAACAGCACTTTGTTTTATTTTTATCCCAATGTAAACAAATATTTCCATTTTATACGAATAATATGTTGTTATTTACATGTATGTTGATGTTCTTTGTAAAATTCGAAAGTTATATCATTGGATAGTTTCATTATTTGGCTGTGTTATCGTTATTTTATTTTTTTTGGCTTTCAGGTTCAGGGGTGTTTTTAGGGGTGCCATCTAACGAGAGTCATACAGTTTTATAAAAGTAAATTTAGATAAAATAAATATGTTGTGAAAAATTGATGCAGAAGAGAATTCGAATGCTGCATTTTACATAATAAATTTGTTTTTACAAAAAAAAAAAAATTTGTTTAAATTAGCTCCACACAGGAGGCCCTGAGGAAAAAAAATCCTCAGGGCCTCCAGTGTCATCTTTGGGCATGATGTGTGGAGAGTCTTTTTAGGAGTTCTGGGAAGGAAAAAGGTATGAGGGGTGTGTAGGAATCTGGGGGTCAATGTATCCAGGAGTGACGGACTATGAGTCCATCCCTCCCACTACGGTGCAAGGCGACGGGTTGAGAGAGTCCAGCTGGAGAGGTCAAAATGTCTCCCTCTACCAGTCTTTCCCGATTCGGCCCGCCACGTAGTCAGTAGTCAAATGCATCCGCCGGCAAGATCTAGATAAACCTTACTCCATGAAACCGGCACCGCAGCTTTTTTTATTTATTTCTTATTGTTCTTTAAAGATTTATCCCGTTAAACTACAATTAAGCAGTTTGTCAACAGGATGTACAATGTACATGTTCAATTACAATGTAAAAGTGTATGAATAATATTATTACTAATTATAAATATACATAATATTGTTGCTACGTATAAGATATTCAGAATATTTATGTTTAGCACAAATAATCTAAAATAACACAAAATCTACATTCTAATAAATAACAACTATCGAACGATGGTGATGATGATTATAAGGTATTTCTACTTATGAGCCATGTTTTCAGCATATATCTGAATCTATTTGGGAATTTACTATGTTTTATGTTACTTGGCAACATGTCGAACATTTTGGGCACGTTATACTCTAGTGTTCGCTGTCCGTATTTATTGATATATTTTGGAACAAGCATGCCTTCATTATTTGTAAACCTAGTGTTGTGTTCATGTTCAATTTATTTTTATATTCAGATTCAGATATATGCTGAATCACTATTTGTCCCATAGTAAGACCTGCACAGGCAAGATATATAAGTTTCTATACAACAATGAAATATTACTTCTCTGTGATAAAATGTTTTTTGAAACTAGTAATCAAACCATTCAGTTTTGTACTGATTGTAGGTAATTTAAGAGAGTTTTACAAGAATGTCCCCAAGTGATTATTCCATATCGTAGAGTTGATTATGCGTATGATAGGTAAATGATTTTTTTAAATATTCAAAGGAACGAAACACTTTAATTATAGTTTATATAATCTAGTCACAACCGCTCTCAGTATTTTACAAATATTTTTTATGTGAATGTCCCATTTAAAGTGGCAATCAACAGTCACAAATAAACGTATTCATTGACCATTTCAATTGTATTTCATTTTAAGGGCTGCAATTTTTTTTGATGAATACACGTAAAATTGTGAGATATTATTTCAGGTGTAATCGAAACTGAAGGATGTGGAGATCGTATGTGCATCAATTTGTTTTTTTTTTTGGTACAGGGTTTTCCAATAAGAGGTGTTATTTTGATATTCAATCGTAAAAGATCAATGGTTTCATTGCTTGTGTGGCACGTAGCGCCGTTTTGTTGAAAGTAAACGTTGTCTAGATAAATTACATCCCACTCTGGCCATAAAAAATCATTAATCAATCGATAGCGCAATCGATTCACCGTAACTTTTGCTCCAGCCTCCTTTTCGAAAAAGTAAGGTCTAATGACTCCGCCGGACCATAAACCGCACCAAATAGTCACACGTTGAAGATAGAGAGGCTTTTCAACAATAACTCTTGGGTTTTCCGAGAGAGCCACAGATGCGACAATTTTGCTTGTTGACGAAGCCACCGAGGTGGAAATGTGCCTCATCACTCAAGATGATTTGCATTTGATTCACTGAAGTGAATTTTTATAATTTCAATGCGTTGTTGAATCGTGTATCGTTGCATTTTTATTAATGGCGTAGTTTTTACTTGTCAAATGTCGAAAAATGACAGCTTCAAAAGTAATATCTGCCGAAATAGCGGGCGATTCAAAATAACACCTCTTATTGGAAAACCCTGTATTTATGATTAGGACTGCGTCATTTGACCAGTGGCGGCTTGTAACTTCTGGGTGTACTAGAATGCTAATATTACAAAAAATGGCATAATTGATGTTTTTGTAACTCAAAATGTTTGTTTTTTTTGTCAAAAATTCGATTTTTGTATGAAGATTTTCAGGAAATCCGTACGGCGCACTGCTAAACTGAAATTTCATGAAATCTTCAAATTTTCGAATAAAATTATAAATCGTTTTGGCCTAGACATCATCAATGGTGTCGAATTTGGCACTGCTGATATATAAGGGACGTAAAGTCTTGTTGCATACATTTATTAGCAACGGATAATTGTTCATCAGATATGACAAGAGCCGTGTCGTCAGCATATACAAAGTGTTTTACATGTGAAAAAAGGCACCACACGTAACAAACCACTTGGGGTGACCAGCAGGTGTGTTGGTTATCCAATAAATGATTCCCAGGGCGGCTCTGTTCCTGTTGCGAGAAAAAAATTAAGTGTTATTTTTTTCCAGAATATAAATGGAAATTTCCAGAATACCCAAATGTATCCGCGTTATGGAGTTGAATTATGGAGCCTTAAAAAATATTATTATTTTTAGATACTAGCTTAATTTGTTAGGGATTTTTATTTCACCAAAAAGTGATACGTCGGCTCCTAGGTCTAATGCAAATTTTATTGTAAACTGGATTATTGGAAAGATACGTGGTCAGATTTCTAATAGGAGTTTAACTATTCAGCCACATACTCTTGATTATGCAGACACCGCCTACGAAACGACCTTCCAAAAATAAACAATCTACACATGTTAACTGGCGTATCAGTAATCTTGTGTTGAATAACTCAATTCTCCATAACATGCAAGATTAATAAACACTAACATTAAACCTAAGTAATTATATTATAAAGTGAATGGTATGTGACGCTATTATACTGAAGAATCTAAAAGAAGAAACGCATCACTGCAAAAACGTTAATCTGAACAAAGTACAGGGATGATAAAAAGCGAAAAAAAAAATATGTCGTCGGCTTTGATTTGTTTTTATTGTATCGGTTTTCCGGCTATGAGGTCGGCGACAAAATGATTATGTTGTATCGGCTATGTTCGGCTATGATATCGGCAACGAAATGATTCGGTTGTATCGATTGTTTGGCTATGAAGTCGGCGATGAAATGATTCGGTTTTATCGGTTGTTCGGCTATGAGGTCGGCGACGAAATGATTCGGTTGTATCGGCTGTTCGGCTATGAGGTCGACGACGAAATGGATCGGTTGTATCGGTTGTTCGGCTATGAGGTCGGCGACGAAATGATTCGGTTGTATCGGCTGTTCGGCTATGAGGTCGACGACGAAATGGATCGGTTGTATCGGTTGTTCGGCTATGAGGTCGGCGACGAAATGATTCGGTTGTATCGGCTGTTGGGCTATGAGGTCGGCGACGAAATGATTCGGTTGTATCGGCTGTTCGGCTATGAGGTCGACGACGAAATGGATCGGTTGTATCGGTTGTTCGGCTATGAGGTCGACGATGAAATGATTCGGTTGTATCGCGGCGGAAGAAGCAATGAAAAGGACGGGGTTTTATTTTTTTACTTACATTCACGTAAATAAAAGGCACAGGTAAATATTACAAAAATATATAAAGAAAGAGATAAGGAAGAAGAAAACAAAAACTAGCGGAAGTTCCGGGAAGGAAACAGGTTTGAGGTGTGGGTAGGAATCTGGGGGTCAGTGTTTCCAGAAGTGAGTGAGAGGTCAGAGGGTCTTACTCAACCATTGTCTCCCGATTCGGCCAACCACGCAGTAGATGGGCAGACGCATCCGCCGCAAAGACCTAGAAAAATCTCACTCTTTGAACCCGGTCACCTCTGCTAAATCACAAAACGTAGTGAACCACTTAGTGTGACCTATGGCAGATATGTTAATTTCTACCATTTTATCTCTTCGAGTTTTTAAGTTCCAAAAAAATATATGTTATTTTTTAAGATGATATCTATACATTTGTTATGCTGAAACGTTAATATATGAAATTCCCTCGATATAAAAATAGCAAAATAAGCTCCGAAAATTATTAAAAACACGTTTTGTTCTGTTATTTAAAATGTTATAAGCATGAAAAAATTCACAGTATATCTTTAAATGGAAATAAATCATTTGTCTAGAGAATTTTGCTCTATTTCAAACCAGTTGTGTTTTATTAAATATTTTCACCATTTTCGCTTAATTATAATCGTTTTTTTTTTATATTAGCGCGCTCGCTCTAACATTCCTATTTACATATCTCCCATTCAAACCATATTTGCACGCTTATTTTATTATCAAAAAGATACCTACATAAATCAAACAAACATTATGTTTTCGTCAAGTTGTTGAGATAGGTAACTGAGATGACTTAAATTTAATTTAAGTAACGAAGATAATATTTTACTTGCTTGAAGTACATTCATCAACGCTAGCATCTTGAAACTTTGAAAGCTTGTTTATCAGCGCTGGTGTAATAAAGCTTCAGGATTTTGCCTGCACTTCCCGTTTGAAGTTTGTTAATATATTTTATTGAGAAACTACGGGAACTAGAGTAGAAATTTCACAAAAGTATCACAGTGAAACATGGTACTCGGTACTCGTTGATGAGATCCCTTCAACCTTAAATTTAAGTGAACAAGATCTGAACTTACGTTTCTTACTTTGGAAATAAGTTAGCTGCAGCGAATAGATAGTAAAATAGTAACTATAGTTACTATTTTCTTTAAACTACAGAAGAGACAAGAATCTCTCAAAAATGTTGGAATTTCAATCTCAGTAAAGATAGTAGGTAAATGTATTATAGTAAAACGAATAGTATTTACCCATTATTTTAAAACAAAAACGATAAATTACCGATCAATTTTTTTTTTTAATTTGCTGATTTTGAATATTTTCATGAGAAATCTTACAACTTTAAGAAATCGCGCTCATTGCATCTCACCAAAATCATAATAATTGATGAAAATGGTATTCTTACCTTAGATAATATAATTTGAGGATGGGTAATTTATACTTTAGAAGCTGTTGCAATTTTTCAACCATTTCTATGATATAATAATAATAATAATAATAATAATAATAATAGACAATTTGTATAGCGCCACTTTTGTGAGATATCACCTCAGGAGCGCTTGATTAATTTCATTGTTTAGCAGAGTGGTAGATAGTTTCATTATCGCCCCGATGAGAGAGCGGCGTTCAGAAATGAAACGTTACTCTAAATAAAGTACTTCTCATACTTCACCTTCTCCACTTCTTTCCCCTTACAATCTTCTTAACCCTTACAACATACCCAAAATGGGGATGCCATAGTCCCACTGTCCCGGGTTATCGGGATCTTTATACGACAAAAAATAGTAAAGAAATTATTTTTAATATTATTATCTTGCATATTTATATAAGTTCTATATTGGATTGTTTAATGTTAAATCGAACTGTTACTATATTAAACGTACTTCGAAATCAGCCAGAGAAACGTCACAGCTCACCCTTGGTTAAAGAGTAATGCTAGTCACTGCTAATAGGAAATGCCATTTTACTACTCTTCTACATACAGGCTAAAGGCCTAGTTCAATAATAATAGATTAGGAAGTCGGAGATGCCCCACGAAGAAATGGCACGGTCGGAAGAATGGAATACTCGAGTCGATATAAAAAAATACTATGCATGCGACGATGTATAAATGTGAATGAAGGAAGAAGTATGGGCACAACAGAAATGAGTAATGTTCAGAGTTACACTCTACTGGTCTAACCGTTCGAAGAAATGTCCTGATGGTTAGTTAGATAAATGAAATAGTCTAGAATAGTTATAACATCTCCAACTTTTGTTTTACATTTGTACATTCTGATGGCAGTACGCTACACTAGCGCCTCCTAGCCTCACAAGTTGCGTGGCTTGAATTTCTTTCAAACATTAAATTGGATTGTGTGCATGAGTTGTTAGCCAATACAAGTAAATACTGCCAATATTTTACTGGAGATGGACGTATTATTAAGGAACGGCTGCTCGGCCTTCTTCATACAAAACTTGAAATTGGATTGGAGGGCAAAATACTTGACCAAACTACAAATATGAAATGATAAACACAAATACAGATAAAACAAAAACACAAAAGGTATAGCAAGCATCTAGTACGGATATATGCTGTTGTATTTATTTGTATTTTAAATTCGAAAATATAGGCCGTTGAAGAATTCAATTTTTCGCGATTTTAAGGCAAATTTAACATTTTTTTGTAAAATGATAATTATTAAAAAAACAATAAAACTTCGTAAAAAAGACGTTTTTTTATGTCGTATTCCAAATTTATATACGACAAATTTGTGTTCCAACGTAAATCGGTCGTTTGAAATTTAAATTTATTTGCGACGAATTTGTGTTCCAACGTAAATCGGTAGTTTAAAAGATAAATTTATGTGCGACGAATTTGTGTTCCAACATAAATTAGTCGTTTGAAAGTGAAATTTAAACCCATCAAATTTGTCTGTTTTGATAATTCATATTTCATATTTCATTATATTTGCGTGGTAAAGAGGGCAAGATTATTTTTTTATTTATTACCATTAAATCACAAATAATTAAAAAAATCTAAAATCGTGAAAAATCGATTTCTAGAATTGCCCATATTTTATAATTTGAAACACAAATAAATAAAGTAGCACATATCCGCAATAGATTTTTGCTACATCCTTCGATTAAAAAATAATTTTTCAGATTGGTTGGGTATTTCGGCCTCAAATCCAAATTTATCATTCGTATGAAAAAGGTCTCACAACCGTTCCCCTTAAATGTTAAAAGATTTCAATAAAGTCCCGAAAACTTGTATCATTGCATAATTTACCGCGTTTTGTAGAAGAAGCCGGTTGATTATTTTATTCCGAGTATAAATAAGATCTCCCTGAGGCAATGCTTGCTTATCTCTTTAGTAATGCCTAGAATTCAAAATTACGAGTCGTTCTTCGCCTTGTCCCTTGTGACGGCCCGATGTTTCTCAACCTAAATTACCTGAGCAAATAAATGTCTTCGTTTATGTTCTGTGAATTTTGTATGACTTTCTTTTGTCCCACGTTTGAAAATGCTGTCTCGGAATAATCACAAAGTGAGTTTCACTATATTGTTGGATTGTTAGAATTACAAAATTGGTAATCATATAATCTCTGTTGTTTTCGTTTTCTGTTGTTATTTTCATAACGCATTGATATATATTTTTAATGTTTGTCTATGTCCCCAAATTATATTCTTTTATGAAGGTTATGATATTATTAGTTATTAAAATAGTGTAATAATCTTAAGAAAAACTTTATTTATTTATGTAAATACTACACTAAAGTCCGACTGCACTGACTGCAGGGCGTTACTGGAATTGCGGAGTGACGGTAAAACGGGGTAAATGTCTGACTATTCAGGTTAAATATATATAGGGATTTGAAATAACTTCGAACATGATTTTTATCCTATTATTGGTTTTCAACAGTTGTGATATGGATTGTAATCTTTGGTAATATCCACTGTATTTACTGACTTTATACGCTTTCGTAATATTATTTTACATTACTTATTAATAATATTAAGATTTTCAATAAAATAGATTAAAATCTAACAAAAAAACGACAAAGGGTCAAAGTTCAAGGTATGTAATTGACTAAAATGACGTACGTTAATAATATTACATTAAAACGGGTAAAAAATGTACTCAGAGATATAATATACTGTAAAGAGCCGAAAAATCAAAAAAACAAATATTATTTTTATAAACAACCACGAAAAGTTGAGAAACGCAGATCAGCATTAGGTGATAATATAACCGTAGATCTTTGGAAAGTTGCTAAAAGTTTAAGATTTCGGTTTTGCAATTATAACTTTGTATTTTCTAATTACAACATTTACCGGGATTTCCTGTGAAATACGCGTAATGAAGAAAAATATTTGGCTTAATTGGTACACTAAGCGATTTTTATTTAAATTACTAAGCGTTCCAACAAACTTTAAATTATAATATAAATCTTTGTCAAGCTGAAAAAAAAAAATATATAGATGCCTTTTTTGAACTAATGTTAGCTCCACACCGGAGGCCTCGAGAAAACAATTCTCAGTGTCATCTTTGGGTATGCTGTGTGGAGGGTATTTTTATGCAAAGGAACGAGATAATGTTCTGGGAAGGAAAAATGTATGAGGGGTGGGAAGAAATATGGGGGTCAAAGTCTCCAGGAGTGACGTATGAATCCATCCCTCAAGCAAGGCGAGTCGAGAGAGTCTGGCTGGGAGAAGTCAAAAGGTCTCCCTCAACCAGTCTCTCCCGATTTGACCCGCCACGCAGTAGGTGGGCAAACGTATCCAAGACCTAGAGAAACCTCACCCCTTGAACCCGAGCACCTCTGCTAAGTCACCAAACGTCACGAACCACTTAAAGTGACCTATGGCAGGAGTGTTAGTTATCCAATAAATGGTTCCTGGGGCGGCGGTACTCATATTCCTCTTCCAAATTATTTATTTAATGTCGTATTCATCTACTTTTCTGGGCCGTTTTAACGGGCATTCGGAATTCTGGCAGAAGTAGGTAGTATCCACTGACCACTGACAAAGAGCCTTAAAATTAAAAACCAACATTGCTTCGTTTCCTGAAACAATATTTCATTCATTCTATTAATTCTATCAAATATAATTGCTTTATAACTCCCAACCACCTTTTTAGAGTGGATTTATAGCCAGATAGGTATCGAGTAAAGAAATCCATACAATTTAAAACAAAAAAGATGAATAATTCCAACTCAAATAATGTTATTTTTTGTGTCGTTTATAATTAAAATAATTTTCAAAGATTGATTTTTTTACAGCCCGCCAAAGAGGTACGCGTGACGGGCATTCTAATAGGGGTCGGTATGAAATCAACAAATCCCGAAAAGCTAGATTACCCAGATTTGAATAGCCATGTACATTCCCACCTTCTTCCTCCCCGTCTCTTTCTCCACCCCCACAATCTTCAGGCTCACAATATATCCCAATTGGGGATACCATATGGTCTCACATGCTCCAGACGGTTGGGACTCTTGTGCGATACTCACATTAAAAAAAAACACAACATTTTTTAATTTCCAGAAATGCTTTCCTCACTCGGTCACACGTGCAAAAATATTTACTGAAAAGCTAACATGATATTTGAGATTTTCTATGGTGTTAAGTTAAAGATAGTACCTACCCACAATCCCATCTGTGCATATTTTGGATACATAATACATTGATTGAAATAAATATCTTAATTTTTTTTTGGCTGCCTGTATAGATAAGAATTATAGTCAGTACCTACCCATCTACCTAATTATTAAATATGTATGTATCTAGAAAAATTACAACAAAACTCCAACATCCTCTGGTGACTTAGCTTTTATGAAATGCGATTTTTCCTTTAGTTGGTCGTTTTAAGTACGTAGGTAAATACAAAAATATTCGTTTACCATGGTAGTCCAAATTAGTGATTCGAGAAATACTGCTTGTTAACTCTGCCCTGTTTATAAAGCCTTGTAAAGTCTTAATAAAGCGGATCTTGTTCGTACGGTTATATTGTGGTCTGTCCATTTTAAGTCTCTATCTAGTAGGCCTGTTGTAAGTAGGCCCAACGTCAGTGATGTGGCCTGATACACCCGAGATCCGAACCGATAATGTGGGCCATGACCTGACCAATCTGTCTTACGCCAACGCCATCTAGCGAGGCTTGCTTCACTTAACCACTTGTACCCTTAATTTCATGGAAATTTTTTATTCAGATCTATGATAAGGGATACTGGGAGCTTTTAAAAATCGGATTTAGGGAAATTATGATTAAACAGGCTGTAATATACTAAAAACAGAGAAAATATAGTCATATTTTATTCTAGCTAATCGATAGGGGAGGTGATCGCTATATTTTCTACTGAAAATTGGTGAGCTAATTATGAATTAATTGGAAGTTGCAATCGTTCATAATTCCGAAAATTCCAGCTGTTTTATATGATTTTAATATCCCGAAGCAATGACTGATAGCATCAGTCATTGCTTTAAATTCTGCAACAAGGAGTACCAGGCATACTGCGGTTCTTCATATAGAAGCCAACAGTAGTACTAATGCAGTTAATAACTCACGCAATCCAAACATGTATACACTACGCTACTACTTAGACATTTTTTTATGATTCCTTGCCTACATACAGAACTAATTTATCAATATTTTTATTGCGATAAAATTATTTCTAAAACTACTTAGCTCCACACTTTGTGGATCCTGCGTGGGGGGTATCTTCGGGGAAAGGAAGGAGAGGAACTTCAGGGAAGGAAATAGGTATGACGGTGGACACATCCAGGAGGGACAGACGCGTGAATCCGAGGGAGTCCTAATGGAGAGGTCAAAAGGTCTCCCCCAACCAGTCTCTCTCTGAGACATCCGCCACCAAGACTGAGACAAACCTTACCCCATTAACCGGGTCACCACCCCCTACTAAGTCACCAAACATGGCGAACCACTTGGGGCGACCCATGACAATGGTGTTGATTATTCAATAAACGGTTCCCGTTGCGGCGGTACCCATACCCACCTCCAAAATTGTAAAACTAACATTTAAATTTTCATTAAAGTTTTATAAACAAATTCTTGATTTTAACATTTCTTTCTATGTCTTCAAATACTTTATTACTTTTTTATTACTATTAATCGTGTATGTATTTATTAGTTAACATTAAGAACCGTTCTCATCCTTGGCGAAATTACTGATATTGTATGGACCTACGTAATAGGTACTTCAACCGTGTATAACTTAATATACCACTTGTATATGTATCATTTAGTACTGTGTATAAATACTTGTGTTTGTAACATTTAGTACTGTGCTTAGTAAGCAAATAAACAAATGTCATCTAGTACAAATTTACTTTTTAATTGTACGTGCACATTGCACATGTAAAATTGGGACAATAATAACTGTACAGTTGATTTGTAATGGATTCAGCAAAACCACCCCAACCCACAATACCAAATGTTGCTGCTGTTTAGAAAAGGGCAAAATAGACGCTCTTAGAGTCTGCAAGTCTAAGATGGACCTAAGAGAACAGAATATACAGGGTGTATCGGCACGTACCCGACAAACTTTAACCAGCTATCCCTTAGCACATTCGGAGTAAAAAATGTTATGGGCACTTTGCTGTCCAGTAACATTGTTTTTAATAGTGTGTGTTTTTTCAGTTTTAATTAAAGTGACTGAGTGTGGATGTTTTTTTTGTTGTTGTTTTTAATTTTAAAAAAATGTTACCGGACAGCAAAGTGCCCATATCATTTTTTACTCCAAATGTGCTAAGGAATAGCTGGTTAAAGTTTGCCGGGTACGTGCCGATACACCCTGTATAATAGTGTAAAGCTAAGTTTGAAAAATTCAACATTATAGATGCTTTTTATTCCAAAACGAATTTTTTCGAAAATTTGGTTTTTTGTATCTACATTTTCAGGAATATTCAGTTCGGCCGTGCGTCGATTTCCTGATATTTTCATACAAAAATACGTTTTCAGCTACAACAACATTAATATGGCATTTTTTTCATATCGGCACTCTAGTACACCCAAAAGTCACGAGCCGCCACTAGTCACTATATAATTTTCATGTGGGAATCGGTTTGAAAAAAAACATAGTGTAAAACACACGGGACGGTTGGTTTAGTTTTAACAAACATTTGAAGACTTTATACACGGAGAAAACATTGTTAATTTATTAAATATCTGGTCAAATTATTCGTATTTCTGTTAAAAACGGGACTGCGGGCCATCAACGAATTAATTGACAGATTACTGTTACAAAATATGTTATTAGGATGTCGGAACACGTGTTCATAAAAAATCTAAAATGGTAACATTTCATGATTATATTTACCAGGAAAAGGACACTTCCATGAACATATATTTTAAATAGAGTATTATTTTACTATGAAATCGATTGCGATCACGTTTTTAACGGGATTTCAATAAATCAGCAACACTGAATTCGCACTCAAATTGCAGATATGTCAAAAAAATATTTTTTTTGCTGAACTAAATTTATCACACATTTTAACATTTCGGTGATATAATTTTAAAATAAATAATTATAAGGCTTTAATCTTGATAAATCCTCCCAAAGCTCTGCTGTCGTGTCCCTCACACGGCTGGTTCACCTCTGCAACCTTATCCAACAAAACGCGATAAGTATCTCTCATTATACGGAGCAAACTGGAAATAATCATTTCGTGCAATGAAGCGGTAGCCGCCAGCCAAACAGCTTGCATGTTGTTAGTTAATATTATTGGTCAAGATTAGCCGATAGCCAAAGTGACCCTATCTAACCTTTTTTACGGTGTTACATAACTTGCAATTTTCACTCTTCATTTCGTGTAATGTTTCCGGAAGGCGTTAATTATGAAAATACACCTGTAATGTTTATGACAAATGTAAATGTAAATTCTAAAACAAACTCCTGAATTTGGTAGGCGGGTGTAGGTAGTGGGTACCGCTGCTCCGGGAACCATTTATAAGATAATCAACACCTCTGTCACAGATCACCCCAAGTGTTTTGCTACGTTTGTTGATTTACTAGGTATTCCCGGGTTCTCGGGGACAAGGCTTGTTGAGGTTTATGTGCCGAATGCCTTTACCCACCACTGCGTTTAGGTATACCCTTTGACCTCTCTAGCTGGACTCTTTCGACGCATAGACTTGCACAGCAACTGGAGGGATGGATTCATACGTCTGACACTCCTAGATACAATGACCCCCAGATTCCTACCCACTCGCAATACCTTTTTCCTTCACAGAACTTCCTTTCCCAAGAAATACCCTCCACTAAAAATTCAAAAGATGATATGGGCCATGATGGAAATCATTTTTCTCAGGGCCTCATCACCCTGTGTGGTGTTAATCTTTAAGGCGATGCACTACGAAGGCGAGTTACCGATCCTGAACATAATTCATCAAAACATTCGAAGTATTAACAAAAACTTCGAAGATTTCACTGTGCTGATAAATGAATTATATTTAGAACCTGGCTTATTAATCCTTACAGAATGTTGGATAAATTCCTCAACATACGTGCATAAAAACATCAACAACTACAAAGTCTTCAAAACTAAACTTCACAAACATCAAAACGATGGAGTAATTGTATATTGTAAAAATAAGATGGAATGCAAAATAGAAGAAATCGAACTACAAGACGCAAACTGTTTGAAAGCAAAACTCGATCAAGATACATGCATCTTCGCTATCTACAGATCCCCTTCATCTACAAATTTGTCACCATTTCTTGAATCACTAGACTCCATTCTACTTCAAGAACGAAACATCAGGAACTTGTTCATCATAGGGGACATCAATATTAATATACTGGATACTGGAAGGCAACATCCACAAACACAGGAATACCAATTACTCCTCCTCTCCCACGGGATGACTGCCGCAATAAGGGAACCAACAAGAGTGGATCACAAAATGAATAAATCAATCCCCTCGCAAACCTGCATTGACCACATAATGACAAAAACAAATAAAAAATACTCCACAATTATACTTCAATTCACTATCACTGATCACTACACTTTAATTCTTAACATCCATGCAAAGGAAAATCGACCATCGACTCAAAATTTAACGGGGAATAGACATGTTATAGACTACAACGAACTAAAAAATTCACTACAAACTGAAACCCGGGAATTAATATATAAAGCTGAAGACCTTGAAGATGCTTGGAAAATTATTTATTAAACTATTGCAATTAAAAATACATATTCACACCTCAATAAAAACTTACACATATTCACACAATAAAATTATCAAAAAAGCATGAATCACACCTGGCCTACTAAAATGTATAAGAAAAAGAGAAAAGATCCATCAGCAAGTAAAAAACTATCCATACGACCTTTCCCTAAAACTATTTTACAAAAATTATAGAAACATCTGCTCCAATCTTACTAAATCGGCCAAACAAAATTACTACAGATCTAAAATACATCAATCCAATAATAATCCAAAACTTATCTGGCAAATAATTAAAGAAATCACCTACACAAATCAAAACAAAGCAAACCCATTGGAAGAAATCAACACAGAGAACGGTACACTCTCGCTCAACAAAAACGTACACAAACAACTTGTTGGAAAAAAATAGGCTCGAACTTAGCGAATAAAATAAACAAACCCCAACACTATAACCCGAAAATAAACAAACACCCACATCCACAAAGGTTTAAATTTGCTCTAAAACAAATCACTAAACAAGAACTAACACTAATATTTTCTAAATTCAAACCAACATCTTCATCTGGTAGTGATGAAATCACAATGAAAACATTATATTTTATACAAGATGAAATTACCGAACCGATACTCTTTCTAATAAACAAATCTATTACGGAAAGCAGATTTCCATCACAACTCAAAATAGGGACTATTACACCAATCTTTAAATTAGGAAATCGTACAGATATCAATAACTATAGACCAATCACAATTCTGAACACATTATCTAAAATCTTAGAAATAACAGTTAAAACTCAACTCGTCGATTACCTAGAATCAAATAAACTATTATCACCAAAACAATTTGGTTTCAGAAAAAATCTAGGAACATCCAACGCCATAGCCTTAGTAATTGAATATATTAAAAATTCTCTAGATTCACATAAAAATATTTCTCGACCTTTCTATAGCCTTCAACACAATAAATCACTCACATCTTTTTGAAAAACTAGAGAACATAGGGATCACTGATAATGAACTGATATTCTTTAAAAGCTACATGGGAAATAGAAAGCAAACTGTGAAACTTAACAACATTACCAGTGAGTGTATTGATGTCAAATTCGGGGTGCCTCAAGGAAGTATTCTGGGTCCGGTTCTGTTCCTAATTTACATTAATGGTCTATGCCACATAGAATGTGACGGAGAAATCATCAGTTTTGCGGATGATACTGTTCTCCTTATAAATGGGAATAATTGGACAGAAATATTTAAGAAAACAGAAGACACACTAAACAGGATTAAAAAATGGCTAGACTACCATTCACTTACACTAAATGCTAATAAAACCAAATTCATCACTTTCAAAATAAAAAATACAAAATACTCTGAAGAAAACCTAAACTTGAAAATTCATAGCCCGCATCACTTAAATGAGCATTGTAATTGTCCATCATTAGAAAACGTTGACCATATAACGTGTCTGGGTCTAAAAATAGATGTAAATTTAAAATGGACCAATCACATTAGCTATTTAGATAATAAAATTAAGTTATTTTTTCAAAACTATCATGAATGTGCTCATTAAAAAAGACTTAATCAAAATCTACATGGCTCTCTGCCAATCACTGTTAGAATACGGTATTATCGGATGGGGCAGTGCAAATAAAAATATACTAAATCCACTAATTAAAACTCAAAAAGCCATCATAAAAATTATACTGAAAGTTCCCGTAAGAACTAGCACTGACGAAATCTTCACCAATCTTAACATCATGTCAATTAAACAACTATATTCTAAAATTATACTCATATACATTCATAAGTACAAAACCCAAGAAATAACATCAAACATGTACAATAGAAACACAAGATCTCATGGTCAAAAACTTATCCAACAAATAACTACTAATACAACTTTTGGGCAAAAAAGCTTCTTATATCATAGTATTAAACTCTACAATAAACTACCACTCTCACTCAAAAACCTCAACATTTTAACATTTAAATCACAAATAAAAAGCTGGATACTTAATATAGGGAGATCTAAAATAGAAAATTTATTAATAACAAATACAGGCTAAAACAGAATCAACTGAACTATACCAAAAAACACTATCTTACTTATTTTAAAATGATTTAAAAAATTATACTGCATGATATATGTTCATAATTAAATTCATTTATAACTTTGTAGTAATATTAACTTTCTTATAATTAAATTATACATAATATGTAAATGAAATCCTCAGCACGGAAGATCCCAGTGAGGATATCATTATATCTATTTGTTACAAAAGAAAAGATAATAAAGCACTTATTATTATTATTATATACTACGTCGTGTAATATTTTAAATTGAGCCACTATATAATAACAACCCTTACGTAGATGGCGATAAGGTTTAAATTCCCGCTTAACACCATCCGCCTGTTTTGATTTATGCAAGAAAAAAACATGGCCAAAATGTGCCTTTTATTTTATTTTGTGGATGTTTTGTGATTTTATAAATAACTCAATTTTCCACATTATACAATAAAATCATAACCAAAAATGGGTTCGTAAGGAGATTTTGAACTGCAGTTTTCATAGGCCTTATACATTATTTTTTTCTCGGCTTATAAAAAGACTTATGTAAAAAATACTCGATTATTTCAAAGGCCAAGATGTATTATAACCGCGGTATTTATTTAAAGCATGTGAATCATTTCTAAGCGACCAAATTTTCAAACCAAAAACACATGATTTTGCATTGCTACGTATTGCATCGCCTTAAAAAGTCATTGAAAAAATAAATGAAATCCATGTAGTTTTGCTAAAGAATTACTTTTTTAAACTCTTGTCTAACTGTCCGAAGCCATTGTTAGTAACAGTATCGCCCTGGTGTACGACCACTATTCAGAATTACAGAAAAGTTGCCTTATATGGCTTTAGTCGTGCTCAGTGACCAGATCTGAATATCCAGGTATTTCCTTAACTTCCTCTTCATGTGATATTTTTCCAAAATTTGTTAACCTGCTACAATAATTATTCGTATTAAAATAAGGTACCACGGCATCACCATTTGGGAAAAGTTGTGAATGAATAGAAGGTGGAGGAAGAAGATGTTTGGAATACATCAAGGCAATTCAATTTTGGTTACTAAACATGGCGGAAGCTATCTCTAGCAACATTTCGATTAAGAATGGTAGTTTCTCTGCAGCACTGAAACAGAGAATAATATCAAACACTTTAATTAAATCATGAACTTGATTGAGACCCGTAAAGAGGAATTAAACATTATACTCTATTTTACTTTAGTTAACCCCGCGGGTCTAGAAAATATAATCATGTTTGCTACAAAACCTGTCAGATTACAGATCGATTTATAAATATTCCCGCTTGACATTTAATTTTTTAAAAATCAACTTAGCTATAATGCATTGTAAACTTTTCAATGTAAAGCGAATGATTGGTATTCGCTCTTTCCAAAACTGTTTATATCGTGTGTCTGAGCATAAGAGAAATGAAGACAGAATGATTTTCATGGGAACGTGTCATTTTGTGACAGATATAGCACATGTGTCTCGACAAATTTGATATTTCGTGACAAATACAGCCCTCTGCGCCGAGGAGGCCCCCCTCCCAATGTCAATGCTACGAACACTATTAAAAAAAAAACTAAAAAAACATTTTTTATTCTTCTTGTGTTTTACTCATTTTGAGCTCGTGACCTTGTGAGTACAGAGCCAACGAGCTATTCACTCTGCCATTCAGTTTGTTTTGTTACTCTTAATATTTACTAGATTTTCAATTTTTCCTGCACATGCAGCGTGTCTAAAACTATTCAACCAGTAATAGCTGATGCAATAATCAAGGACCGGATCTCGTGAACAACGGAAGGTTTAATCACCTTTTATTACCTCTAAATGCAGCCTCAAAGGAAGATTTACAGTGAACCAGTAGAACACCACTGGCAATAGAAGTACCGAGTGCACGTGGTCAGTCATACCTATTATTAAAATAAAACAAATAATGTACAAAACTATGTACATTTTGAAATACGTAGGGCATCATAAATAAATAAATTATTTAAACAAAATTATTTTGTGTTTTTTTTTAAGTTTATTTAATTGATAATATGTTACAAAATAATAACAATAATAATTATAATACATTATTCCCAATGAGTTTAGTAAAACTCATTTCGGGAAAGACAACAATTTTTATATAAATGAAAAATTTTTTAAATAAGAATACGTATTTAAAAAGAAGTTCGGTGAAGAGTTTACATAGATTTTAAAACAGACTAGACAGACGTAACACAGTTAACCGGAAAATTATTTGATAAATGCATTACATACAAAAGACAAAGAGTTTCGAAAACTTGGCAGTCAAACTAAAAAGATTAAAATATTTGCAATCACCATCCGATTTGCAAAACAACTTGCAGGATATGTTAAACCAACAACGAATAATTATCATTCCAATGGGATTAAAAAAATTGGCTGGCTGTTTGGCCTACGAACCATCCAATTTACAGAACCCCAGCATGCTGTCCTGCAAATCGGATGATGAGTAGAGGCTCTTATTTTTTCTTGCATTATTGGAGTAAGGTACAAACCGTACAAAAAAATGCCACATTATAATGCGCTGCCGGACTCTTTATAAAGTCTGCACCAATTTATAGATTCAAGCTGGATTGTAGTTGCAATATTAATCCAAAGAAAATGTTATAAATAATATAAGTTATAATAAATTAGACATTTGTAAGCTTGGATGTACAAATGGATAAAATAAAAAATATTATTTTTTAGTCAATATGATGTTAGGGCCAACATTATTACGGTCAGATGCAGTAAAGTTACCATTGGAATAAAATCTGCAGTATTGCTACAATCTGATATCTTGTACCGATATTGTGATGTCGGGAAGATTTATCGTCTGTGGGTGTAACCGGTACGTAAACAGTTGATAGTACTATCTGACATAGCATTTGTCATAATGATAGATGTTTGGTTTAATAATTCTACCTCACAAGACGAATATTTCCAACGAGCCGTGCATGATCCGTTATAATTAATATCAACAGAATTGTGGCAAAATGAATTTTGTAGTTGACCAAAATGTTTGTACGCCATCGTGTTCATCATGAACATATATATAAAAGAATATGAAGTACGTGCTTGTAAAATTAGTACCTATTTGATTAATCCAATTTAAATATTTGCACTATATTTTGCACTTTGTCAATCCATAATAGAATGTGCAAACACTGTTTGGGGAGGAGCAACAAACTTGGCTATCGGTCATGTGGAAATCACACAGAAAACTATCTTCAAAATAGTGGAAACCAAAAACATTTTAGATACAAAATTAAAAGATGGTTAAAGAATAAAAAAGGCATTATTTCAAAAACTCTATAATGTATACGGAATACAAAGTTTAATATAACAATACATGATTCATTATATACAACCGTACCTCATAATATTTTCCGATTTTTTTCATAGCCGCCTTTATTTTAACTCAGTTTTATTTTATACCAGTTGAATATTATTTTATCGCAGTTTTATTTTATTTTTATTTGAATTTTTTATATATATATTTTTTTTATATATTTATAAATTACAAACAATACAAAACAAAATGAACCTTTGTCTGTCCAACTGGGAAGGATTCCCGTTTCAGGACAGCCAAATTGTGTATTTAGTACATAATATTCTTACAATGGAATGGCGATGATGTCAAAACAAATTTTGAGAACAACGTTGATTGCATTCGAAGTGACAGGATGGTTTTTTTATCCTTGAAAGAATAGCAAAGATGTAATTTATTACCAAGGTCAATTTGGATAACATTAGTAATTGCATTCAGAACAGATGAATGGTATTTATTACATCATATTATTTTTTTGTTGAATTTTATTAAATTGTAAAATGGGGGGCACAGCACGGGTAAAATACCCAGCAAGAACAACATTATCAAATAATGTTTTAAAATTTGTAAAGTTATCGTATCAAAAATATATATTTTTTTAAATATATAATTTCTTAAAACCACGTTAATTACTAACTAACAACGTTTTTTTCTAAATGGCTCATTCTGAGTATAGTTTACTACATTTTGCAGAGCGCACAAAACCCCAGAGACTTCGCGAGAAAATTCACAAATGTACGAAAATTTACATAGTGCCATGAAAGTAAAAATTTAAAACAAAACGAGAAGTTCCAAGAAACGAGTGATTTTTAGCAGAAATTCCAAAATGGTGTAACTTCGCTTTCACCAATCAAATTTGAGTACTAAAATATGTACGAGTATCAATTAGCATTTGACCCCACAAAAATATTTTACTGGCTCTCGTTTGGTGAACCTTAAAAAAAACAGAAAAATTAATTTTACATTGATAACCATTTCACCATATGAGTAGGTGCTTGGAAATATTTAATAAAATAGTTGAAAATTGATTAGTTACAGATTTTTTTAGATGTAACGCCGACGGGGTTAGTGAATTTTATATTTTATATCCTGTCAAATGGATTCTTATCACTTAAACCAATTATCACCCGTAAACAAGTTTTTTCCTCGTAAAATTTGCCCTTAACATTTTAATCGTTTTCAATTTGATTTGGTGTTACGGCTTCAATCGATATTACCGGGTTTGCTTTTATGTACAACTAGCTGAAGTCCCCGGCGTTGCCCGTGAGATTTTTATAATTTTTCGAAATCAGACTTGGACAAGTGACCTTCCTCTTGTTTTGTAGGTCATGTGTGAAAAAATTCTTCAATTTGGAATAAAACTAGAAAAAAAAAACTAAAAACCGCCGCCACATCCCTATTTATTTTATTTCAGTATATAAAACAGGCATAATACCCCAAAAAATACATACATCGATGTTTTAATATAAAGTAATTAAAATTATTATAATAAAAAAATGGTAAAAAAAATAATTATCTAAGTGTTCAAAAGTAAGTGACAAACAATAATGGGTTAAAGGTAGAGTAAAAATATTTTCTAAACAATTTATTATTGTCACCTGTACTGGTGAGACAATGGTAGGTGAAGCCTGGGCTTTATCACTATTGCAAAAACTTCATTTTATTAATGGTATTTTTAAGAGATTAGATTGGTCACTAAAAATGTCTATTTCGTTATTAGATCAGTGTATAGTGTTTATGTTCACTGTACAGGGGAGTATAATCTGTATTTGTATGGTAGGATTTAATGTTGAAAATGTCTTTCATCCTCCTTGTTCATTTTCTTGATGGAGTTTTGATGTTAATTTGGGATAAAATGTTTGGTGTATCAACTGATGCATGTATAATTTTACGCAGATGCAATAAATTAGAACCATTCTATAAATATATTAATAAAATTACCTATCTAATCAATTAGAAATCAGTAGATGGAGCTGCGAGTAAATAAAATGTGTTAAATGATACTGTTAGTCAGTTAACTTGGCTCTCGGCCAGAGAAGGAGGGTACAAACACCAATGCGAACGAATAATACTGCTAGTAAATGGTAACTTGGTTCTGGGCCAGAGAATGTGAGTACAAACACCAATGAGAACGAATAATACTGCTAGTAAATGGTAACTTGGTTCTGGGCCAGAGAATGTGAGTACAAACACCAATGAGAACGAATAATACTGCTAGTAAATGGTAACTTGGTTCTGGGCCAGAGAATGTGAGTACAAACACCAATGAGAACGAATAATACTGCTAGTAAATGGTAACTTGGTTCTGGGCCAGAGAATGTGAGTACAAACACCAATGAGAACGAATAATACTGCTAGTAAATGGTAACTTGGTTCTGGGCCAGAGAATGTGAGTACAAACACCAATGAGAACGAATAATACTGCTAGTAAATGGTAACTTGGTTCTGGGCCAGAGAATGTGAGTACAAACACCAATGAGAACAAATAATAATGTTAGTAAGTGGTAACTTGGCTCTCGGCCAGAGCATGAGGGTTCAAACACCGACGAGAACACACAATTCTGTTAGTCAGTGGTAACTTGGCTCTCGGCCAGAGAATGAGGGTTCAAACACCGATGAGAACATATAATACTGTTAGTCAGTGGGAAGCGCTTTAAGTGTTGATTTTTTTTTATTTCACTATGGATGCCATTGTCATTGACTCAGGAAATTTACAAATGTACTAGCCCAATTGTTTTGTTTGAATTCGAGATACAAAATTTACCTTGGAAACAGAATTCAAAAATTCATAAAAACGGACTCGCAAAAGTGTGCTTGAATTTGAGATACCTATCTACAAAATTTACCTAAATGATAATCAAGGGGAGGAACATTGGAAACGTGACAAAGCTACAATCAGAAGAAGAGACCAGTTCATTAAGGATAGGCTTTGTCGTGAAATTACATTTTCAAACAAAATGATTATATTGTGTTTATTAAATTAAAGAAAAATGGCAGAACCTGCAGATAACCCGCCTTGTGGCAGATTTGGGTGACTACTTTTTTGTTATTATTAAAATTCTAATAATATCAACGTTTTTTTAATAAATAAATGTAATTAATAAATACTCCATAATAAGGTGAGAAATACAAAACTAAAATAATGGGATATTTTGCAACCTTTTCGTATTTTCTGCAGCTATCGGTGATCCAAACACTTCTTCTGATAGGACAATGTCTTGTAATATTCCTCTAGTAGCACGCACAGGGAAACCATTTCATGTGGTTTGGATGGAGCTATCAAAAAATATTTACTACGTGATCCATGATTCGTATGCTCCCATGCAAGTTTTGCATCACTTCTTCAAAAACTAGTTTGGGGATGTGTTAAGGAGACAGTGAAAATAGGTAGGTCGTGAGGTCACAGCGTTTATTTGAGTCAGTACAGTTGTGAGATGACTCCTGACGTAGATCGACGGTGAATTCCTCGGGCCGAAGATCGACACCGCGTCGGTGGACGTTATCAGCGGCGAATCCTCCATATCGAAGATCACACTAGGTGTAAGCGGCGATGTCGGCGGTGGAGTGGTCTAGGCGATAAAATCGGTGGATCGACACCGCGTTGGTGGAGACCGGACTTGAGGATGTGTTCAGCACCGGCGAAGACGTGAAATCTACCAGGTACTCCAGTGTGAAGCAGGATAGCCGACGGCATGATTAACCTGGTCGGCAGATGGGCGGGAGATGCAGACCGGCGAGGATGTCACAGGGCCGAGGCGCAGACCGGCGAAGTTGTCGCAAGGTCTAGGTTTAGGGTCTTTAAGGTCCGAGCAACGCCGGGCATGGTAGGTCCGTGGCCTGTAATGGAGAGCCTGAGAGCCTGAGAGCCGGCCATAGCGACCGATCAGTTGGCAGGTGAGTGTTTAATTTATTAGGTTGGCAGCGAACGCTCGCAGGACTCGCAGGTTGCTCACTTGTAACTGCTAATTATTGACTGACTAAGTACCTTTCAATGCGCCATTATATAGATAGATGCGCCGTACCTACGATGTTTCGCTAGAGGGTTCTAATAAGATGCGTTTTGCAAGGGCGAACATTTCCGAATATTCTAGTACGCATCGCTACACTAGTACCTAATTAACAACTAGTACAAACGAAACCGAATGACATGAATATGTACTGAGAAAGTTTATTGATTTGATAAAAAGTAATAACATATTATAAAAGCATAATATCATGTAAATTATTTATTCAATTGAATTACTTTGAATTCAAAATAAATCAACGCCCTTCAACTCGATCTACACTTCCAACAACTCGTAAATGTAATTTTACATATTATCAATTCGCGCAGAGCAAACATGCTGTTTAGGGAATATTAATTAACAACATGTGCGACATACAGTCAACGTGTAAACTATTTATAATAACTCATTTAACCTGGATTTTATTCACTAAATACTACCCAAGCCCGATGATAAAATATCCCCAGTCAAATTAAAATTATAATTACGAATTTATATTACATATTAGAGTAGATCCTTGAAAAATCAGGGGATAGTTTAAATTCAAAACAAAAATCAGTTCAAAATGATGAAATAAGAAAATTTTTTTTTTTTGGTTGTCAGAATTCACCCAAATTAATGATTCCAAATTTAAATATGACACTCAAATTCAAAGCAAATTTGAGTTCATTAAACCAGATTTCACGGGGACAAAGAACCACTCACAGACAACCGAAATTGATGACTAGCGCAGAATAAAAAATCACAAAATATTATAATTCCAATTTTCAAAAAAACCGTTAAAATAAGTAAGTTTGTGTTAATACTATTGTATAAGTAGGTTTAACGCTTATCCAAATTATTCTTCACACAAACAGTTCCAATTTTAAAAAAGATAATAAAAATCAAAGCAAATTTGAGTCCATTAAACGTAAATAATTTCACGCAGAAATAACGAACATCACAGACAACCGAATTTAGTATGTTTAATAATAATATATTATTATTTTAATAAGTACCTTTTATACTGCAAATATTTAGTTTTGATGTATAAGTGAACGTTAACCTCATTTATTTGACACAGACTACATACCATTTGTTTTCATACAGTTCTCAAATATGCTCATATTTTTACACCAGACAAACAGCCCTAGAATTATAACCATCCGGAGATAAATGGGTATTGGTATGAAAAATTGTTAAAAATCGCGCATCTTATTTTTCGTTTTTCTTTTCTCTGTATACTTCTGCCTAAAAGCATTCCTATCTTACTTTTTGTGATGTGATCGCACAAGAGTTCCAACTGCCTGGAAATGCAGTGCAGATGCATCTGCATTTACAGACCGTTGTGAGCCTGAAAGGACTGAAATGAGAAGAGGAAGAGATTGACTGCATCTGACTAAACATAACTAAAGCCAATTCTAACAAAGTTTCGATTTTTAAGTATCCGAGTCTCTCCTCATGGCGAAACGGAGTAGCCTTTACTAAGAGGTCAAAATACTTGTTTTGTATTCAGGCTCCGTTATAAGCGTTTAAAAAGAAGAAGACTTTTTTCTTTTTCAAAGAAAAACTACAATTTTAAATTGATGTCAAAATATCCAACCAAACTGAATAATTATTTTCATTGATTTTTTTTAGTTTCACAAATTTTCTTTAACTTTGAAGGTTTTACCCATTAATGTTATATATCAGTACAAGAAAATAAAAAAAAGGTAAGGGTCACAACTAGAGAATTGACCAAGGAGTGTCTTCACCATTCGACCATTGGGACCTATTTATTAAACTTTATATTTGTCGATCTTTTATTTCAAATTCATAATTAACAATATTACCTTGCAACTATTTTTTTCCCATATTTTTGCTATCCACTAATGTAAATCATTGTGGAAGAATATAATACTAACAAATCTAAACAAAACATGAAACAGAACAAGATACAGAAAATAAAAAGGTAACAGTCATCTTATCTTTAATATATTTTTTAATCAAAAGACATTCAAAATATCTTATATATGATATGTACTTCTTAATTTATTTGATTTAACCCACTCCACTCTTACCCCACTCCCCCACTGGCTTCGCCCGAGGACTTTGCTGCTTTGCCATGAAGATAGTCAAAGTCAACAATACCCATTCATATTGAATTCACTTGATCATAGCACACCTTTAGTGAAAGGTCCCCGACACCAATTTCATCTTATTACAACAATTCTTGAAGAGTATTTCAATTAATTAAATCCTTCGCCAGCCATGTATTAAACAAACTGACGGCAAAATCCAGCCAAGTATGTAATTGAATTTATAAATGCTAGCCAACCATTCAATTAATTAAACGTCAGGTGAGTTGTGTTTCCGTGTAATTAATAACGCTTCACATCAAAGAGAAAGTGCTAACATCATGTCAGTGCTGCGTGCAGTAATATTAAATGACGATCCGAATTTAAGCTCTTTGCACCTCCCCGAGCTAATTGATTCAATATATCAAATGACACGTTCAATTCCATGACATTTTATAAAGCATTGATTACGTTCACTTAACAAGCGTTTAGTTTACAACTATTTCGTTTACGACTCTTATTCGTATTCATGGGCGTTTTACATGATGTTTTTTTTCATATCGATCCCCCTATGGAAACTTTATCGGGACCGATATGAAAAATCTTTGCTTCAGGTACACAATCATAATTTTTATACTTACGATTTCATATATAGATAGTTAACTTTCGAGAAGTAAGAATATTTTGAGACTGGAGTCGCAAATATTGTATGCCAATCAATTTGTGGTTTTATTGTGGATTGTAAAGCATCTTTGACACAACTTTGGTAAGCTGTGGTTAACAGTTGTAAAGGGATTCTGACTTACCCTTGGTATTTGGTATATATCTTATTGCAAAATCGATATTTTGGCCTTGAGGGACCCTGCGGGTGACTGTGCAAGCTTCCGTAATATACTCGAATCAAACGCACTGATGGAACATGTTAACTGCACAGGTTTTCTTAACATACTGGTAATGTAAAATAGTTGCAATATCACTAATATGGATATTTAGATACTCCACACTGTCAGACAGGGACAGTTAATTGGGTAACAGGTAATTGTGTGGAGGAATGCTGGAACATATGTTTATGAGACGCATATATAGGAGAGGTTTATAGGAGACGCATATATTTGCATCAACAGAGACGGTAGTTAATCGTCAAAAGTGGAAACACCTTGAACATAACCATATATCGCATAAAAGCATCTATCATTTGCCAGTGCCGTTGCCGTCAACAAATCATCAATGCGCCCAAACTTTATAATACCGAATAAGTAATACACGTTCACATTCATTAATAAACGCATGTTGGAATATAAAAACAATGACAGATTTGAAATAAAGTTCATTAATAAACGCATGTTGGAATATAAAAACAATGACAGATTTGAAATAAAGTTCGCCATCTTAAACTGTACAAAAATCGGTACCGAAATAAAATACATCTTTTTTTCATCCTAAATCAAAGAAAAGACAGCAGCCCATATGGAAACAGGACGAAAAAGAGCATTTTGTAAAACGCCCATACGTTAATACTTGCTTTTCAAATGGTTATAGTAAGAAAATCTGTCCTAAAAACGAAGTCAAAATATTTGTATTAATGCTTTTTTAGAAAAATTCACATTCATTTATTTGAATTATCTCTAATTCTTGTACAATATTAAATAACACACACCAAAATAAACCACTTAACAACTCCCCACAAACAAATAGAACAACCAGAACTATGTACTCACCATATTAATACCCCCAATGAATACTACTTTTGAACAAAGGACACAACACTAGGACAGAACCACACTTCTATACGGATTTGATGAAACTGAAATGTCTCGTGAATTTCACGAGAAGTAAAAAAAAGACGTGCCTACTTTAGACACACGAACATCCTCAACTCACTTCTATCAGTTAATCCCTTCAGTGTTACGGATTCTGGATATAAGCTTCGCTTGAGCAATTCTCCGCGGTTAGGAGTAAACTCGGACATCTGAAATTTTATCCGCGTCAGCGCTCTCGGAAACTGCCAATTAAATAACATCTCGCAGCCTTATTGCACCATGTTACTTACAGTTTTAATGCATCATGAAAAAACAATATTGAAGCTGCTTTCACGATATGAGAGTCTGCAGTCTGCACTGTCAGGACCAGATTGAAGTTGCGGCCAAAAGAACGATGTTGTATAGTCAGTCCTTTCTCTGAGAGCTCCGTTGTAAAATCTATATTACTCTATCTTATTTTATTCGGGATACAGTTATATAGTTACATTAAAGTAATTGAAAATTTAAACCGAATATTTTTTTATATTAGATCCACACAGGAAGCCACGAGGAAAATATTTTCCTTCAGGGCCTGTGTCATCTTTGGGGATGCTGTGAGGACGGTGGTACCCATACCAGCCTACACCACGTGTGTTTCTGAGAAAGTGGAAAGGATACAACGGATCTATCAGGGGTTATATAACATATATTGACGGCCGGCGTGGTCTAGTGGTATACGCTTTTGACTACAGATCCGAAGGTCGCGGGTTCGAACCCGGCGTGCGCAAATAAATTTTATTTGATTAATTTGTGTTTTTTCACAATTAATTAATTAAAATAATATATAGTATATTTGCGGCACGTTCCAGAGTGGAAGATACTCTCAGTATCGCCCTGGTGTAAGACCACCATTCAGAATTGAAACGTTGCTTGAAATGGCTTTAGCCGTGTTTGGTGACCAGATCTGAATAGCCAGGTACTTCCCCACCTTCCTCTTCCCCACCTCCCTCCCCTCCCCAATACCCTCAGCCTCACAACATACCCCAATTGGGGATGCCATAGTCTCACTGGCTCCAGACGTGAGCAGTTGGGACTCCTGTGCGGTATTACTGTAAAAAAAAATATATATATATATATAAAATATTTCAACATGTCTGGGTTTCAAGTCCTAGATGCAACCGTATTTTTTTCTGTTTCAAATTGTCGTTTAAGAATCGCTAATATTGTCTTCAATAATCAAATGTTACAATTTGAGGTTTTACTCATTTATTCCAAAAATATTTTCTTATTTCAATTTAAAATTGGATTTTAATTTGTGTTATTTTACAATTTACTCACATAAAATAATTATATATATATATATATATATATATATATATATATTTTATAAAATATACTCTCAGTATCGCCCTGGTGTAAGACCACCAGGTATGAATGAAATGGCTTTGGCCGTGTTTGATGACATGTGATCTGAATAGACAGTTACTACCCCATCTTCCTCTTTCCCATCTTCTCCCCACCCCCACTATATTCAGCCACACAACATACCCTAATTTGGTATGCCAGTCTCACTGGCTCCGGACGGTTGGGAGCAATTGGGACTCTTGTGTGGTAATCACATAAAAAATTCTAACATCAGTTTATTCAATTTTGATAGCCAGTTCGCCTCTGTTAGCAAGATGTTAGTCATAAAGGTTTAGCGGGATTAAATTACGCGTATTTTAGAGTAAGACCCTCCTTATAGTACATACGGTACTTACAAACAACACTTATCCTGACATATTCTCATAATAATACATTAATGCTTCAGTATAGAATAGAGACTGCTGACGATAGATTCCACCCACTGCTTGGTGCAATATTGCTTCAAGGAATAACCACATCAATAGGAATGTATTGAGTTTGTATTGCGTCGAAACACGTCAATGAATGCGATGCGGCTAGTGCTGATTTGTATGTAGCTAAATCTGTACGTGAGGTATGATTTGTGTGATTATTGGAGACTGTACTTTATAATCTTCATGTAACATAATATGCGGTGCCCGGAAACCGTGGTACAAGCGGTAAACTGGTGAAGCACATTGAGAAAAAAACTTATTTTTTTAAACTTTTATCCATTTTTTTCAGCAGTTAAAGGGTTAAAAACACTGTGGAGATGGGTATATGCATCGATGCATTATAAAAGACATTACAGTAGTTGATATTAACCCTCTGGCCACAGATTTTGACCCAAAAAATTCCAACTTCGCACTTGACTTACTCGAAAATAAAGCCCAAATCAAAAACGTTATTCTACAAAATCTACTCCAAAAGTGATATAGATTCAGCATTTTCCTGCTTGAATCCATGTATAAGGTGTTTGGATGTCATGGCGTTCATAAATATATTTTACGGATCTGACTAAAATGGCTTCACATTTAAAAAAAAACAATGTTTGCAAGTACTTCCCATTTTACTCATACTTCTTCCCGCTCTATCCTAAAATTTTCTTGTGCCTCGAATTGGGGGTGCCATAATCACACTGACTCCGAACCATGGGAAACTTGTGTGTCAATCTCACTAAATAGGCTATCGTATCCCACAAGCCAACAGGTTTAAAGTTACTTCTCATAATATTTTAAGTGCTTTTCACCAAGTACCCACTGCGTTTTGCCTTATGGGAACTCTATTGTAATTTACTTTATACTGGTCGACCCCAAACCTCCCCCAGTATGACAACATGTTATATTATGAACACGGCACACACAGGGCAAGTAGTACAAGCGACTGTTTAAACTTTGACACCGGCTTTACTGGTAAACATACTGCGAACTCGGTTTATTGCCAGCACGAGGAAGTAATATAAACTGGTCTGTTGACAGAAAGTACAGAGGTCTAGTAATAAGTAGCCGAACATGCAACACTGTACCGTTTTCAGTTTGGAACACCTATATAGAGGTCGAAAACTTTGTGGAATTATGTGAAACAAGTATGAAGGGAGCAGAGGCAACTGATTTTGCTCATATTGCACAATTTGCGAGGTAATTTAGGTAGATGTAAAGGGTTTGCAACCCCGCAGAATTTGAACAATATTTGATTCCGCGGATTCGCCCGATTTTTAATCGCGGGATTGGCGGGATTGCGAGATTTAAACAAAACTAAATTTACTCCAAAAAAGTGATTGAATGTCCAACCAACTTGTGTGGAAGCAGAGAACTTTTCCGCTGTCCGTTCACGTATGGGTGATGATGTTTTTATGATCTTATTCTTTATCAAAGTCTTATTAAAAAACTAATTACGCTACGTTTCCAAAGTAATTTAAAGAATATAACTTGTACCAAAGAGGATTGATCTCAAATGACTGTCAGTGACAGTTATATTTTTCAGATTTTTTCAAGGTTTTTTTATATCTTAACATACTTGTTACCCTTTCAATATATTTTTATAATATTACTACTTCCATAGATAATTGATATGAAAATACCTCTAAAATAACTTGTACTGTGTAGTGTGTTTTATGATATATAGTATTAGAGAATATATAGTATTACTTAAAATATTTTTTATCCTTTGTGCTTTGCATAAAAACCTTGTCTTGTAAACATAAGTTTACCTTTAATAAAAAAAATAATATTAACAAAATGTTTATGAAGTGCTAGTATTATTTCAATTTACAACCACCTTTATTTAATACTTAATTCCGCAAATCCCACGGGATCTCCAGATCCTATCCCGCAATCCCGCGGGATTAGTTGCTCGACACATGTGTTTTTAAAATTTATGTATTTTTTAAAAGAAAGACAAACATACCCGGGTTTCGAATAACATGACAATAATTTGAAAATCTCCTTCTACCACCACAGTAAGCGGAAAATGTTGCTTGTGTTGTGATGGAGGACTTAGCCAGCCGAAGAATTGAACTCACGATGCCTGGGTGAGACCTGGGTAAAGATGTTATTATGCAAGTATAGGTACTGTTTTGTAGGGGCTCATATGTTTGTATTAGGTGTAGTGGTAAACCAAAGATCGTATAGATATTCGGAATAACAATAATTGTATCAATATAGGGCAACTTTTTATAGCGCTGTTAAGTGATTATAAATTACAGTACGACAGATTAATCATTCATTTTTCATTTACAGTACAAGATTTCTTAACATTAAGCTTAAGTTACTGGTTTGATTAACAGTTTTAAGGTTATTTAATGAGTAATTACAGATATCTGCTATGTTTCAATTCCATTCAATAACACCATTCCTCTTGTCATGATATGATTATATTATAGATAGATATATATTCATAGATCTAAAACCCCTTTATTATTCGACTACTCAATTAACAATGCCAATCTAAAAAGAGTTTTTGAATTCAATGACCTTGGAGTTATTTTTGACTCCAAATTACGCTTCTTGAATCACATTAATAGCATTACCAGTAAGGGATTACAAATGCTTGGATTTATTCTCAGAATCGCTATAGACTTTAATAACATAAAAACTATAAAATTACTATACACGTCTCTGGTTAGAAGTCAGGTTGAATACAATGCAACCATTTGGTGTCCTCATTTCAACTCTCATTGTTTACAAATTGAAAAAATTCAAAATAAATTTTTACGTTTTATTAATTTCAAAATTGGTATTCCTATTATTGAAATCAATTATGTCAATTTACGCAGTAAACTTAACTTATCGAAATTATCTGAAAGGCGAAAAATATTTGATCTCCTTTTATTATATAAAATTGTTCATTCAAGGTTAGACTGCCCTGACACTATAAACTTGCTATCTTTACATATACCTCCAAAATATACTAGACGGAATATTTTATTCTACAACAATAACTTCGCTTCGAATTCTGTGTTAGAAAGAATACATAGGTTGGGCAATGAACTAAGTGATGTCGCTGACATATTTAATTTCAACTTTAATACATTTAAAGCCAAATTAGTCCACCACTTTTTAAATGTAAATAATGTATGAGAAATCATTATATTTTATTTCGATTTTCTATTGTATGTTTTATACTGTTGTAATTTGAAATTTGTAATTTTTTATGTAAGTACTTAAAAGCCCAATAGGGCGTCAATAAATAAATAAATAAAAATGATGTGCTAGAGCATCTGTTCTGCCATGTGGTATCTCGAATATATTATAAACCATTACGTACGTTTCATCGCTAGGACTGTCCGAGGTACGTATATCGCCTAAAATTTTTCAGACAACATTTTGCAAATTTGTGTTGTGACGCATGCAACTCTGGAACTGTGAAGACGAAAGATTTTTATTTAGGTTCTGCTAGGATTTTTACGTCATCGCAAGTGCGTTCTCTAAGATCGCAACCTCATTGTGATGAGATATAAAGCCTTAAACTATTCATCTGACTGTCAAATAAAATACAGATCGAAAAAATAAAAGTGAAATACTATTTCTGAAATTTAATGCTGGTAACAAAGCGGGTCGAAATTTGAAATATAATTTTATTCTTGTTTTGTGCGGGTAACAAAGCTGGTCGAAAGTTGAAATACAAATTTATTCTTGTTTTATGCGGGTAACAAAGCTGGTCGAAAGTTGAAATATAAATTTATTGTTGTTTTATGCTGGTAACAAAGCTGGTCGAACGATGAAATACAAAATTTATTCTTGTTTTATGCTGGTAGCAAAGCTGGTCAAAAGTTGAAGAATAAATTTATTTTTGTTTTATGCTGGTAACAAAGCTGGTCGAAAGTTGAAATATAAATTTATTCTTGTTTTATACTAGTAAGAAAGCTGGTCGAAAGTTGAAATATAAATTTATTCTTGTTTTATGCTGGTAACAAAGTAAAAACAACGAAATATAAATTTATAGTTAGAAACACTTTGGGGGTGACATTATATATTAAATTAAAAAAACACACTTTAAATACACCACTTTTTAGTTGAATCAATAATGACAGCCAACCGGGTTTCGCTTCGTTTAAAGTTTTCTCAAGCTTCGTCAGGGTTACTGAACTATTTATATTAACTAATCAGTTAATATAATAAGCCCTGACGAAGCTTGAGATAAGCAAAACCCGGTTGTCTGTCATTATTAATTCAAATAAAAAGTGGTGTATTTAAAGTGTGTTTTTTTCATTTTACGTTTATAAACTAATATGTACAAGGTTACATTTTGTTATTTATAAAAGTATAATGTTGGCAGTTAACATAATATTTATTTTAAAACAATAATGAATCTGTTTTTTCCCATATGCGGCAATCTAGTTCTATTTTCTGGTCTCTTAATAATATTTTTCGAATTAATATTTTTTTATTAAATAGCGTCATTCTTAAAGTATGTATTCATAATTTCATTTATAAAAATTAACACACTATACTGCAGTCTATTTTTTATTGGAATCCGCTCCAGTGCCTCTCTCATTTGATTAACCTTTGCATATTTGCCTTTCCTTAGTATACGTTGCTCAATTTTGAATAACTTCCAGCTTATTCATCTTTCCTTCGTTGTCCAAATTGTTGGTTCATCTCATTGCTATAATTTGAATAACTTCCAGCTTGTTTAGGCTTCGTTGGCTAAATATCGTGGAGCAGTAGTAATTGTGGCGCAATTATTGTTATGAAAATGTGTTCTGTAGTATTTTTACTCATTTATTTCTCAGTTATCTAAAAAAGTTAACATTTTTTGCTACCTTCTTCAGCACATATTAAAAATTTGCTGTGAAATTTAGTTTTGAATCCAATATTACACCTAGATATTTAATTTAATTTTCTTTTTCTATTTTTTCATCATTGATTCTCACTTTTAACACTACTATTTCCTTATATTTTGTTTGTTTACATTTAGTTTCAACTTATTGATTTTCAGCCATTTTGCTTTATTTTGTAGTTCTTAGTTTATTTTATTTGTTGCATCAATGTACTCCTCACATGAAATATAGATTAAAGTATCGTCACGTAACAATTTTGAATTGTTTTAATTGTATCATTTATGTAAATTATGAATAAAATCGGGCCTAATACAGACCCTTGCGAAGCACCTAGGTTGTTTTCTGTCGGTTCTGATATTGAGTTTTCAATTTTTTTACCTGTTTTCCTTCCTGGAGATATTCTTTGAATAGGTTATGGCTATGTCAGAAAGACCTATATCTTCTATTTTTTTATAGTTTTTTTTTCTTATCTATCGTTTCAAAGGCTCATTTGAAATCTATGAAGGCTGCAATGGTGATTTTTTTGTCTGTTTCTTTCTTCCATGTATCGATCGCTGTGTTTATAACTGCTTCGCATGATTTATTGTTCCGTAATCCTGAATGCTCGTCACATAATATGTTATGTTTTTCGAAATATTCAACTAGTTGTCTTTTTATTTCAATTTCTAGTACCTGTTCGTATTTTGGTAACATATTTATTGGTATAAATTCTCAACATTTTCTGGTATTAATAACTTTTGAAATAGGGATGACAATAGATGTTTTCCATGTGTTTCGAAATTTACCATTTCTCAATGATTCATTTATTATGGTCAGTAGATGAGATCATATCATTGGCATAGCGTCTCTAAACACTTTTAATATTGATTCCATCTAGAATCTCTTTTGATTTGATGCTGTTAAGAATTTGTTTGTAAAAGATACTTATCATCGATCTGTTTAAACACAAGTTTTTCTCGGTTAAGCCGAATATTTCTCTCGAGATTGTCTGCCTTCAGTATCGGTATACTGTGATGAAACTCTATTATGCTACTTAACAAAATATTTGTTGAAACAGTTCTGTACGCTACCCTGTATCTGTTGTGTAAATTCAATACCACATCTTTAGTTTGCAGTAATCCTATTATGGTTTTCGACATTTTTTAGTGCCTCCCTTTTACTTCTTTCAGGCTTGTTATTGGCCGATAAAATAAAGAAATTACAATACGTGATTAAGCGATAACTTTGTGCTCTGTTTTATACTGTGGGAAACTGCATTTAAATTTATATTATTGATTGGTAGTAGGCAAAGTAGGTCATGCAAAGTAAATATTCAGTTAAAATGTGTCTTAGACATATAAAGTTGCATTTGACATTAATTTGAGTATTTTAATGTGTGGGTACCATTTAAAGCACTGGTCTACAACTTACTGTAACGCCTATATAATATTACATAACCATGTATTTAATATGTCACAGTCCTCCTAACCAGGGTGAAGGGTGTCCCGTTCTGAAGCGTACTGTGGTTTGTTGTGGTCGTTCACTGTAGTGGCATTTAATTTCCGTAACAGGTTAGCAAATGTTTATTTGGAAGTATATATTTAACTTCGCATGTTTACTACTTTACAATGTCATTTGAACTTTATGGCTTGTAGCCGAATTTTGATTGTGTTAAAAGCTTTTTTGTAATTCAACATAAACTCTTTTGAACATTTTTGTTCAAAGTTTGTGTTTTAAAATTAATAAATAGTATTAAGTATCTCGGTACGTAAACTCTGTGAAATTATTAGTTACGAGAAGGTACCTTTCTAGACCTATATGGGTACACGGAGAAAAATGGTTATTGCTAATTTATTAAGAATCTTCTCGTATTATTTGTAATTCCGCTCAAAAACGGGATTGCAGGCCTTTCGAATGAATTAACAGGTTTCCTGGTAAACTTTTAGTAAATTACGATTATACTATCATGATGTCGAATTTGCCTTGATAATATAAATAATGAAATTTAAAACTGTTCGATTTTCTTGAACATGTGTTCCGACATCATGATAATGTTGCTTTTAAGATTATCTATCTATATAAATTAAAATGTAAATATGATTTAAGATTTTCACGGCCAAAAGTATTTTGTTATTTGTTTTTGGGGTGTTATGCCGTATTGCGCTAACTCCTTCTTTAGCCAACGTTTAAATAACACATCTGCCCTGATGATGGACACTGCAATGCTGTCCGAAACGTTGGCTAAAGAAGGAGTTAGCGCAACACGGCATAACACCCCAAAAACAAATAACAAAAATAAAATGTAAATGTTCGTTTGTTCAAAATCATAAATCAGCAAGCCACAGCAATGCGTGGCGGGGAACAGCTAGTAAATTAATAATAATAAAATTTTAGATATGTTTGGATTTTGAACTCGCAAAGTAAATTTGTTTTTAAACATCTGCTTTGGCTCTTGAAAGGTTTGTGTTGTTGTGAATAACTGATACCATGAATTCAATGGAATGTCTATACTAAACATGTCTGCTGATATCAAATATTTCAGATCATCCTAACACAAGTTATCGCGTTATCACAAGTAGGTAACTGAATGGAAGAGATAGGAAAAAATGATTGGATCAGATTGGGGTATGAATGGAACTTGTTTGCTAGTGTCATTTTTTTGTATTTTCAATGCTAAAGGTCTAGCTTACTTATACTTCTCGAAGCTCCTTGGCTCCGATCCAGGTGTCGCGGGTTTGAAACCGGGCGTGGGAATTTTTTTAATGTGTGCCCCGCACAAGAATTCCAACTGATTACAACCGTCTGAAGCCAGTGAGACTATGGCATCCCCATTTGGGGTATGTTGTGAGGCTGAATGTTGTGGGGAGAGGAAGGAGATGGGGTAGAGGAGGTGGGAAATTATCAGGGGTTTGTTCAGATCTGATCACCAAACACGGATAAAGCCATTTTAAGCTACGTTTGGATTCTGATCCAGGACGATACTGAAAACAATAAAATATTATTTACTTGCGCACGCAGGGATTTGATCCCGCGACCTCCGGATTCGTAGCCGAGGATCGTAACCATTCAACAATGTAGGTCAGTAAATATTACATTTAATTAACATGTTGTGCTATTTAATGCATAATCCATAAAATAACATATTATTTTATATTAGCCCCTCATTTCAGAGTGTAAAATATTGTCAAAATAGTCCAAAGTATCGATTCTCTAATCCAGGTCGCTCGCAATCATCGTCGAAAATACATACATTGGTCGACGTTCTTATTTTTGAGTTTCATCTAAAGTACATACTTATATACGCCAAACGTCAAAAGACATTCCATTCGAACGAGTGGGTCAAACCACTCGTTGTTCGAGTGGAATGACTTCTTGGAGAATCCAGGCCCTGGTGAGAACCTGTCAATTTTTTTCTTAAAATGTCTTCAGCAATGTTTAGTCGTCCTATCTCAATAGCCACACACTTCCCAAACTTGTTCTTCCCCGTCTCCTTTCCTTTTAAACTTCATTCAGCACCACATCAAACCCAATTCGAGGATGTTATGGTTCCACTAACCCCTGGCAGTTGGAAAACTTGTGCGGTGTTTACATTTTTTTTAAGTATATGCTAATAAGTTTTTCATCTTTCTAATAAGTGGTGAAGCCGTACTTAGCTTCCTTCACAAGCCAAAAATGTGTTCATTCTTAGTGTGTCTTATATCACCACGAATATAGGTAATATGCATAAAAATCGCCTGGCAAACGGAGTCAAGAAAAGGTTGATTTTAGCACAAAATTTTTAAATACATTTCTTTGAATTTCGTTTTTGTTTTCGTGAATTAATTAATGCAAATCTTGGAAGTGAAAATAAACCCACTTTTAGATTTCCGATTGAGCTGAAACTCGGCAGACAGACTCGTTGAGATGACAATGCATTCTTGTCATCAACATTTGTCATCTTTTTTGTGGCAATCACGCATACACATGCGGACATATACGCATTTCATTTATTTATTTATTCATTTTTGGGAAATCAACAGTTACATTTTTACAGATTGTACATAAGTAAAATAGCTAAAATAAAACCAATTACGGATTTCCTCCTTGTGACTTTACGTAAGACAGCATTAGAAGAAATAATTATATTTATGAGAAATGTGAAGTTATAATTATATAAAATAAAAGAATTGTATAAAATAATAGAACAAAATAATACAACAAAAATAAAGGGGAAAAATTTCCCTGTATTTTGATGAGATACGAAATAAATGTCGGTTTTACCCAATCGTGATTTGGCTCAGTTGTCATCGCAGTTGACACCAGTCCCTATGGAGGAAGGTTCAATCCACACTGAAACCATTTTTTTATAATTTTTCAAAAAGTTTACAGCAGTTAAGAGCCACTCTCTGGGGAAGAATGTTCAACCCTCAGTCAAACAAATAAAAATGAATTATAGTAAAAAAAAGTTTTTACGTGTTCGTTTTTTATTTATTTTATGAATAAAGTTTAAGGAGCCATAAAACCGTATATTTTAAAAGTTGTTTCCATATGCGTTCATTCATACATTTCTAACGAATTTATTTATACATTTCTAAAAAATTCATTCATACATTTGTAACGAATTCATTCAAACATTTCCAACCAATTCATTCGTACATTTTTAGTAGTTTAGGCTTAAATTTTTAAAAAGTCATTCATAATTTTATTTTTTATTCTACTCAAGAGAAACGATAGGAAATGATTCAATTTATCCAAAGCATATATTTTTTTAATATTCATAATGTTAACCGATTCGTGGTAAAGATTAAGTATATAAATTTGTCATTTTAATTGTATAACTATATATTTTCCTATGGTTGTCCTGAACAACCCATATATTTTGAACAACATCCTACAACTAGAATTATTTTGTTTTTTTTTCATACCTAAGTTTTCGCGTTCAGCTTTTCTGGACGCCAATGCTAGGCATTATGTTGATCTAAGTTATTGTTGGTTATTCGTTATACATATATTTTTTTACTATTTATTTTTTTATTTTATTTTAATATTACATTTAGTTACAATAGTGACGTATTGCCCATCTCACTAGGTGTGTAACGCCTGTGTTGAGATGGCAATTTACAGAGTGGTTGTTAACTAGGTTTTAGTTTATACAATATTGTGAAAATGTCAGATAAAATAAAATCAGTATTTTTTTGTTTATTTTTAAATTATACAATTCAAGAAGGAATGTAAAAGATGAGGGCGAAGCGATAATAATTTTAGGTAATTAATTAATAAAGTTTCAGTTTGACCAAGAGGCATATTATACATATATATATATATATATATACAGTAGGCACACTTTTTAGTATGTTATGAAATTCTTCTAATGTATATTTTTGTTGGAGGTAATCAATGATTTTATTTTTAAATAAAGTTTTGGTTTGTGTGTTTCTAATGTCGATAGGTAGAGAATTGAATAGTTTAATAGCATTGTATTTAAAGCTTTTTTATCCATAGGAGGTTTGACAAACTGGGATATTAAAAGATTTTACATGTGAGTGTCTCAAGACTCTACATGGTTCTTCATTCTTCATACATATGTGTATTTTTAAATTGATGAAGTATGATATTTTTTTAATATAATTTTTTCAGGTTTGGAACATTTAGGACGGGTTGTTTCGGAGAATTTGAAAAATTCATCAAATTTCAACGATCATTTTCAAGTTCTGTGAGAGATTTTTTGAAGTTCTGTTTTTATTTCAGTTTTGTCAAACAACTAGCCTACAATTGTATAATAACAGAACTTAAATAGGACTTTCACAGAACCCGAAAATAAACGTTGAAATTTGATGAATTGTTCAAATTCTCCGAAACAATCGGTCCTTAGTGTCTTAAAAATAAAATCAGTATTCGTTCTTAGTGGGACTTTCAGAATAACCTTCAGAATTATTTTTTGAATCTTTACTAATTGCTCCAGGCAAGTATGTGTGGCACTACCCCAACTGATAATACCATATTCAAGAGACGATTGAACAAGAGCACAGTAGACTTGTTTCACTTGTTTTCTATTTAAAATATCCCTAACATTTTTAAAGAAGTAGATGAGTTTCCTCAGTTTTGTCGTTAGGTTTGCGACATGTACATCGTCTATTTGAATACCAAGATATTTAATAGTATCAAAGGACAAGTACATGGAGTTATTACGGGGATGCAGCTGTGCAGTTTGAGGCTTTGTTGAGACGGTAAGAGCTTATTTGATATTCGAAATGTTAAAATTTTTGTTTTTTTCTGTATTTAGGGTTAATATGTGAGCATCAAGCCAATTTTTAACAGTACGAAGGCCATTTTCTGCCGTTTTACAGACTTCATCCCCAGATTTAGCGTAAAATAGCAAAACAGTATCATCGGCAAAAGTTGTGATTTGTCCACAAATTTGTAGGTCGCATAGATCATTAATATATTTTATAGTTTGGTGGTTTACCCCTACCTTTGCTAACAAAAGCAGGTTAAAGTGTAAGCAATGTTAAGTTAATGCATACAATATTAATGTATTGAAAAAATAACTCGTATACCGCACATTTCTCCCACCTAAGCAAATAACCATTCTGTTTCAGACTGTAAAGCATTGAATTAAGTTACTTCGTGTTGATTGTTTCTTTACAAATGCTCTTCCTTATAATAAACAATATAATTTCGGGTGTGGTGTGATGTAATATGAGTGACATTCTAAAATACAGGATTTTCCAATAAGAGGTGTTATTTTGAATAGCCCGCTATTTCGGTAGATGTTACTCTTGAAGCTGTCATTTTTTGACATTTGACAAGTAGAAACTACGCCATTAATAAAAATGGAACGATACACGCTTCAACAACGCATTGAAATTATTAAAATTCACTTGAGTGAATCAAATGCAAATCATCTTGAGTGATGAGGGCCATTTCCACCTCGGTGGCTTCGTCAACAAGCAAAATTGTCGCATCAGGGGCTCGGAAAACCCAAGAGTTATTGTTGAAAATCCTCTCTATCCTCAACGTGTGACTGTTTGGTTCGGTTTATGGTCCGGCAGAGTCATTGGACCTTACTTTTTCGAAAATGAGGCTGGAGCAACAGTTACGGTGAATGGATCGCTATCGAGAGCTGATTAATGATTTTTTTATGGCCGGAATTGGATGGAATTGATCTGGACAACGTTTACTTTCAACAAGACGGCGCTACGTGCCACACAAGCAACGAAACCATTGATCTTTTACGATTGAATATCAAAATAACACCTCTTATTGGAAAACCCTGTACTATGTATGTTACGGGAATAAAAATAATTTGATTGCTCGTAATCACTATTTTGAAATTTACCAATTGCTTTAAATAAATCTACTTTCATGCGAAATGCATGTGTGTATTATATTTTTTCATTTTATAATATTTTTCATCACCACATTTATGTGATGATCAAAACAAAATACTTTTACAATGCACTTAAAAAAGACATAACGTTAACGACTGCATTTTGTTTGTTTCCACCAAATATGTTTTAATAAAATTCCCACAGTCTGTTCGCAGCGACGCGACGTTCCAGCGATAAACTCAATTAAACGTAAACATACATATTATTCAACTTGACATTATAACTAATTAATCCAACACATTTTTCGCTACACCAGAGCGTTAAAATAAATAATTAATACATACATCCTTTAGGTGTCATTCCCTTTACAACCATTTTTTATTGGTATAATAAACAACGCAACAGCATAGGAGAGATATATCTCAAGTGACCCATTATAAAAAATACACTTACTTTATGACAGTCATTTCATTAATATTTATCTAACCGCGCCTAGTAGCTGCAAGGAGGGAAAAATGTTTAAGAATTATAATAAAACTGGATTGAATTATTCAAGTTTATTTATTCTTGTTTTATTTAGATGAAGCCCGTTTTACAAGAGATAGATAGGTTGATGTTAATGATTATAAAAATTTTAACTCAAAACATTTATTTATTTATTATGTGTTATTTTAAATAGGTACATAGTTATCTATGACCTGATACAATGCTAATACAATGTATTATTTAAAAAAAAAATGAATAAATCAATCACACATATTTGTCATTTAAATTTCTTCTGGTAATTCGCCGAATACTCGTATCTTCGTTACTTCGTACATCAACGACTTTTGACTTTTTTGTGTGTGTTTTTTTTTCTGAAAGCGAGTTTTATTTCATAACTTGAAAAAATTGTATTCATCAATTTAAAAATTCACATATGTTTGAAGAACGAATGAGAACTAGAGCCTTAAGACAGTTACTTGTAAAATCTATTAACATCCCAGTTTGTCAAACCTCTTATGGGCAAAGAAGTTTTAAATAAAATGTTATCAAGTTATTCAATTCTCTACGTCCTGACATTAGAAGCAAGCAAATCAAAAGTTCCTTAAAAAGTAAAATCATTGATTTCCTCCAATAAACGTACCCACTAGAAGTATTTTATAACATAATTATATTTGTGCCTACTGTGTGTTTTTATTTATTTATTTATTATTATTACATTTATTACATACAAGATATACAAATATAAAAGGAAGCTTTGACTGTCCAACTAGGAAGTTTCCCGTTTTAGGACAGTCAAATTGGCAGGTTGCGTGTACATAATTCCAGGTAGGTACGTGTAAAATATAAAATAAAATTAAAATATAACATATAAATGTAAGAAAGAAAATATTTTTTTAGGAAAATACAATTTAGCAGTAATAGACAATAAAATCCAGATAGGTACATGTAAAATAAAAAGTAAAAATATAATATATCAATGTAAGAAAGAAAAATAAAAAAATATTTTTTAGGTAAATACAAAATACAAAACCGAAGAAATCAACTCAGACTACGTTTTTTAATAATTTTTCGGAATCTGTCCTACCTAAGTCTAATAACCATTTAGTAATTTTAGTACTGAAGGCTGATAATTCACACAGTTTATATTGAGAGGGGATTTTGTTGTATATTTTTGGTCCCAGGTATGAGAAAACTTTTTGATAAGCCGCAGTATTGCTAGTTGGAATAGAAAGGTCGTTTCTGCTCTTACTTCTGGTTTGATGATTATGATCGACTGTTATCGTTTTGTTTTTATTTTTGTGGACGCAGATTGTTATTTTTTTTATGTAACACTGTCGAACATCAAGCACATTAAACTCCTTGAAGAGAGCGTCGCTCGAGTATCTGAAGGGTTTCTTCATAATGACGCGTAGAATGGATTTCTGTGCCTTCAGTAGCGGGTATAATATTGTTAATCCTGTTCCACCCCATCCAATGCAACCGTAGGTTATGACGGAGTTACAGAGCCCGTAGTATATTTTTTTAATGTCTGAGTTTTTATAATTTCCCGCAATGCTATAAATATATAAATAAGCTTGCGCACTTTATTAGCTGTGTTTTCAATTTGTTGTTTCCATTTAAGATGGTTATCCACTATTATACCTAAATATTTAATAGATTTAACACATTCAAGGGTTTCGCATTTAGAAGTATGGTTATTATTTCCAAGGCTACACTTAATATTATGTATTGTGAGGTGATGAGGTGTTTTGGGTTGACCTGCAAGGGTAGCGCTAAATGTGAGATATTTTGTTTTTTGTATGTTTAGTGTAAGCAAATTACTGTCCAGCCACTGTTTTACTCTGTTTATACCTGTGTTCGCAAGGTGGTGTGTGTCTTTCCAATCATCTCCTTCAAACAAAATAACTGTATCGTCAGCGAACGTGATAATTTTGCCACCAATGTGTTGGTTACAAAGTTCGTTTATGTATATAATAAAGAGAAGGGGCCCAAGTGTACTTCCTTGTGGTACCCCAAAAGTGTATTTTAGTGAAGTGCTAATAGCCTCGTTAATTCTGGTTTGTTGAAATCTATTAGATATATAACTTTCTATCCATTGAAAAGCTTTTCCCTTTATTCCTATATTTCTAAGTCTCTGTAAAAGAATTTTATGAGAAATTGTGTCAAATGCCTTGGCCAGGTCCAGGAAAAGGGCAATAGTTTTCTTGCCACGGTTCATATTCCCTGCAATAGTTCCAGTGAGACATGCGATGGCATCATCCGTTCCCTTACCCGACCGAAAGCCGTATTGGTTAGGACTTAGAATGTTATGTTTCTCCACATATTCGTTTAACCTAGTTTTGAAAAGCTTTTCAATGACTTTGGATATCGCGCTTAATAGTGATATTGGCCTATAGTTTTCTACAAGAGATTTAGGTCCACTTTTGTGAATTGGGACAATTATTGATTTTTTTGAAGTGATCAGGAAATATTCCTGATGCAAAACTTAAGTTGTAAATATATGATAGCGGAGCAGAAATCTGATTTTTAATTTTTTTTAGTATTTGTGTATTTAGACTATCTGGACCCTTTGCATGTGTAGTATTAAGGCTGTTGATTATTTTTAAGACCTCTTCTACAGTAGTTGGTTTAATATTAAATGAAAAAGATTGTTCCTTTGTTTCAATTGTCGATGCTAAAAAGTCTTCCGTTTTCTGGGTTTCTAATAAATTTTTTTTTGCTAGATTTGATCCAACAGATGCAAAATATTGATTAGTATGACATGCAATTGATTGATTGTCAGTTATAATCAAATTTCCGGTATTTAATTCAGTTACAGATGCATTGGTATTTCTTTTACTTTTAGTTATGTCTCTGACAACATTCTACATGTTTTTGCTGGAATTATCCTTATCAAGTAAGAATTTATAATAACGCTCTTTACATTTGCGAATAACGGTTTTGCAAATATTACGGTATCGGTAATAGTTTTGCTGTTTAGTATCGTTCAATGGGTCTCGTTTAGCTATTTTATGAAGGTGATTTCTTTTGTGTATAGATTTAACAATGCCGTTGGTAATCCATGGTGTGAGATGTATTTTACTATATGGAATGCGTTTAGTTATTGTGTGTTTTGTTATGAATGTATTGATTTCATTAATAAAATAGTTTAGAGCATTGTTAACTTCAGTCTCTTTATAAACATATTCCCAATTTTTATTATTAAGATCATTTAATAAAGCCTCATAATCGATAATCTGTTTGTGATTAATTTTATCATTTTTGGGTGTTGAGTTTGGGATACTGATTGCAGTGGTGTAATGATCAGTGATTGTATTATGTATTACAAATGCATTAGAATTTGTTATATTTCTGGTATATATATGATCCAAACATGAGCTTGAGCTACCTTGTACCCTAGTTGGAGAATTAATATTGGAAATAAAGTTACTTTCAGCCATAGCACATAAGTAGTCGTCGGACTGCCTATGCAATACTTCTCCTATAGTATTTATATTCATGTCCCCGATCAGTACAAATTGTGCATAATCCTTAGTTTTTTTTAACTCACCAATAAGATTTTCCAGGAAATCTTGGATGTCATTGAACGATGGTGATCGGTAGATAGCTAGGATACCTAAATTCTCATTAATGTTGATTTTTAAACAATTACACTGATTTATGTTTATTTCTTGTACTAAGGAATTTAATGTGTTGTCGATATATACTACTACTTATATATATATATATATATATATATATATATATATATATATATATATATATGTGTGTATACTATGTACTACATGTATGTACATTTGACTAAAGTTTCACCTGCTTTTTCATATCATTTATCACTGCATTTTTGTCAAACTGAAATTTAATTATTTCAAAATTATTCTCACTTCTCTTAATCTTCTACATTCATACTTCAATTGTATAATAAATAAAAAATACTGATTTTATTTTATCTGTCATTTTCATAATATTTATTGTGTAAACAAAATCTTAGCTAACAACCAATCTGTAAATTGCTATCTCATGGCTTAATGTCTTTGAAAATGTGTCAAAATACGTTTTTTAGTGAAAGATTTACAATTTTATTGCGGCGTTTGATTTTAAATTGTGTCAATAGTGGTAAAATTAAAATTTGCAAGTGAATTCGAGAGGAGACAAAGGATTTCAATCCCAGAAGACATCTGCGAGATAAGACTCATATCTCACCAAGTGGGCTAGAAGAAATAGAAATAGACCTGACTGGTTGAACGAAGTAAGAAGATTCAGGAAGAGCCAGGAAGAGCCAAGAAGAGCCAAAAAGATCCAAAAAGAGCCGAGAAGGGCCAAGAAGACTCTAGAATAGCCAAGAAGACACAAGAATAGCCAAGTAGGGGCGAGAAGAGACCAGACGAGACAAAAAGAGATATGACTAGCCAAGAAGACGCGAAAAGTTGCAAGAAGATTCAAGAAGTTGCAAGAAGATTCAAGAAGTTGCAAAAAGATCCAAGAAGAGACAAGAATAGCCAAGTAGGGGCAAGTAGAGCCAAGAAGAGCCGAGAAGAGACCAGAAGAGAAAAATGGACAAAACTAGCCAAGAAGAGGCGAGAAGTTGCAAGAAGAGACAAGACCGCAGCTCGGTTTGTTCCCCTTTCCCTGATTGGCCTATCTATCTATCTATTGATTAGTCTACCAATTTGAACGTCCATGATTATTAGGTGATCTGTTTCTACAACGTTTAACCTATATGATTAATTCAGATTTTTTTATTTAATCATGTTTATTAATTACATATTAGTGATGTGCCTGACTCATTAGGAAATGCTGTGTTGAGAGCAGGCGCAGTTTATAACATAAGCAGTTTATGATAAAAATGTTCTTATTAAAAGATTAAATAATTATATTCCAAAAACAGCTTCACACCTAATAAAAACATATATATGTTTTCTACTTAATTTGTACGAATATCTCCAAGTTTTGCTACAATTTGTTTTGCTTGTGGATAATACAAATTGCGTTGAGAATATCACTTTCTAAATATCCATACAAAGGCAATATAATACCAGATGCACTTTACTTAGCATATAATTATTCTCAACCCGTTTATGATACTACCATTACTGGTAGTATTATTACATATACTGATTATACAACGATACGGTAAAATTATTGTAAATAAATTATGTAAATACTCTTAGTAAATTCGTTGCAGATTGCAGGTAGAGGATTTGTCTGTGATATTAAACCTTATTGGTATGGGTATGAAGCAACCAACAACGAGGTAAACGGCTTTCGGGTTCAAGTATTTGCCCATTTGGTGATGTAATTGCATCAATATGTGAATTTGCTTCATTAAACAGGTTTGCATACGCCGAGGAGTATTGCAAATCACTATCTCTTGAAGATGGCGGGATGCTATATTCAGGTTTCCCCAAATTCGAAACCTTTGGATATCAAGAATCTTCTGCGTCCTTTTTAATATATTCGCCGATTCACCATTCTTACGCATATGCATTCCGGGCATGTGGAATGCCGCACGAAGGGGCTAGCGACAAATATTTAGTTATCTGTTTACGTTTATTTTTATAATCTCCGTGGTAGAACGGTAAGAAGTTGAAGATAAAATTAACGCACGCTTATGCATGAACCTAAAAGCTCTGGACAGAGCTTTCGTGCGATTTTGTGTGAATGGCAATGAAGCCATATCTAGGGTGAGTGGAAATTGCCTAGCGGCCATCTTGCATGACTAACTTTTGAACTGATTTGTATGCAAAGTGGTGCATAATGAACTATTATTATTTTATTTTTGTGTTGTTATCGCAGTTGTAACGGCTTAAGATTTTTTGGAGTATTTGATGAGACAAAAAATTGGATAACTCATCAAAAAATTTCGTTACGTATAATTGACATTTTTAAAAGAACTTCTTCCTCACCCGTGGCTTCAAATTATTGTCGAATTGCTCCGTCCTGGGCTTTTAAAGTCCATGCGTTTATAAGATCCTCGCTAACACTATTATTAAGGCGATGCACTACGTCGTGTAATATTTTAAATTGAGCCGCTATCAATAACAACCCTTACGTAGATGGCGATAAGGTTTAAATTCCCGCTTAACACCATCCGCCTGTTTTGATTTATGCAAGAAAAAAACATGGCCAAAAAGTGCCTTTTATTTAATTTTGTGGATGTTCAGGCATAAATATTTAACAATAAAAGATATAAATTTGTTTTAGACCACTTTAATTTTAATTGTACTCTACCGGTTTCGGAAGCACCCTTCCTTCGTCAGGAGAATATTAAAACTATCCTATGACACAAAATGTTGACAGATATATACACAAAAAATATAATTTAGGTGTTTGAGTGGGATGTTAACAATTATATTTTTTGTGTATATATCTGTCAACATTTTGTGTCATAGGTTAGTTTTAATATTCTCCCGACGAAGGAAGGGTGCTTCCGAAACCGGTAGAGTAGGTACAGTTAAAATTAAAGTGGTCTAAAACAAATTTATATCTTTTATTGTAAATTATGACGAGCCACAAAGTAAATGCTTATTACAAATATAAATATTTAATTTTTTCCCGATCATTTTATAAATAACTTAATTTGCCACATCAAACAATAAAATTATAACCGAAAATGGGTTTGTAAGTAGGAAATTTTGAACTTTAAAGCAGTTTTCATAGGCCTTATACATTATTTTTTTCTGGGCTTATAAAAAGACTTATCTAAAAAATATTCGATTATTTCAAAGGCCAAGATGTATTCTACTCGCAGTATTTAATTAAAGCATCTGAAACATTTCTAGGCGACCAAATTTTCAAACCAAAAACACATAATTTTGCAATACTACGTATGACATCGCCTTAAACCGTAGTCTTTACCTGTGTGTAAGTTTTTATGAGGGTTCATTATTTTTTTTCCGAAATTGGCACCTAAAAATAAATTTGGTTAGTAGTTAGGAGGTAAATTTATTGAGTAAGGAAAATATGAAGCTTAGAAGCCACTGTTGAAGACCCTGCGCAGAAAATTCCTACAATGGATGCTCTGCAAGCCGTAGTGAACATTACCTTTCTGCGCAGTGTCTTCGGCTTATGTCGATTGCTTACAGATACCGACCCAGTGTGACGACGGGCTTACTATACCCGAAGATCTTATAAATGTGCGTTGACTCAACCTACTTTGAAATAATTATAGAAACAATCGCTATTTCAAAACACATAATTAATGTGTTTATTTTAATATTCATGTAGACATTCTTATGAGATTGCACTGCAACATGGGTGCACCCATGGATACTAATTTAATGGGTTCCGCATTCCAAAGACCAAGCGTGGATAATTACAGGAGATAAAATAGGTCACCATGGTAATTGGTAATGTATGCAAAAATGCGTCTCTATAAAAAAGATGTATGTAGATCCCTGAGGCGTATGTGTGGTAAAACCAGGTACCTATTATCATATAAGGAATGTGGAGATCTGCAAAGAAAGCAAGGCTGATGTAAACGTAATGAGAAAGATTAAAAAGGGACGCTTTGGGCATGTAGAGAAGAAGACATGGCACGATAAGTTGAATCAGATACTTGAGTCGGTCAGAATAATAGAAGAATGTGCATGAGACGATGTAGGAATGAATGTGAATGAGGCAAGGATTGTGTGCCAATACCGAGTTGTTTGGCGGTTCGTCCTATCTGCCTACCCCTGCGGAGAAATGGCGTTATGGTTAGTTAGTTATAATGTATTTTTTACAAACATTTTTTTTTGTAAATTCCTACTTTTTTGTATGTGCTTATACGAAATAATATGTATATCTCCGGTTATTGTGTTTTTTTACTGTACTGTTATTTATTTCTATTAAGTTTTATAGGTTCTTTATATTAATTACCTCTCCTCTTTATTTTGTATTTAGCCTCTGAAATTTATATTATTATTATCTCCTTCAAGTTTTATAAATTCTACGTCACTCATCGGGATCACTATGTAGCAAAAAATGTAAATATATATTAGTAGGTATACAGTGTGAAACAACACGTACCCGAAGGATTTTAACCTGCGATTCCTTAGCAAATTTCCAGTAAAAATGAAGAATCATTTTGCTTTCCAATGATATGTTTTATTTCAATTTAAATCAAACAAACAAAAAATCCATCACACCTTGCCACTGATTAGTTGGGTACAGCATAGCGGGTCACGTGATACGCACTCCGTCTCGTTCAAGCAGCACGGTAACAGACGAGACAGAGTGCGCACAACGTGATCCGTCGCGACGTATAGCAGTGCGATCAGTGGCGACGGGTGCTAGATTTTTTAGTTGTTGGTTTTAATTGAAGAAAATATGTCATCGAAAAGCAAAATTACATCTTCATTTTCACTCCAAATTTACCGAGGAAACGCTGGTTAAAAACCTTCGGGTAACGTGTTGTTACACCCTGTATAATATGTGTATATACGTCACGCTGCAGTATGCATTCAGAGAACAAGATAACAGTCTGAGACTAATGCACAAACAAAAAATGATTAGATACCTATATTACCTACTACTTAGTTGTTTTAGCACGAACACGCTAAGTAACATAACAAAATGAAGGTATCCACATATCATGTTTTGTATAAATATTATAGCGGACATTTTTCTTCCGGCAATTCTCAAGTTGCTGATCGGCTAATCGCTACTCGCTACTCGCGAGTCTGCTAGTCGCCTGCAGTAGAAGTGTGTCGTTCCGCTCATTTTTCGGACTCGAATCAGAGTCCGGACTCATTCTAAAGGACTCGATTCATTGGATTCGCTCCGACTCCTTCGAATCAAGGCGATCAAACCACTCCGCCGGACTCATACTACAAAACGAATCAAGCGAGTCCGGCGGAACGGTTTGAGTCGGAACGTTTGAAATGAGTCCGGCGGAACGGTTTGAGTCGGAACGTTTGAAATGAGTCCGGCGGACTCAAACTAGAAACCGTTCCGCCGGACTCATCTTGATTCGATTGAGGTTCGAGTCCTGTGGACTTGAATTTGAATCAGCTGGATTCGCAGAACCCGGTGGAACGTCACAATGAGTGTCACGAAATAATAATTTTGTGTATCCTGTTATCTGTAAGGCTTGCTTTAGACTTGTAAGTTTTTTCGTAAATTTACAAGTCTAAAGCTAGCCTTATACCTACTTCGCAACTCGCGATTTTCGAAAGGTAAAGGATTAGTTACACATATTATTATTAACTACAGGAAGGATACTTAAAAATACAAAATTTGCAAGATTAAAAAAATGTCAAATTGAAAAAAAAAATCTATTTAAAAAAAACAAAATTTTCAAAAAAAGTTAAAATTTTCAAAAAAATCAAAATTTTCAAATGAGTCGAAATTTTCAAAAAAAAAATCAAATTTTCTAAAAAATTGGAATTACCCAAAAAAGGCAAATTTTCAAATAAAATCTAATTTTCAAAAGTTTAAAAAAATTACCAATTTAATAAAATAAGTAGGTTTATTTAATAATTTCTTTATTTGCTTCACTCAATTCGTGAGGTACCCACCTTTCAAGCTTTTTCACATTCCCAATTTGCTTCAAGTGGATTAAAACAGTTTTATCACTAACACCGCAACCTGCAGCTTACTCGGACAATTACAATATATATATAATCTACAAATTTAATTAAGGAATATTAAAACATGATTAAATTGTTAATAATAAAGTCAGCGCCGTCAGCGGTGACCCCCAGCTAAAATACTAATAACTGCTTTAATTTTGTGTTTGAAAAATGATCTTCACAAAGCTAAATAATTAGACTAGATAAGACCTAAGTAACGTTGGCGCGAGTTTACTGGAACGCAAATTTGCCCTATGCAGACCAACAAAAGGAAAAAGCAATGCTTGTTGCTATCTTTTGACTAAGACTTACTAAACTTTCTTTTTGAAAAATATTTTCGTCAACCAGTGCAGATCAACAATCCAAACACAGTTCGGTTCGAGGTGCGAGTTTCGAGCGAGAGGCGAGAGCGAGAGGTGAGAGTGAGTCCGGACTCGATCCATTTTATTTTGCGGACTCGGATCGATTCAAACGCCTTCGGACTCGGACTCATTTGATTCGCTCCGGCCGGAACGACACACTTCTAGCCTGCAGTCGCCTGTCTGCATCGGTTTCGTGTGGTCGCGTCTCGCTTTCACTTTCATTAAACAAACTGCTTCTGTGATTTCTTTTTCGGAAATGTTTTGACTGGAACCGCTTAAATACATTTTCAATTAGTGAACAACTGATAATAGCCTCATCCTATCTGAAAAGTTTTGTAAAGAGTTACATATTTGTGCCGGTGAGAGCGAAGTAAGACAGTGCAACAATTTAAACCTTGAACCTTACCCGTTAAAACTTTAAACAATCGCTTTCCAGTGGAATTTAGCATATAACTGTGTACGTTGATTTATTCATCTTTATAACTACTGTTATTTCAAACTAAGAAGTAATAATTTATTATGATATAAGCTTATGCAAGGCGGGTAGACTTAATTGCATTCTTAGCTATAGAGAAAGTGCTGATAATTTCGTTCGTTCGTGCTGTGAAATTTACCTAAAAGATTCGTTGTGTGTATTGCATAAAATGTGTATATATAGTTAGGATATATAAGTGTTGTGTTGCAAAATCGTTGAATAAACTGTAGCAGTTCAACAAGAGGTCTACATTCCGTTGGATCCATTGTTAATCGAATAATAATGTTCGCCTACATGTAAGTAGATATCATCTGGTAATCATTCGCCAATCAGATTTTACACTGAAACTCCCACTAGGATCCGAATAAGAAACATCACTGACCCTCACAATAAACTAATACAAATATCTTTGTAGTCCTCAAACACTTCGCCCCACATTTCTACCCACATCGCTTGTTTTTTTTTATGTCAGTTATTTCACTTTTAAAAACCGGTTTCACTCTTTAACCTATAAGAACCGAGGAATAATCATTCAATGGTAATTAAACGCTGTATTTGTATGTAAGAATTGTGTTGTGAAATGCTCGTATTTCGGTGTAATCACAAACACAAGTCGAAAAGTGTACCTATACCGTACCTATTCATAATTTTAAATAAACCTGCTTACATCGCTTGGGGACTGAGGAATAAATTGAAATTCACTAGTAATTTCACATTTTCCAGACCATTTTTATGAATAAGAATATTTTAAAAGGGGAATTTTAGAATCATGTGTGACTTACTTTTAAGTAATTTAATATAATGGTAAAAATGCTTTACTTACGAATGCCACGCGAAATAGGACTTCGATTCAATTTATAATTACAATATAAAACAACTAAGTTTAGTTATCGGGGATAGAAAATAGTTAAAATAAGGTATTTCGTTCAAATCAAAACTAATATTTTATGTCTTTAGTTTGGCGGCCATCTGTAAGTTGATAGAACTGTAACCTATAAATACTTTTTTATGTGGGTTTTTTGATTCTTAGCTTGAATTTTAAAAGAAACATTGTTTTTGGTAAATATGCGTATAAAGTGTTGTAGTCTTAAGTAATCTAAATTTTATCGAATTCTGCGTAAGCCTAGGTATACTTAGGAAGTTAGTACCTCCCACCTCAACACTTGGAAGGTGGGTACGCTTATGCGAACTTTTTGTTCACTGATAAAAAGTTATCCACTGTTTTTTTTCAAGCCTTCATGTTCGATAAAAATAAAAACATTTTTTCGGATTTGAGATTTTTGAGAGTGTTTGGGGTATTATGCCGTATCGCCGTGTTGCCACCTCATTATTTAGCCAACGTTTTGGACAGCGTTACAGTGTTCATCATCATGTCAGATGCGTAATTTTATTAATTAATGATTAGGTACTTAAATGCCTACCTACTTAATTATAAACATATAATATTTTTGCTATGTTACTTTTTTATTTCAAATTAGGAATCATACAAATTGTCCCAAGAAACGTGACTATCTCAACGACAATTCTTTTTTATGCTATCTTCAGTTAGGTAAGCACCATAATATTGAAATTCTCAGTCAAAGTTAGCCACCTAGTCAAATTAAGACTTGCTTGTTTGATTAATAACTCTCCATAATTTTTTTTTGCTAGCTACTTGCAGACAGATAACAGTTACTGTCACAAAGCCAGTTACAGGTCAATCTGTGAGAAATAGTTAGGATGCAGGCGAATTCTCAAGTTATTATTTTATAAAATTATCTTTTAATTACTGTCTGTATCTGTGTTTTCTCCTTAAATAAATAAAAAGAAGAGTATTCACAACAGCTATTCTATTGTTTAGACACTTTAGACGATTAGGAGTACCCCAAGGATCAAATTTAGGCCCACTACTCTTTTCTATATTTATTAGCGATATTTCAGTAGTTATTTTGCGCTCTAGGTTTCTTCTTTTCCCTGATAAACGTTTTATTTTTAGAAGTACTATCTTTAGAAGACAGCCATCGACTCCAGTCAGATATATACAGAATTGTGACTGTAGTGAAAGGAATCGGATTGAGTTTAATATATCTAAATGTTTAATTTTGTCATACCTGGTATTGCTGATGTAAAATGGACGCCCGACGTTGAAAACGAGCCTCCGCCATGAAGGATATTGGAATCGTGTTAGATAGTATGCTGAGATTTCGCCAAAAACTGTCCGAAAAAACTGCAATCATCATTTATAACTCCATTATTGCTCCACATTTTAATTACTGCTCAACTATCCTTTTTCTGTGTAACGACCGAGAGCAAAATAAATTTCAAATTCTCCAAAATAGGGCAATGAGAACAATACTCAGACGAAATAGATATTAAAAAGTAAATAAAATGTTAAACGAACTAAATTGGTTAACGGTGAAACAGATGTTGACCTTGAACACGATGATATTTGTACACAAAATAGTAAACAACCTGCTACCCAAATATTTTTCAAATAAAATTGTATACAACAAGGACATACACAAACATAAAACTAGAACGTGCAATGAAATCAGGCTAACAAAAAAGGACAAGACGAATACACAGAACAGTATATTCTATAAAGGGATGAAATACTATAACGCGCTGCCGGAAAACCTAAAGACTGCCCCAATTGAAAAATTCAAGAAGTTGTGTAGAAGCCACATGAAACAAGAAAAAACATAGAATATTAATATGTAAAAAATAATTAGTCATTTGTAAACTTTAATGAACAAATTGCTAAAATAAAAATTAATAAAAAAAAAAAAATAAAAAAAAAGATTTCATGCTCACATTGAGATGGCTTGTAGTACTTCATTGAGAATTCTAGGCTTGTTCTACGTACTCCAAAGGATTTTAGAGAGAATCCGCGCTGCAATTGCTACTGTGACTCCTGATATGATTTAGCGTACCTGGAAGGAAGGTTGATTATCGCTTAGATATTTTCCGTGCGACAGGGGGCAGGGCCGGCCCAACGCGGGCGCAATTGTAGCAGTCCGCTCCGGGCACCGAATTGCCAAGACATACCCTTGAGATTATTTTTCATAAACATTAAATATTTTGTTATATGTATTAGTAGGTACTTACAATTTTTTTACAGACATCTATTATTAAAAGAGAGTTAATACCAACAGGCGGGGAAAATAAATGTTTTTTTTTATTAATGGTCAACATACAAAAAATGCGCTACACAAAAATTCAAATCATCCGAATATTATTGATTACAGTGATCACCTACCTAGGCGTCTACCGGTTTCGACAAGGGGCGCCAAAATTTTACTCGCGCCAGCGCCGTTCGGTCAAGGCTTGTCCTGACATGGTGAACTCATAATTTCAAAATTGTTTGAGTAATGTAAAAAAATATATTCGTGGTGTGTTAAATAGTATACCTGTAATACACACTTAGTTATATCGTTTTAAAATCATGGACACCTTTTTCGCTGACCCCGTAGGTAATGAAGCTGCTTATAAACGGCATGCTTTGTTGCTGCTGGTAGATACCACAAACATCCAAATTAGACTTGTCCTAAAATTAAATTTGAGTATCATTTCGACGAGCTGGAGGCAAACCACGTGACTGTATTTTTGGCACCAGGAGAATTCGAGAATGCTTTGAATAAACTATGACGTTAGCCGTACGTTGACCACCGAAGAGCGCACATTGACATAACCAGACCATCCGTAGAAAAGTAAATTTTGATAAATAAGGTAAAGTTTTGCAGCGCTGTCCATTGTGGGACTTTTCTGAATGTTCTTTCTTAAACGAATCCTGGCGTAGCGACGCTATAATTGAGTGAGGTGGTTAAATTGTATGGCGATGTACGATGTGTCAGGCAAGTGTAAGAGAGACAGAACGCGTGCAGAATGGGTTAAAACCAAAAGGTAAGTACCGAGGCAGTACCCACGGGCGACACGTATTTCCATTGAAATAGTACAGTGTGTAATGTGTATATTATCTATTCAGTGGCCTACCCTGGTTAAAAACTCCACGCACGCCACTGATTGGCGAGCATAGAATGATTTATTGTGAAGTAGGTACACTTATAAATAATGCGGTTTTTCTCGAAAAATTCTACTAATTACGAATATTCCAACCACAAAACTCATTGTCTAATAATATCTATGTTGACATGATATTTTTGCAATTCGTTGGAATAATATTAATGAATAATATTATTTTATTTTATTTAAATTTAATAAAATTTTATGAAACTTTTTATAAGTATAAAATCAGCGGTAAGCACCGGATTTAATATTCTAGACGATGAATTAGTAACTTCACGAGGGATTCCTCTAGAAACATCTTAAATATTAGGGATACGTTTGTCAGAAATAATTAAAATAAACCCCATGGAATGATCAATTTTCTATGCTTGGAAGGGCAAATTCGACCGTAGGTCTATTACGCCGGGCCGTTAAGATTCCCACTTTATTTTAGAGATTTGCTAAGGAAAATTCAACCATATTCTGTCCAATACAGCAGGTCCGCGCGTCGCATTTTTGTGTGCATGGCTTCTTCACTTACGTCGTTAAGATTCCGACTTTAATTTAGGGTATTGTCTTATGAATCTTGGTGATATTTTTATTACTGTTATTTCACAGAATTTGAAGAATTCATCGAATTTCAACGTTCATTTTAGGACGGGTTGTTTCGCAGAATTTGAACAATTTATCAAATTTCAAAGTTGATTTTCAAGTTCTGTGAAAATTATATTCAAGTTCTGTGATTATATCATTACTGGCCAGTTGTTTCACATAACTGAAATGATGAAAGAACTTGAATAGAACCTTCACAGTGAAACTTGAAAATCAACAATGAAATTTGATTTTCAAGTTCAGTGAAGCATTGTTCAAATTCTATGAAACAACCCGTCCTTAAAGTTTTGTGAAAGTCCTACTCAAATTCTATTATTATATCATTATGGGAGGCGGGTTTGGGAACCACCGTCCCGGGAACTATATGAATAATCAACACCTCTGCCATAGGTCACCCCAAGTGGTTTGCTACGTTTGGTGATTTAGCAGGGGTGCCCGGGTTCATCGGGTGAGGTGTGTTGAGGATGCGCCTGCCTACCAGCTGCGTGGCGTGCTAGATCGGGAGAGATTAGTTTTGGGAAACCCTTTGACCTCTCCAACTGGTCTCTTGACCCATCGCCTTACGCCGCAGCGGGACAAACTGATCCCTAGATTCCTACCCACCCCACATACCTTTTTCCTTCCCAGAACTTCCTCTCCATCCTTTTCTAAAAAAAGACCCCCACACAGCATCCCTGAAGATGACATAGGTCCCGAGGGAAATTATTTTCCAAATATACATCCACACAATTCTGTCTCGACACACCCTCCTTCAATCACATTCATAGAATAATCGTCTCACTAATATTCATATGTCTATGCGTCTCACACATTCATACTGTTATTCCTGACTTGATTATTGACTGCCTCCTTAGTTGAATGGTTACGAAGCTTGGCTACGAATCCGGATGTCGCGGGTTAAAATCTCTGGGCGAAAGTAAATTTTATTGATTAATTTGTGTTATTTCTATTTATTTTGATGTATATTTAAAATAAATTCCTTCAGGGCCTATGTCATCTTTGGGGATGCTGCGTGGAGGGTATTTTTAAGCAAAGGAAGGAGAGGAAGCTCTGGGAATGTTAAGGTATGATTGGTGGGTAGGAATCAGTGTGTCCAGGATTGACAGACTTATGAATCCATCCCTCCCACTGAGTGCAAGACGATGGGTCGAGAGAGACCAGCTGGAGAAGTCAAATGGTCTACCCATACCGGCCTCTCGCGATCTGGTTCGCGATACAACTGGTGGGCAGGGATCCACCGCCAAGACCAACATCTCACCCGAAGAACCCAGGTATACCTGCACTAAAAGTTGCAAACCACTTGGGGTGACCTATTAAGAGGTTAACCTACGCTTCGACACTTTTTAATGACATTAAGGCGAAACTTAATGCTATATCACTATTTTGATTAATCTTTATAACGAATTGGTGTACATTATGTATACAAAAAAAAATGATTCAGATAAAATGAAGGTCTTCCTATCGTTTCGCTTGAGTAGAATACAAATAAATAAATAAATTAGTCAATAAAAAATATAAATGTAAACTACTAAAAATTTTTTTTTTTCAATAGAAATGTATGAACGCATTAAAGAAACAACTTTAAAAAAATACAGTATTATAGCTAAGATTATATGTGACAGTTTCACTTGATTAACTTTTTTGCTTTCTTATAAAATTATTTACAAAATAAATAAAAACCAGTTTTGTACTTTAAATCGAACGTTTCTAGGCTCCGTTTGTCAAGCGATTTTAATGCCTATTACCTACAATATAAGGGATACCAAGAATATACACATTTTTGGCTTGTAGCTTCCTCTTTAACAACTGATATAAATAACCTCATAGCGACCGATACTCGAAAACGAAAGCTCGAATCATAAAAAGTTATGACCCGCAGCAAAATCGAATTATTGATATAGATTTACTCATTTCCCGTTTGTACTTCGAGATTCCGTACGCCGTGTATAAGATTTCAGAGTAGTAGATACTTCCAGCATCGCCCTGGTGAAAGACCACCGTGCAAAATCGAAACGTTGCTTGAAATTGCTTTAGTCATGTTTGGTGACCAGATCTGATCAGCCAGGTACTTGTCGATCTTTCCCATTTCCTTCCTCTCCCTACTCTTCATTCAGCCTCCTAACATAATTGGGGATGCCGTAGTCTCACTGGCTCCAGAAGGTTTGGACGTTGGGTATCTTGCATGATACTCACGTAAAAAAACTAAAAATCATCTACTCAAGTATTTGATTCAACTGATCATGTTGTTTCTTCCTTAGGCATCCCCGACCCCTACCATTAATTTTCGCCTCATATATATTCTTCTTACGCTCCTTTCTTCGTTCACCTGCTCTACATGCAAAAAACCATCTAAGCTTCCCTTTCTTAATCTTAACTATAATGCTTTCATCAGTCATCTTTATCTAATTATTTTTCTTATCAACCCTTTAATATTGAATAAAGGTTTTAATCATTCAACAATATGTGAAAACTAACATTCCTACATTATATGATGGAGAATTCCTACATTATTGGATTAAAAGAATTGTATACAGGGTGTATCGACACGTACCCGACAAACTTTAACCAGCTATTCCTTAGCACATTTGGAGTAAAAAATGTTATGGGCACTTTGCTGTCCGGTAACATTTTTTTTTAATAAAAAAATTATTATTCATATTTTTACTACATGTCACCAATGTTTTATCCTTTGTCAATGTTTGAAAACCCGGCTGGCAATATTTTGTTCGAGTTTCGTTGAATAATGTACGTACGTACCTACGTTGGCGCGCTTTTACAATCACAACGAAATGGCACGGCACCATTCGTCTCATTTTTAACTATTATTATTTAGTGTGTACGAAAGAGCGAGGACACGTTTTGACACACTTGCTAATAACAGCTGTTAAACACGAGAAACAATGCAAATGACAGTGACGGAGTGTGGATTTTTTATTTATTTTTTGTTTATAATGGGAAAAAAATGTTAGCGGACAGCAAAGCGCCCATAACATTTTTTACTCCAAATGTGCTGAGGAATAGCTGGTTAAAGTTTGTCGGGTACTTGCCGATACACCCTGTATAACAAAAAATATTTTTTTAAATACTTCATATATGTTTTATATATGGGTAGAACTTGGTGGAAATATGATAATATTTGTGTAAAATTTGGAATTGGAATCAGTCTCCGAATACTTAACAGATGTTATCGATCAGACGTGGAGAAAGTTGCGTTCAGTCGTCCAACTGAAATTCCCCCGTGCACCTCCATATACTGTAATTAATTAATGATTTTTATGCCCGCAACTGTTGCAACACAACTGTCTCCGTAACTAAAGTATCTCGTCTGCGAGCGCCCTAAGTGTATAATAACAAGAGTATAAAAGAAGTAGGTATTCCTAGTGAATTAAGTAAGTAACCACAGATATAGGAATTAATAGACGAGAAGATAATGGCGAGGGGTAAAATCAACTGTTGATGAACGAAGGGGGTGAAGCTGACTGTGATTCGTCAATAAATCAATCTGACAGTAAATAGGCATCTCGCATTATAATATCACCATTTACTTCTTAAAAGTAAAATCTGCTTTTGAATGAATAGACATTTTTACATGGGAGCGCAAATTACTCGCCACGTTATGAACAAATTTTAAGTCCAAACTCGGCAAAAAAATTCGGTTCTATTTTCAGAGTCGAATATTTCGTTTAAGTATTTAGTTAAGACACTTTTATAAATGTTCATAATTTACTTCCCAGCAACCAACCAGCTTTGTGTTTCGCGTCCAGACATGTTTCTACAACTGATCCATATTATACGATGTGAATATGCTTAAAATAAAGTAAAATAATGCTTATATATGGAATGTAATACGACAATTGGGTTTATTCTCTTTTTCACATCTATTTTTACAAGTTTTCATAGCACAAGTCAACATTTTGCCGTGTTATTTCGTAAAATGAACCGATGGTGCCTCGACCATAGTTCGCACAAGAATGATGACGTCACGTTTTCAAATTTCACTTGAGGCCATACGCGAGCACAGCCGGCTCCAATGGAACCGGTATGGGGAGTGGGGATAATACGCTTTTAATCACTTAGGGCAGGTCTACTAATATTCATATGTCTATGTAAGTAACAGTATTCATTGACCGTCCAAGTGAAAAGTAATACAGATCGATAAATAAAATTAGATATCTACATCAAAATAACAGTACAATAATTCAAACTTGGTAATATTGCTAATTGAACACTGTGAAAACCAACCTAACGTCTAACTTAGCAACAAACTATACAATGCACTTCCACTTGCTAATAGACAGAACACAAATTATTCTATTTATTCTAGATATAATTTAGACACCAGTCTTAGATCATCAGCCAAGACAGATTAAATACCAACGATTTTTTTAAACCTGTTTATAAGTATGTACCTATTTCCATTTTTGTTTTAAACTGCTTATGTTATAAACTGCGCCTGCTCTCAACAAAGGATTTTCTAGTAAGATACACTACATCACCAATCTTATGTAATCTCAGAATAAAGAATAGGTATATGTTTTTTAATATTATAATAAATATTTAATATAATAATTTGTGCTGTAACCAAGAATTTATCTTATAGTTTTTTTCTATGCATTTTATATCTTGTACAAGACTTTTTTCTCACTGATAAGAGTGTTAGCAGTTGCAATGTTCTCTTCAACCAACAATTTGGACAACGAAGGAAACATGAATAAGCTGGAAGTTATTCAAAATAGAGCAACGGAAAGGCAAATATGCAAAGGAATCAAATGAGAGAAGAACTGAATTGGTTTCCAATAAAAAAGAGACTGCTGTATAGTGTGTTATTTTTTGTACATAAAATTATGAATAACCAATTGCCTAAATACTTTAAGGATGAAATAGTATTCATAATTATGATATCAGAAATATTAATCAGATTTGTCATTGTGTACTGCAAGAGCAGACACCTCATCCTCTTCTATACAATCTAAGTTATCTTGTACATAATCTATGTATTATACACAATGTATTTCTTCTAATTATACCCAATCATCTTCTACATAATCTATCGGCCATTTCCATTTCCATTGTAATTTCCTCATCAAACTTCTATTCGTCGAATTCATTATTTTACAACCGAACGCTCAACAAGTCTAATTACTGCGTAAGTTACAAATGATCAGCAAACTTATTCTATGGTTCATGTAAAATTATTACTATTTATTTAATTAAAATTGTTAAATATTCTAAGTATGACATTAAACGACTAAACCAACCACATTCTATTGATAATGCTACTACTTATAATATTGGTATAATTCATTACATTTAATTTATTTATTACATTTTCAGTGTCATGTTCGTTTACAAACACTTCATTCAATGGTCAAAATTATAAAACTATTATTATCTCAAAGATAACATAAACTATATATTAAAATCTAAAAACTATCTAATCAATTTACAATTTGTCTTTAGCTCTAAAATAATAATATTAATTTTTCAAATAATAATACGAGCATGTTGTATTAATGTTATAAAAAAAATCTAATGAAAATGAAAGGTCAATGAACTCTCTTGTCCTGTTTAGAAAGGTAGGTACTAATATTTGGAAATACCTGCATTGCTATGATGTTATTGTTTTGATTTTGTGAATTGTCACATTTTATCACAAGAAAATTACTATCTTATTTTTTTTTTCAGACCAAAACCCAAAACGGAGACGTTTAGCCTTACAACACAGACCATATTGCCCAAGGTAAACAACTAATTTTATATTTATTGATAAAACTTTGGTTCCATTGGTTTTTATGTGAATAAATTTATTGAATAGCAAAAATAAAATTACTATCCTGACCACATGAAATATAATAACTTTTCGAACTAAAAACATAAACTAATAAAAACTTTGACATATGTTTTAATAAACCAAACAATAATAACCTTGTCAGATTTGACAGGTGTAGCAGCTGTTGATCTTGATAAGCTAGAGATGTCAGAGCAATAACAAACAACAAACCCCTCTTTTTTCTCTTATCTAAGCTGCCCACTTCCGTTTTTCGTATGACGACATCTACATTGCACTGTGCAAAGTGCGATAGCTGAGTCGAGAACCAACATTCTGTAATTTCTTTATGCCCCGCCAGATGGTAGCATTCTCTATGATTTTCACATAGAAAAACTGCCCTGTTTTTGTCGCGTAATATTACTATTTTAAAAGTTGTGAAAAACTTATAAACAGCGCGTACATTGTGGATAATATGTTAATTTGGTAGTCATTATAATAAACATGGGAAATAAGACTTGTGCTGAGCTGACACAGATTCTCCTGCGAATGGAAAGCCAAGACGATTGGGATGAATATAATGCGTGTATTTGGGTATGAGATTTAGTTTTTCTCAGCAATCTAACTTTGTGAACTTTTAAAAATCTTTCTTTTTATATTTGTTTTAATGTTTGACGTTAAATTATTTTTTTTTGTGTCGAAAACTACAAGAAACCGTAATATTTATTCATATAATAAATGAACCCGAGTACGAAAATTGTATTTATAAAATTTCTAAAGTTCTGCATGGGTAAATTAGGGCCTATGGGGATAGGATATAGTTTACTGTAAATATTATTATATCGCTTATTGTTTTCGTTTTTTAATGCTTGGGTACTATAATTTTACAAAATTTTAACCAAATCATATCCAAAAAGCTTAAATCACTTGTAAATAATTTTCACACATTTTAGTTTTTTTAACAATAATATTTTCTTAGAAGTAAAGGGTGGGTAGTTGGTTGAATTGTTTTTTTCTTGCCAATTGATAACAATAAAATTATTTGTTTACATAATTAGCTTGATGTTTTACGTAAATAGTGCTGGAAAATATTTTAATTTACTTGATTTTAATGATTACTGTGGAGATTTATTTTGAAAGCAGAACTGTGGCACCAAAACGTTTTGTTAAAGTAATTTAAATGTTAGTTCACATTATACATCAAGAGAAAAGTTTTCTTTACCTAGTAACATCCATTAAAATGCGTAATTTCTAAATAGTACAAAATAAAATCGCCATCCACGTCTATATGTTTGTGCGCTTAGTTCTTCTAAACTACGTAACTGATTTTGAAAGGGTTTTCACAATCATTTAGAGAATTTCTTCCTGAAGTTTTATTAAATAATACATGCATATTATATTTATAGAAAGTAGAGAAGAGACGATATTTTGTAATCAAGTCGTAAAAAAAAATATTTTCGGGCATTACTTAATCATTTCAATGGTCAAATAGAAGAACCCCACTTACTTGCATATCCCACTATAATTATATTACATTATCAAGAAAGATTTTCAACATCCATCATCACCATCATGAACTTCCTTTTTTATATGTAACGTCGTTTAATTGCTGCTTTTTTTATAAGTACTGTCGTATTACGAATTTGGAGAAACTGTTGAATTCATTATAAAATTGCGTGTGTCCGCTTTCGAATATAATTTTTAATAATATCATCAAAATTTTGCTGTGTTCACATTTAAATAGCGCGCCATAAATATATCTAGAGTTGCAAAAAATTAAAAATGAGTAACATATTGAAACTAAACGTTTTTTCTTCCTGCCGCTAGATGGCAGTAACTAATAAAAGCTCTCCGAAAATTGCAAAAATAATAATAACACGTAATAATTTAATATTTTCTATGCAACTAACAAGATTGTTCTCATTTGATCTTTGTTTAGAATATTATCTTGCTAAGAATTATGGTAATTGCGTTTCCCGGTCTTTTTCGAGAGTGCCCAGTGTAGATTTTTGAATAGGAAAGGGCGGCTGGGGGGCGGCCGTTTCATTGATCCAGACTCCACTGCGAGTGTGAGGAACACAGCTTTATCACTTCATCTCTCTCTATGTGGCAGTTCGCTGACAGGGTCGGCACTAGAATAGGCAAACCAAGAAATTTACGAGAAATCTAAAATTTGATTTGAGAGAAAGTTAGATTTCAACGAGTTGATCAAATAAAAGTCAAACAACAACGCTATTTTCTAAAACACTGACAATCAAAAACGCTTTTCTTATGTTAATTTAATCTTTCATAGAGGCGAAAAACAGCATCTTTGTTACAGTCGTAGGGTTAGGTTTTACTCTTACTATTATCGAATAATATTGGTTGTACAATGAAATGTTTAGTTTTTGGTATAGCACAAAAAGTTTGTTTTTTCAAATAAGACACCTAATAACTTAATACAACGATAAAATTAACCATTCAGTTCAATATGATAACTGTAGTCATTCTCGAACTTCATAAAATCAAAATTTTTTGAAAGAATATTTTCCAAATAGAGATTGTAACTGTTTTTTTTTGCTTTGGTATTTCACGTTAACTTGGCTCATATAAGTAAGTCTAAATGAGTGTTTTGCAAAAAAATATATATTTAGCAAAATGTTGGGGTATCGTAAAGTGGCCTGGTGGCATACCTGCGCGCCGGCGCTTCTCGCCCCCCTTCCTCCCCCCGCCGCCGCCCCTACCTCCCCCGGCCCTGTGATCCCGCCCCTCTTCTGCGCGCCGCGTGCTCTCAGCTCCCAGCGCGACGCGGTAGCCACACAGAACACGGCACACACAGTCAGCCACTAGCCACTAGTCAGTCATACTGCATACAACCGCGGTCTCTGCGACACATCACACCGCTCCAGTCAGTGTCCTGTAGGTATAACCATAACCTCATGTTCCGCGAAACAAACCGCGTAGTGTGATAACAGTGCTAACATCCTGACAAGTTCTCCCAGTCGTGTTAACTCCGCAAGTCTCGCCAACGTGAAGTTGTTTGCGGGCTGTCACATCTGCTAAGAGCGCTGCGAATGAGTGGCGGTGCTTCGCTCCAGAGCGGAGGATTGTATTTATGTGCATCTAGTCCGGACACAGCTTCCAAACTGTGGGGCTCGGGGGCCTTCTTTCTTCCGCCGCAGGGGATGTACTATCCTGTAAGTATCACTATCATTCATCTCCTAGCTTTTCACTCCACTCACATTCCTCACTCACGCACACTTACACACGAGTAAGATTCCCTGATCAACAAAGTGTATCGCTCAATTGACCGCTTCGGGGAAGGCGTGCGGTTCTGTTTGCCTCTCTCTTCCTCCTCCAATATGACGCACCCGTTTGACTGAGATTCGTGGAGTAAACACGCGCTGTCGATCGCCCTCCTCGCGGTGTACAATGTGTGCGGATTGTTATTATATTATGCTCTGTCTTTGTATCAAGTCCAGCCGCCAGCCGGCCGTGGCCGCCGGCTGACATTTCCACGCTAACCGAGTCGGCACGCTCCGTTTGGCGCCTGTTCGGTGACCTATCGGAGATAGTGCTAACGCTAGTTCTCTTGTCACCCGAGGTTGATAAACACGGGGGGTGTATGGGGTAGTGAAATGGGTGGGTACAGACACCACCTAGCGAGAGGCTGCCGAGTGTTCTCCCAGGGCGACAGCCTCCCTCCCAGCCTCCCTTACCTTGCCTACCACCCCTAGTGTTGGCGATGCAAGCAATCCAAGTAGGGAGCTGCGAGCCCTCCCTCGTGAATCCCTCCAATTGTAGCGAGATGGTGAATTTTACCCTTGCTTCAATATTAATTTCTCTGTAAACATACACAAAGGCAGGCTTCATTTTATTTAATACTTTTTAGAGCGCATTATTTTATTCCGCCCCCCATCATTATTCTCTTCCAATACTTCAATATTTCCAATACTTCAATATTTCCAATGGCGCTCAATATGTTTCAAAACCAGGAAACGTTTCGAATCGCATATCTTTTAATAACATGTGGTGGGTTTATTACCGAAAGATTTACAAGCAAACAATTTTGCCCGAATTCCTTGTTTATGAACATAAACAAAGATGAACACAGAAGCGCGTTCTCGTTTGGATAATAAATTCGGTCACTGACGACCGAAGTTGTCTATAGGAAGTAGATAGGTACATATTAATATTTCTGAGGCAATTTAAGAACGAACCTCGAGTGCCATGCTACATTAATAAAATACCAACACACTCAAACACTTTGTAGCTTTTATTCAATTCACACACACTGGTGAAAGCGCTACATGTGCCCAACAGACCACAGCCAGAATTTAACCAGTAATCCACCAGGTGTGAGTTAAAAATATTCTTCTCTAAAACTATGGCAGAAAAATAGTGCTTTCTCATTTTATGTAATAATTTAATAAAATTATTCTGTCAACTGACGACTTCAATTCACTGATAAAACTTCGTCAAATGAGTCAACGATAAATTTATTTATTCACAATAAGACAAAGTACTTACAAACAGTAGTGGCTCGTGACTTTTGGGTTGCTACAGTGCCAATATTACAAAAAAATTACATTTTTAATGTTGATTGATGTTTTTAAAAAAATTCGAAAAATCGATTTTTAGTATGAATATTTTCAGGAAATCCGTAAATTAAACCAATCCGAAATTTCCTGAAAATCTCATACAAAAAATCGATTTTCAGAAAAAAAATAAATATCGTTTTCAGCTACAATAACATCAGAAATGCAATTTTTAATAATATTAGCACTCTAGTACACCCAAAAATCACGAGCCGCCACTGCTTACAAATAATGTATATTTTTAAGACCATGTATTATTGTATTATTTATTAACTGCAATGATTAATTAATTTAATGCTTTCGTGGCCTTCATAATGATGGTTGCAAAACCCAGATAACCTCTCTCTGTACAGCGCTACAGTTAATTTGATTTCACTATCGTTTTTATGCAGATAAAAAACTGAATATTTTCGTAATTTACTAACGAATAACATATTTTGTCCAGATCACACTGTAAAAGAGAAATTTTTAAGTCATTATTTGTACAGAGTACGAGCAATTATTTATTTCTCGTCAGTACGAATTATTTCATAGATAATATCCGTTAATTCTGTCTTCGGTCTGTGATAATTATTAATTATTTCATTTCACTGAGAAATTATAGACACGCGTCCATTTATTGAGATATACCCTTGAAATGAAAGGGTAAAATACCAATCGCTGGCGTACACCGGTTGACACTATTTTCGTAATAACTTACTTGTTTTTTGCAAAATGATGTTTTTGTAAATTTTACATTCTTATCAAAGAATGGGGTTATATATTTAGATATATCTATTCTGTATAGTTTTCCCAGGATAGCTTCTTATATTCAGAGAAATGTTTTTTTACTCTCTAATTTTATAAAAACATTATATGACTTTTTAAAATCGGAATTATTACATTTGGCATGTAATTTAGCGACGCTCTTTTTCACATATAAAATAAACATGTTTGCAAGTGACGAAACGACAAGCTAAGATAATATGCATTATTTCCTTGCCAACCGAATAAAATATATGTCAGTATGCTATGAGCATTTTAAGGTTCAAAATACCGTAAATCGAGGCGAATGCGGTGAGCTTCTAGCAAATCCATGGTCGATATATTGTCACTATGGGTTAAAGCAATGTAGTACATACAAATCATTTCCCCCAGTTCTTTGGTCACTATAATACTATCAATAAAAACAATCGTAAATCAATGGACTAAGCTAAACGGTAACATAATACACAATAGGTAATTGTAGTAATTAGTCATTATAATAAATTCTTTAAATGATGATTCATAGCTTGTGGCTTCGGATAATTTATTCGCTTTATTACCCATGGAATAATACAAATATATAATAAATTGCTTCTTGAAATCATAACTTACCAATATTATTTTGAGCACCTGTAAATTATACATTTCGGGTTTTCCTGAAAGTGTTATTCTGAAAACTGCGAGTTATAAAACTAAAAAGTTTACACATCTTCAAAGTTTTTGGTTTTGGAAGTCATAAATTTACTTTGTCCCGTTCTTATTTTGCGACATATTGCACAACTTATCTGATTTATGGACGTTTTAGTCCCATCTGATTGCGTCTTCCTTGCCAAAAACTGGAATGAAAGACGGACATAATTCATAATGTTTTCTGACTCACGTAATAATATTATGAACAAAGGTTCCTTACATTCGCAATTAAGTAATCAACACACTGATCAATCTACATTAACATTCTAGTCTAGAAGAAAAAGAAGGAAAATAAATTATAATTTGTTGTTATTATTGGACTTCGTAATCTTATCTACCTCATCGTAAACAACTACTGTAATCTAAATGTTGCATTTTATTTACGTTCGAAGATTATTATAGATAACAAATTCATTGATAGTGTTGAAATACTATCTGCTGTTATTATTATTGTTTACCTTCTTATCATTCATACCTTTGAAACGGAAGTTCCTATAATTTTTATTTGTACTTGACAGAACAAACTAACTACAGGAAGTATACTCGCCGAAGAACTCACTCAGAAGTAAGTTTAACACACGTCCCATAGATTTAACCATGACGTTAACCGTAGGTAGTCGACCTTGGAATGCACATGTTGAAAGCTGTCATTTCTATAGTACAAAATCTCGACAAAAACTTCAAAACGACATCGTCTGCATTCAGAAATGCAACCAGAAATATGATTTGAATGTGTTGGCACGAACACAGACGCAACTGTCGTGTTTGTAAACGTCTCCAGTTTACATCTCGGAGCGCATTCTACCGTGCTTTTGCGAGTATTTTTGATTTCGGTCCAACCTTCTTGCAGCTTCCCATAAAATAGCTTATAGCTTACTGCTTACTGACTCGCATCCCGTGTTTACTATGAATGTAATGTTATTATGGGTAAACCGTGCAGGCGTGGAAAGACGTTCGGCAGGCTTGTATTTCGGAAAGAAATAAAATATCCAACATAAACCATCTTAGGTTGACTGTGTTAGCTCCAGCGAGTTTTTTCGGTCCAGTATATTTATTTATGTACATATTTCGTTTCACCTAACTTCCGACGAGGTCTGGTCAAACTAATGATATTTCTTTCCCTTGAAGTTTTCTAGAAAAATACACCTCTCTTGGCATGTTTATTCATCGAAAAATACTCTCTTCTCTTGATGTTGTTTTAAGATCCCTATAATTTTTGACGCAAAAGGAAAATACTTTCAAATTCAATGATTATAACTCAAATATATGCAACGACCAGACGTCAAAGGAATAAAAGTTAAAATAATTAAAAATACGCACACACTAGGCAAGAAATGAAAAATGTATTAGATAACCTACTGACAAGCATTAAAAGTGACTTAGGCAAATTTATATTGATGTTACAGTACAAAGTAATCATTCGCAGCATCAATTTTATTTATAGAAATTTGTATAAAAAGTTTGTAAGAAAAGATTAAGTTGTGGAAAAAAATCTTGTATTTTCAGCATACAGTGCTATCTTGCAACGCCGCTTGCGGTTGCTTCATTCCTTTCCCATAACAAGTGGTTCGTCTGGCGCTTTTTCTCACATTTATACGTAGCCTAACAGATAGGTATGACAAATTATTATTATTTTTTTTTTTTATATTAACTCCACACAGGAGGCCCTGAAGAAAATAATTTCCCTCAGGGCCTATGTCATCTTTGGGGATGCTGTGTGGAGGGTCTTTTTGTGGAGAGGAAGGAGTGAACATGGGTCTTGAAGAGTCCCATGTTGTAGGAGGGAGGAAACACAGAGGCCGGCAGTTCGTTCCACAGCCGAGCTGTTGAACTTAAGAACGAATCGTAGAAGCGACCCGTTCTCATGTGACAAATGTCAACCGTGTACAAATGTTGGGCGCGCGTTTGGCGTGTATCCCGACTACGCACCGGTGCCGAAGGGATCAATGACGCTAGTTCCTCAGAGCATCTTCCATTGTAATACCGATAGAACAAGGACAGCATACCTACCTGACGCCTGTGCTCTAAAGATTGCAGTCCGTTTGTTAAGATTGGGGAATCTATCAAACGGACCGCCCGTTTTTATAACCCATTAATGAAAAATAAAATACAATATTTCACGGTTCGATGACAACTTTAAAATTTGTGGATTATTCCCTATAAAACCGGAGAAATTTGAATTTATATTAAATACTGAATAAAGAATTAACGCATAAATCACAGTTTACAGATTGTACATGGTCTGAGCGGCTATGTTGTAAATTACGCCCTTCGAATGTGCTAGATATTTTGTAAATATGTTGGTTACATCTGAGGGTTGAAAAACATGCGGAACACATTATGGCCTTCCTTGGTTCTGCAGCTTTTTTATTAGGGTGGATCAGGTATACGCCAGTCTAGTCGATGTCTGCCTCATCTATCATTGCATAATATCATGTTCTATTCATTATTATTTTTAGTAAACTTAATGTTTTGAGACAAGATTTTTATGCATAGCACAAACAAGCATGTAACAAGCAGTAATTGTTGAATGAAACACTAGTATATATTGAATAATTTCGCGGGTAAGAGATAAGCCGCCATAGCTCAGTGGTCAGAGCTGTCGACCGGAAATCGAAGGGACACGGGTTCGAGTCCCGTTGGCGTCATGTATCTTTTATCAGGAGATTTTTCAATGTGGATGAGTGTTTCAGGCGAACAATTATTGCTTGTAAAATAAATGTTCTATTCGGTAAAATATTTTTATGAATGGTAGTTTTTGCTAGTATCATATCGTTTTCCTACCGAAAATACACCGAATCATATGAAATTCACCACTTGGATTGGCATAAACTATTTAATTATTTTTGTAGGTTTTTTTACACCCCTTTGTTCGTAAAATATCACCATTATGAGAGGTTACCTGAGAAGGTACCCTTGGAGCAAGTACCTACCTACCTGATATTGTTGTCTTCAATTGGTTTAATGAACATTGGAACCTAAAACCGACTACCTGATACGTAGGTACTATACTTTACGATAAAGGTAGTCGTATGTCGTATTTATGTACCCCGTCTATTTTGTTGTATTGCAGATGTTTCAACTGTGAATACTGATATTCCCCGAACTAAATAGACGATATTTTATAGCTTGTTTACTGAAGAAAATAAAAATAATTTCATGTGGTATTTATTTTATCTGTTTTATTTGCAGTCCAATTGATGACGACAAGATTTTGAACACATGAACTGTCCGATATCTCGTAAAACCCTCTCAGGTTTTCATCTCCGTATTTACTAGTTATTGATTTAAATTTTCCTTCCTTGACTACGGTGCAGACCACTTGATCAATCGTCAATATTTCACGCGAATAGTTACGAAAAGCGACCATCAAAATTATGGATAGTGACAGTTTTATTGCGCGAATGTTTTTATTGAATACCCGGTAATGAAGGATGTTAATGGTCGTCAGATTAGAACCAGTCTTCCACGTGGGAGGGACTTGTAACCGCCACCGGATTTACTATCCAGCGCCCGTCTTTTTCTTGCTTTATCACCCAATTTTGATATCGAACGTGTCGCATACAACTTAATAGCATTTTGACTCTCGGCGGGAGTGCCATCATCTCGGTCGACTTTAACGACTCGGCGGAGACATTAATTAATTTGGAATCTGTATCGACGGATAAGAAAGCGGTCTCGTTATAGTACTGAGTGACGATGAACGCTCAAAAATGTTGGTCCCAATCTTATATTTATAACTTTACTGTTGCGTGTTTAATCGCACTATTCAATAATTGTGTGTATTATATAATTGTTTATTACACACCTACATGAGCGTTTTTCATTCGCCTTACTCATACGCCATTAACGAGCTTAATCGTTTTACAAAACATTAGTTTATTTAATGCCACATAATATCGAGTATGCCGGTTAACCCCTCCAGCTTTTTAGGGTCATATATGACCGGGCGTCCATATTTTAATATTTTTTTCTAACATGTGGAAATACGTAATTTTTCGACGTTAGAAACAGAAATAATAATTCTTTCCAGTTTGCCTCAAATATTTATACTGGATGCCATTAATAAAATCCTAAAAATAGCCAAAATTAATCATTCATATTTCGCGTCGCTATCGTAATAATCGGTTTAACTTTTAAAATTATTTCTTATTTTTTATTATATGAACGAGATAAAAGTGTAGTTACAGTATAATTGTTTAAAAATAGTAATTTTTTATTTTAAATGCTTACACCAGAAAGATAAATTAATGTACTTTCTAAAACAGTTTTTGTTTTTACGGAACATTAAAAAATAAGATATATATAGCGCATTAGAAATACACAGGAAAAAGCTTGTTTCAATTATGAAATACTTTTGTATTGGCAATTCTCACCAAAGGTACACATTGCTAAGCGATGCAATGCGCGCGGTACTGGGTAGGCCGAATTTAAACTCGATTGACAAGTAGTATGCGATCTGCTGGCAATGCGCGGAATTCGACATCGAGTATTTTTCCAATCAATTCCCGTTGCCATTCGCCCGTCGCCTTTATGCGATTATTGGCGTCGCCACTTCTTTTGTTATATTTTATGCATTCAAAACCTTTACTTTTGCAGCGTTCACATCCTAGCCAATTTAGTATGCAGATTTGGATTAACTTTTCTCTTCAGTAGTGCTAACGCGAATAACTTTGCACTAACGATGCAGATTTATTCAACATTTTAAACATTCTTTCGATTCATTTGAATAGCTGGAGAGATTTCCATGAAATATCTTCGTGTTTGTTTTTCAAGAATTCTCTCCTCCCTATAAAAAGGCAACCCCTTTTGAAAAGGGAGAAGTTCGATATTCGCATGGAGATCTGTTCTGTATTCGTGTGCTTTGCGGCGGGAAGTAATGGATGACGGCTACAAACACAGCCCCGTTACCGCGGCGCGGCGGGTTCATTCGGATTAAGTAATCTCATCAAAATTTCAATTCTCCCTTCCCTAGCGAGAGCCGAGAGCCGTGCCGTCACGCTGCGACAACATTCTTCGCATTTTAAAGTTAAGCTTACAGCATTTCCACCATTTTGCCGAACGTTCGCATTCACGTCACGTTAATGACGGCCATTCTACCTCGATCTAAACGAAATTCAATATTATCGCAAAATTTTTTACGCAATGTTGATCGAATACAAGTTGACATACATTAGGCATATTGCAGCGCAGAGCATCATCACACGTTATTAGAGAACTAATCACCAAACATATATGAATAGGAAAACACCCTATCCTTTTGTTTTTACACATTTATTACATATATTATAACATTGATATTATGTCGTATTAAAATCGATTACAAACATTAAGTACCTGCGTCATTTTGACCACTCGACCGATAGTCGAAAACCATTTAAGGAAATATTTAATTGTGGTTCAAGAAATTTTAAGTTATTTTTGAGACCATATCTGAAAAGTACCACACAGTATAAGACTATTTATTTTCCTCAAAGTACGCTTAAATTTAAGTAGAAAACGTTGTATTTTATACACTATACATACTTACCATGAGTTTTCTTTTTGCCTTTTTGCACTCGAAATTAACATTAAATTCTTAACTGCTGAGCGGAATTAATACTCCCGACGCCCGTCGGTGTTGGACGACTCTTTTGACCTCTTTCTATGAAAGCTTTTTGGGTTTTTGGGTAGGTACCTATTATGGCTCCGGGCTTGGAGGTGTGAGCGGTTAACCCATTCCTTGGAAATTCTACAAACCCACTCATTATCATACATTCATAACTTCAGCGGACCGACTCGCATAACTTCTTGACTACCCATTATTTAGAAAAACCCACGGACCATTGTATTGATTGTTTATTTTCTTATTTTGTTTATACCAAATACAATATAGAATCTTTGACTTGAAATAATCCAAGTATTTATATTACAAATTAAATCGAACTCCAATACAAATGAAATATTTAAAATTCATTAATTTAATGTTTCGATAGATTTTGGTTTCGAAATCAATGTCGTCGCCAGGGGAAGAGGAACACAATCGTCATCCCATAGTAATTGAAATGTTTTATTATTTATTGTTAATTTTCCGGTTATGTCTACAAACTGTGAACCAATATTGGTATCCTTGGTTATTTGGCAGTGACAAGTGTGAAAAGGTTAGAAATACTCAATTATTATCAAGCGTAACTTCATCACATCAGTTTAGTAATAAAAAACATTTATAAATCTCACTTAAACATTTGCGAGTTACGATAATTCTCAACTAGATCCATTGTTTGTCGGTGAAATGGTTGAAGATATTGTCTTGATGTGTGGGACACGCCCTAGGGCTGGGTGGAGTCGTCGCGCATACCTGGGCTTTAGGATCGACCTGACAATATCTCTACGCTGTGAAGTGAAAATTGTACCCCGAGTAAAAGAGCCCAAGTATTACCCACCCTTAATTATATCATTGTTATTTTACTCTCTCCCTTTCTAAAAATATTTTAAAAGTTTATTGCTATGCGCACATATATTTATTCCTGTGAAATAATGTTGGTACCGTTTGGTACAAGTTAACGTAGGTAATAACACCTAACGATTTGTTACGGAGTGTGACTGGGCTGAATTTTTACAAGGACAAAACAAACCTGTCAAAAATATGTTCCAGCAAACACGACAAGCGCAATTAAAAAAAATCCATAATGTTTTTAATTCCCTTCCCGTTGTGATGTTGACATTGCGGTTTAGATAAAGAAAATAAAATTTATCTAAAAATCGATAAGAGATTACCATTCGTGGAGCTTTCGTCTGCCTGACTATTTACCAATGAAATGCCCTTGAGGTTTTTTCAGGACAGGACAAATCATCCAATATTATTATTAATCATATTTCATCCCTAGAACCTTAAACCTGCATGTATGATTAGTGTATAAATGAACAAAGTATTTATGATTAAATTCGTATAATTCTGATTTGCTTACCATTGTCATGTAATTTAGTATCAAAATATCCCAGTAATACCAAAAAAATAATACATAAATAAAGTATGGAGGATTACAAATCGTTATTATATACGATTATAATGCAAAATCTGTGATGAGAAATTGTAACATTCGTTAGTTAAAAATCTTTCATATTTTGATATTCCACAGTTGATTTGTTTAATTATAATCACTGCTGTTAAATCAATTATCGTTCAATTTTAGTAATAACATCATCGAACTGTTTTTATTTTATCTGATTAACATTAATTTTACAGAGCGAGTGTTTACAATATTAACCTTATGGAAAACATGAATTAGTCTTTACTGGTTGTATCGACAAACGAATAAAACAGAATTGTCAATTATGTACCAAATAGCTACCTTTATTATGAAAAAGTGGATACAATTTTTTTTTCTATTCCATATTTATGTTTCTTTCTCACGTCGATACAGTAAGGATTAAAAATGCTTGGCTGAATTCTCCGTAATGGCAGAGAAAACATACCAACAATAAAATCTTACATTCTTCTTCAGTGGGAAGACAAGTCGGATATAATTCTTCTAGTCCCCTCGCTTTAAAATTCAATCCAATTCCATTGAAAAAATTCAGCATAAATTTGAATGATATATATTAACTATAAACTCGGTCTACTTATATACAGATGACTTGACTTTTATTTCTAAAATTGTTAATAGAATTATAGACAGCCCTGATTTACTGAGCCTGATCACCTCCAACAACAACAATAATAATAATATCAGCAACAACAATATCGGTACTGAGTCATTTAGATACTCGCTTGTAACTAGATTGCATGCAGTTGGCAATGTTTTCACAGAAATTGTGGATGTGTGCGTCTGCACGGAATATAGTTACAAGAATGCTATAAATATCTTTCCTCAATAATAATAATAATTAAGGTTAGCATTATACTGTTCCACTAAATGATTATGTATATCACATATTTGTAAAAGTCCTTATGGGCGTGTAGTAGAAATAAATATTTTCGTTATGAAATAATGTTAAAAAATTTATCCCCATTGCAAAATTATGAAGACGTATTATATCTATGAGATTATTTTCGTTGTTTATGTAGCAGGAAATACGCAGTTTCTGTGTTTTTGACGATTTATTTTTGGCTGCCGATTAATAAAAATACTTGAGTAATCGTCGCTGGCATCAACGTACAAATTTATTACTTACCAGAGCAAAGTTTGACAGATTTAAACGCAAGCTTGTGACAAGTCTGATTTTTTTTTGTCGATCATTTCTTCTACACCTAATTATGTATGTAAGTTAGTCGTCCCAATTGTGATACGAAATATTGAATTCGCGTGTTTAATTTTTTTTACAATATTTACTGCACGTATTCACAATTCCTTAAAATATCTATTTCGGAATGTGTGTAATATTTATTTGTATCAATTTAAAGTAGTAATATGATGTATTTATTATTCCAGGAAATAATTTCCCAATTGATAATAATACTACACGGAGAAAAAGTTAGGTTAGGTGACGTTGATTGTCCTCTTGGGTACGGGCAGGTTAAGTTTCGCAGAGAATACTTATCGATGTAAAATATTACTAATTTATTAAAAATCTGTTCATATTATTCGTATTCCGGTTGAAAACTCAACTGCAGGCCTTTAACGAATGAATTGGCAGGTTTCCTAACAAACTATCTGTAAAAAACGAATGTGTATGGGGATCTCGGAACACGTGTTTATGTAAATTCTAATATTTTCACATTTCACAGCTGCATGCACGCGTGTTCCGATATATTCTGAATTTACTAATAGTTTGTTGGGAAATTGCCTGCCATCACGTTTTTAACAGGATTATAATAAATCAGCAATACTCGTTTTTTCCATGTTAGAACAAATCTATACAACCTCTTTATTATTCGTTATTAAAAATATTTCGTACTGCAACCGAAGGTAGATATTTATCGCATTAGGTAAATTGCATTCTCGCGAAAATTTCGACAAACAGAAACAATAATTTATTTATGCTGATAACTGCTATTAATTTAAATTACCTATTTTGTCTTAGTTAAAACAGTAGCGCAGCAAATAATGCTTGGGCCCTTAGGTATCCACTTGATGAAAAATATTAATCAAATCTCTTGCTATATTTTATTATTTATTACGAGTTATTTACAATTACGAAAGTTTTCTATTTAATGCAGATGGTTCCTTAATTTTTACTCTGCAGTTTGACAAATAGTATTAGTTTTCCAAAAAAAACGTTATGATATCAACAGATTTTTTTTTGCTGTAGGTACCTACTTGAATATGTAGCAGCCCAGATTATGATAATTTTGATTGGTCAAGGTTCCGGGAATTTAATTTGAAACCAGTGACTCTGATGACTCATCATTGGTGAGTTGAATGACCGCATCATTAGTGGTATCTAGCCACTGTTAACTCATTGTAATACCCTTTTTATATATCATCAAGTACCTAGTCACTTTGTGGCAGATACTATAATTACATCATTCATTCCTTACATCGTTTTTATCGCTGTCATTGACAGTGTAGTTTAATTAATCTGGACCTCAACCAAAATATTTTGACATCAGATTTCAAAAACTTTAGAACACAACAAATCGTATTTTTACACAATCATTGGGAAAGAATCTTCGGGATTAAACCAAGGAACAAAAATAGATCATGTATGTTTATCAATTTTCAGTGACTACTTTTTATATGTTTTGTTGTAACATGATTGTTATTTGTATCACATTAACGACCACCCTGCTTTAATATTTTCTTGTTAAGCAATTTTATTAATTAAAGTAATGCAATAACTTCTGGGAAAGAAACGAAGCAACCGCAAATCGCCGCTTGCAGTTACTTCGTTCCTTTCCCGTAATTCGTGGCTCGGTTCGCGTTTCGGTTCGCAAATGTATACGTAGGTACCATTAGAGGGTGATTCTGATCCCCTGTAGGAAACAGAATTGAGCTGAGAAAGAGCTGCAAACATACATCGGAGTCAGGCTAGCCTGTCGTTACGCCACTGGTTTTCATGATCATTTCATATTTCAATGGAAACCTTGGGAATAATAGTTTAATATAACAACATATTATATAATGTGCTATTATCAGTAAAACCTTTTTTGGACAATGAGTGTCCATTTTGTACGCTAATGGTGTGAGAAGTTCGATACGCACTTATATCGGCCCGGCTGCGGCTCCTAGACCCTTGTCAGTGAAAACAATGTCGCATTAGCAGCCTGGGGTTTAGTCAAACGCCACAATGATAATTTTGATTCCAACTCAGCGTGACTTACACCTCTAGAGATTTGAGAAAATTGACAAACATTTATTTCCCGGTAAAAAGCAAAGGTATAATTATCATTACTTACACCTATCAATTTAATATAAACGTTTAAACCATAGACTAATATTAGACTAGTATAATACATCAATGCGTTTAAACACAAATTATTCTTATTCTCGGGGTTGTGAATGATTTGGAGTAAAGTTTTGAAGTTGTGAATTGATAAATATAGACTTTTGTCTATTTTCTGTAAATATAATATGCATGTATTATACATATACTCGTATATATGTATATATAAACCTTTAGGGAGACATTCTCTAAATGATAGTGAAAACCTTAACATTTTTTTTGGTTTATCGAGTATTGGACCCTCCTCTACAGGGATTGGAGTCAACCGCGCTAATAACTGAGCTAAAACCTGATCGGGTAGGACCTATATTTATTTCTTATATTAACGGCTGTAATGACATCCAATTTCAGGGAAATGTGTATGTGTGTGCGTGATTGCCACCAAAAGTAAGAATTTTTGCCATCAAAAGTTTTATAGAAAGCATTATCATCGACATTGAGTACATCTGCGCGAGTTTCAACTCGATCAGATGTCGGACAGTGGGTTAATTTCCACTTCCAAGATTCCATTCATTCATTCATTCATTAGGACTTATGCATAGTTTCTTTTAGATGTATTTATTTAGAGAATGCTTTGTTTAATTTAGTATTGAAAGCAATCGTATCAGTTCGTATTATTAATTCACGTGCATTCGGGGGAGCGAGGTGGTTTGTAAAAGTCGAATTGTCGAGTATCGGATGTGGATATTTCCAATTTTCAACATGCAATGTTTTATGTCGTCGACCCTTCGTGTGCTGCGTTCCTAGAATAATATAATATGTTTCCATTTTGTGAGAGAAGTCATTATACATTTATGTGAATATACCTACTCTGAAAACCAGTTGATTTTGAAATGGTTAAAGTGGGGAAAAAAATAAATATCCGCAGAAATAACTGTGCGACTGCTGAAATCGAATTGATCAGTTTTGAGTACGCATGGAGTGATAAAGCCTGGAATGGGATTTATTCACCCAATGGTTACCTCCATGGAATGGAAAATCAATATATGTTTTTTTAATTATTTTGTTTTATTTGTTATGTCCTGTAATCACATAAATATATATTTATGGAGGAAAACAAGTAACATATTCGGCGCTTTTAAAATTCCTACGGCTACGGCACTGCAACGTCACAAATAGGATAAAACGTACTTCTTTATCACAATCTCTTTCTTACACCCTAAATAATGGTGCGATAAACGATGGACGTATGTTTGCTTCCCCCACAGCAAAAATGCAATCATTATCATACGTCTCCCTCAATCTTATCAGAAATTAAACACCATCGCCGTGCTGTGTAAATTTAAAAAGCGCCCCTTAGTTCTGAGAACAATTGAGTAAGATCTACAAATTCTAAAGTGTTTAGTTTCAATATTGAGCACAATTTTTAACACTTCCCTTAATATTTTTTCAGTGTTTACCTACATATTTAAAAGTTTTATTATTATTTTTAATTATCATGTTTGCTGCTGGATGTTTCCCAAAGTTTAAGTTTTTCGAATTTAACTTCCTGTTTTAAGCTTTGTTTTCGCATCCTAGCTACAAAAAGAGCCCTTTCGACTCTGGGTATTAAAAAAAATGTTCTTTTGTTAATAGCTCCGTTGTAATTTCATTTTCTTTTACATGCTAGTTAAGAATTTAGAGAAAGACACTACGACGACAGCGGACTTATCCACAGTATATCTTCTCTGGTCTTGCCAATTTTCTGGCTATCTAGTCAGTTTAGGAATCTTTGGTCTTATAAAATTTTTCCATTTAAAGGCGACAAACTGGGTCAATACCTTTTTCGCGTGCGTTTTGCTGCAAACTTTCTACCCACCTGAAATTATCAACTATTCAGATGGTGTGTGATCTCGCTAATTGCTTGTACAATTAATTCTTACGCCAATCCAACGTGATATTTAAGCAATGTTATGAATTAAATCCATCTTAATGTCTTTATAATGGTACTGGCGTGTTATCCGTAAAGAATATTATGCAAAATTGAAATTAAAATGCATATATGAAGGCATATTACTGTGCCGTTAGAGACTGTTCTGTCCCAAAACTCTTCAGAATATAGAACTTGCAAATTTAACAAATTATTTCATTCTGGTGTCGTTCACAAATTGTATAAAAAGTAATTGCTTCGTCTTCCGATCATTTCAAGTTATTAGCTTAACTGTTTTATAGGCTAATGACACGACTCGAGTAAGATCAGTGATGGGAGTAATGAAAATATCTTGTTTCGAAACATTTCAATAATATTTAGAAAATTGCTTGCGTTGATTTGAATGTTGGGACAACATCAGGGTTAACATCGTTCCTCGACCCATTACAGCGTTTGAACAAATTGACGATCAATATTAGCAAGCAGAAGGCGCGGGTTCAAATCTTGGCGTGCGCAAGTAAATTTTAGTCTATTAATTTTTGTATTTCACAATTTATTCATTTGAAATAGTATATAGAATACGGCACATTCCAGATTGGAAGATACTCTCAGTATCGCCCTAGTGTTAGATCACCACTCATAATTGAAACGTTGCTTGAAATGGCTTTGGCCGTGTCTGTTGACCAGATCTGAATAGCCAAGTACTTCCCCCCACCTACCTCTTTCTCATCTCCTTCCCACACACACACTACCTTCAGCCTCACAACATACCATAATTGGGGATGCCATAATCTCACTAGCTCGGATGGGAGCAGTTGGTACTCCTGTGCGATTTCCCATTAAATTTATTTTTTAAATTGCGCTCATGATGCTGGCATGCTTGACGACTGACCACAATTTGACCGAAAATCAGCTGTGAAACGACCATTCTGATGTCCAACATTCAAAATGGCGCTTACCGTTGACGATTGTTACTGGGGTGCAAACATCCCAGCCTTAATCGATTTTTTTTTTCAAACTTAAATTTTTCCAAACTTTATTTGACTCTAATGAATGTTGAAATAATGCTCACTTTTAAGAATCGCTTAATTTCGATTAAATAAAAAAAATTATTCATCATTTCGAAGTGAATTATCATGATTATGCCCATCACTAGGGATTATTACTTACACATCTCTAAATAGTATAAAATAAAGTCGCTATCCGCGTTGTGCGCTTAGTTCTTCTAAACTACGCACCGGATTTTGATAGGGTTTTCACTATCATTTATAGAATTTCTTCCGGAAGGTTTACATATATAATACGTGCATATTATATTTATAGAAAGTAGAGAAAAGTCTATGTTTTATAATAAAGTCGTAAAAATATTTTTTTTTGGGCACTACATTGCTAACGCTGTCTTAACCTTATGAGGTACATCAAAATAATGTACTACCGAATTGTATATCTTTAAAAGGCCGAGAGAAAATTCCGTTATGGTATATTTCCATCTCCTAAGGATAAGCCCGGGCAACACCGGGTACACGTCAACTAGTATTATGATACAACTTGTTTAGAGAAATGGTAGTGTAGTGTATTCATTTGTATAAACTATAAACAAAATGTACGACTTTATGTATGCAACATCGCTACTTCAAACCATAAACAACATAAAAAGCATACTGGTTTGATTGATTGAATGAGTGATTATGTCTTCTTTCAATGCCCACTTTGTAAACGAAAGAACATTGAACCTTAGTATTTATATAAGGCATACTTCTGATAACTCCATTGTAAGTTTAATCTCTCCCTATTTATCATAAACGGCCCATGTAACAGAAAAGAGGCTACAGCGTAGCTATCAGTAGTAGTCATAATGTTCTGTTGACTAAATGAAGCCAAGACATTGTGTTTTTAGTTAATTGGTCAGTACGATCCTGCCAGCTCCGTTTTACCCTCTCTTTCTTTCATATGCGTGGTTTATGAGAAAGTAGGGAAGGTTGCAACAAAGCTCTCAGCAGAAGGACAATGTTCTCGATGCACTGCAAACTTTGCATCATTGCTTTGTTACAATTTGCAACCTCCCCTCTTTCTCAAAGAGATAACCGATAAAAGCGCTATACAAGTTATTATTATTATTATACGTGCAACAGAAAGAGAGGTAAGATCGGCGATTTCAGCGTTAGAACCATTTTAATGCAATACTATTTATTATATATCGCAAACCCCTAGTCCTATTTATTGTTTACCGTCTAATATAGGTAGGCAAAATGAAAACCCAAAATTAGTCCAATTTTAATCACTAATGTAAGTGTCCATAGCTAATTTTGATGGAAGCAACATGAAATGCGGGTGATTTTAATGCCTTTTTAACGAAGCAACACTAACGACTGAATAAAATGAAAATTAATGCCCCTACATATAATTCCCTCGAGTAGGTTACTTTGTTCCCAATTTCAGAGCCATACTGCGTGTAGCAGTTGGTACTAAGGCTATGCTATCTAAAATATCTCGCAGGGGCGTGCCGGACTTACTTTCCAGATTTCTCGTTTATTTTCGATTTTAGGACTCCATTAGTAAATATTATTATATAAATCAAAACAACCTTTTTACAAGTTCTGATATTAATATTTGTTATTACTACGCGCGACAGAAGTTTCGCCCTCCGACGGGACTGTCAAAGTGATTCTCTTATTTGTATTCAAACTTTTAGTATGGAAATGCTAATCTCCGGTCTAAAAGTCCCGACCACACGCTGTGCCAGTTTACGATTTTTCAAACCGAACTTTTAAAATGTTTTTTCAATGTGATTTCGCTCAATTTGTCTATTTTTCTAGTTTCAGCATGATCGTCATTTTGAAGCAAAAGTTATTAGACCCAAGATGAGTTAGGCATGAAATAATTACAATAATCATTATAAATCATTGTAGAAATCATTATAAAATTGTTGTGGCACGCCTCTGCAATCTACCCCTGCCGGGAATATATAATAAATGATTAAAATAATCCCACGACACCTCATTAAGGCTCATTTTCTATGCTAAGGAGCCTAGAATCGGGGAAATTATTCATTGACTCTGCAAGAACTGGATCGTTTTTTCGTACAAAATGTTCACATTTCATTCGCTGTTCGTTCAAATGTTCATTATGTATAATACATAGTATATACTCTGTTCATCGCAGGAACAATTTTTCAGACATTAACTCCTTTGGCAGAACGGTAAGCTCCTGAGCTCTGTAGCTAGATGTCGAGAGTTTATAAATAAAATTAATATGTATTCGCATTTGGTTAATTCGCATATCGGCCCTGGTAATGGCGTTAACCCTTTCAGCATCGCACTTTTGTTTCCACATATAGACAATACTTAATGCTTAGTAACACCTTAAATAATTATTTGAAAAATTTTGGTGTATACATTTTTTATTGCTTACTAATTTAGATATACTTTTTTTACTTTGTTTTTTTTTTATCATTTATAGGCCTCAAAGGGTTAGTTTTTTTTTACTAGCAAGGAAAAAAAGAATATCACACAAACAATTGTTTAATTTAACAATATATCAATTTATAGTGTAACATGCATAAATAAGGATAACATTAAAATAATACATACAAAACCTCATCAGAAAACTAGTAACTACATTTTTGGTTTTTTGGGCTACGATGATTTTAATGTTATAATCTATGACTGGAATAAGTTTCGGTCCCCTCTTATATCGTTAAGTAGGTTTTTAGGTATTGCTTTTTTTATTACAAAAATTGTTTATTACAATACAATACAATTTTATACAACTTTTTTATTTTATTTTTTATTTGGTACAATATTTTTTTACATTTTAAGTTTTCCAGTAACGTAGGCCTCACTGGGTGGCTTGGCCCATGCTGAGGCCTTCATTTTATAAAATGAAAATATAATCTACATAATACATTTAAAGAGAAAATAATACATTTAAAATTAAAAAACATAATAATATATTTAAAATTAAAAAATAATCTCGTGTGTTTGTGAGTGATGTGTGTTTATATTGGTTTTGTGTGTTACGTGTAGGTTTTATTTTAATTTTATGCCATGACATTTTGGTAATATTGTTATTATTATTATTTTATTTTATTTTATAATTAATATACAATAAAACTATTGTTAAACCACTTACAAAAATAAACATATTTGTAGAACACCACGATATTGATTTGAAAAAAAAGTAACATTAACGTTATTTCCCAAAACCCTGACTTTTTAATGAAGATCCAACTTTATAATTGAGTTTTCTAAAAAAAAAAAGTTTTTGTAAATTACCAACTTTTGGCAGTTACCCCACGATATTATTTAAATGGTGGTTATGTGAAAAAAATGATTTTTATGGATAAACGATGTTTGCCAAAAACAACATTGTCAACCTATCAAGAGAAAGGATGCATACATTGCATACGTACCGTTTTGTTAGAAGTCAATAAAAAAGAATCGTATTTTAAATCTTACTTACATTATTGCTATATACATGTAAACACCATGAAAACATCGAGTAATCCATGAAAATGTAGAGTATTACATTAAAATATTAGAATAGGTACACCTACATTGGCAGTTACCCCACGCTGAGCAGCCCGCACAAGCGAGCACCATACGCGGGTGATTCGATGAATTTACTTGAAATAACAAACCAGCCATTCGTAACGTTAGGGGCGGTTTCTGTAGAGGGCGCTTATTAATTCCGGGTAGGTATTTCCAGCCTTATACGGCGCTGTATGTTGAGCGGCGAATCTTCTCATTTCCATACAGTTTCTCCTTGCGGCGCGCGCTAACATCACAACTTCTGCTGGCTTAATTGAGTTACTGGTGCTTATGTGGGGTACAAAGTGTGCAGATTGTTTGTACGTGAATTGCTAATTCATTGGTAGGTGCCATTATTCATTCACTTAAAATACGTGAAATATGCTAGCAAATATGGCATTCGTTATGGTAGTTGTAGCTTTGTTCGCGGAGATAACAGAAGACGAAAGTAGATTTCTGTAGATTGAATCGATGTAATTTTTTTGTTTTCGCTGGAATCTCTGCTGATGTGTTCTTCAACTTTAAAAAACGCAAGACTCAAGAGTACCCGTTTAAGAATCTTAACTAACTAACTAACCATCACGCCGTTTCCCACATTCATACATCTTCTCATACATACTCTTCTATTATTCTGACTCTTGACATGGCCCGACTTGAATATCTGATTCACTTCATCGTGCCATGTCTTCCTCGGGCGTCCCCGAATTCTGCTACCATTCGCATTTGCATCATATATCCTCCTTACACTCCTATCTTCGCTCATTCGCTTTACATGCCCAAACCATCTAAGCGTCCCTTTCTTAATCTTGCTCATTACGGTTACATCAGCCTTGCACTCTTTGCGGATCTCCACATTCCTCACACGATCAAACATATCTTCATTCGAAATATTCGGAGCTAGTGAGACAATGGTTAACACAAATTGTGGTATATTGAAAATATTCGGAGCTAGTGAGACGATGGTTAACACCAATTGTGGTATATTGGAAATATTCGGAGCTAGTGAGACGATGGTTAACACAAATTGTGGTATATTGGAAATATTCGGAGCTAGTGAGACGATGGTTAACACCAATTGTGGTATGTTGGAAATATTCGGAGCTAGTGAGACGATGGTTAACACAAATTGTGGTATATTGGAAATATTCGGAGCTAGTGAGACGATGGTTAACACCAATTGTGGTATGTTGGAAATATTCGGAGCTAGTGAGACGATGGTTAACACAAATTGTGGTATATTGAAAATATTCGGAGCTAGTGAGACGATGGTTAACACCAATTGTGGTATATTGGAAATATTCGGAGCTAGTGAGACGATGGTTAACACAAATTGTGGTATATTGGAAATATTCGGAGCTAGTGAGACGATGGTTAACACCAATTGTGGTATGTTGGAAATATTCGGAGCTAGTGAGACGATGGTTAACACAAATTGTGGTATATTGGAAATATTCGGAGCTAGTGAGACGATGGTTAACACCAATTGTGGTATGTTGGAAATATTCGGAGCTAGTGAGACGATGGTTAACACAAATTGTGGTATATTGGAAATATTCGGAGCTAGTGAGACGATGGTTAACACAAATTGTGGTATATTGGAAATATTCGGAGCTAGTGAGACGATGGTTAACACCAATTGTGGTATATTGGAAATATTCGGAGCTAGTGAGACGATGGTTAACACAAATTGTGGTATATTGGAAATATTCGGAGCTAGTGAGACGATGGTTAACACCAATTGTGGTATGTTGGAAATATTCGGAGCTAGTGAGACGATGGTTAACACAAATTGTGGTATATTGGAAATATTCGGAGCTAGTGAGACGATGGTTAACACAAATTGTGGTATATTGGAAATATTCGGAGCTAGTGAGACGATGGTTAACACCAATTGTGGTATCTTGTGCGGCTGAAGATAGTAGTGAAAGGAAGAGGAAGGTTAGGTTAGGTAACACAAATACAGCTAAAGCCATGTCAAGTAAAGTTTTTTAGGAAAGAGTCTTAGGGTTAGTATTCGCGCCTAAGCTAACATCCCTCACGCGCTACTCCAAAGTGGTATTCCATGTAGAATTCATTCACCAGACATTTGCTCTACATTTCTTCTTTCCTAAAGTTGAACCTCCACTATCCCATCGGTGGTCTTAAAAACACGCCTTTCCCAATCTCTAGGGAAATGCCTTGAATTCGTGTACGGTCTTGCAAATGCTCATATGCATAGTGGTCAGTAATATTGTCATTGGGCGTACTTAGGATAGGTCGTAGTATCAGTTTCTAAACTATTATTGATATTCTGTAGATATAACTTTGTAATTATCCCCAAGAGATGTTTAAAATTTTGAATTACAGGTACGTAGACGCATTTTGGCATACTTTATTTTGTGGTTTTGTAAAACTTTCTGTTAGTTCTGAATACCCAAGACGTCTGTCTGTTTGAACACGATTTTGTATAAATATATTTAAACAGGATTCATTTTGATCTTTACATTATTATGATATTATGAGTTCTGTTTTATTTTTCGATCTTTGATCTCGCCTATGAGACTCTACCGCAGCTTAAAGATAAATAATTTATGATGCTCATTTAATTTAAGTACCGAGGTATCGACGCTTTAACTTTATAGCTCCTGGCTTTCGTCTCATGACAAGTTTAGTTTACAGAACTGATTTACAAATCTTTCGACTGCTTTTGATCTGTTTCATATGCTGCTGTAAGTCTACTCATCTCACAACTGTTAAACTAACAAATATAAATATGCATATTCAACTTCTTATGTAAATAGAAAAGCTCTTCTACCTGATTTTAAAATCTTCAATATCTTACCGAAAATGTGTTATGATTGAATTCTACAAATATTTTTCTTCAACCCCTACTATTTTTTAATCTGTTAACCTGTTTCGGAAGCAGCCTTCATTCATTAGAAATATAGACAGTAATAATTAAATAGCAAGCCACAATATAGCTGCTTTTTAGGTTATAGGAAATGTAATTTGTTTTGTTGTGTATTTGATGTATTATTTGAGTTTTCGTGTATTGCTTTTGCACGAAATAAAAAAAGGAAATTACGAAGGGATGAAAACACGTTTAGGGGAGTAATATTCAATACGACATCCCTTATGACGGAGCTAAATCTTCATTTCCGTGACCCCGGATTTAAGTATCTGCACGGTCTTCCCCCGGAAGTTTTTTGGGTCACCTTCCCCAGGGCTGCCTAATGCGTAATTGGGTTTCCCATTTCTTCTGAAGCTTATAAAAAAAGGTTATCTGGGTATACAGAAAAGTTTTTCGACAAATCGCTGCCGGTCCTGCTGTCGCTACACCGCTAATAGTTGTAATTGAGTTTTGCTCCTATTTGTATTAAAGACTTGGCGAACGTCTTATCAATAATTTTACTCAACTTTCCACAACGTTGTTAGAACTTACGCGGTATTGCGTAATTATTTTGTCAGAGGTAACAAATACAAGCCACAAAACATTTTTTTATGTCGAATAAAGGTTTTTTTTGCTTAATTTTAAAATGATGTCTAAAGTTACGTTTCTTGAGGGTTGTAAAGAAGACAGTGTTATTTATAACAAAGTAACTGAATGCATTCTCTTGTTCTAACTCCACCTGGCAAGATCTTGATGAATAAATAACTTTTGAAGTTCCAACTCCTAATTGCCTGCAGAAGGGTTCTTGACGATCTAGCTCCATTCTCGCGAGTCTTCTCTTCTCCCTCTTCTTCTATTTTAGTCACATGTCTTGACCCACATTAACACCAAGAGATGTTTGGATGAACTGATCTCGTCTCTGAATGGATCTGGTACCACTAAGACGTTAAGTATAGAGGTACGTTTATCTTCTTTTGTAACTTACGAGTATAACCCGTTCCTCAAACCGGAATATCCCATAGCAGTATTGATAGTAAGTTAATTCACTTTTAGTTGAACAGCAGATGACAGCCAAGCATTGGATCTTTATTATTTTGTATTTTAGTCACATACATAAAACTATGATGCACATTTCGTAATTTCTGACTTCATACGTAAGAACCTGTTTTGCAGTATTATTTATTGAACCCGAGAGAAATAAACGCATTTCACTCTTTCATTAAACCGGCTTGGCATTAGCGATATTGCTTTCTTTTTATTGAAGACAGGAAACTCGAGAATCCAATAAATTTATCTACTTAAATATATATATAACTTTCATATCGGTACCGTTTTTCCCATTAAAAATTCATTAATTCTTTTCACGTTAAAGTTTTGTGTGAGAATAGATTAAACAATTCAGTTATTTTGAACTGGGATATTTAAATTTTTAGTTCTTTGTGGAAGAACTGGATATTTCTCTCGAATAACTTCGTGCTCTTCTTTTTTTAATTCGACCTCAGAGAGACCTCTCTGCCCGCATCGCGCCCTGTTATTTGTGGTCTTAGGAAGTTTGTTTGTTGTTTTTCAGCAGCAAGCCGAAGGTTGTTATTAGTCACTAGCGCACATGGCCTCTTTGGAAACTTTAACCACGATGCTGGAGATTCGATTAAAATCGAGATATAATCTAGACTGCGCTTCGTTTCGGTATAATTACATTTGGTCGGTCAATGCGTTATTTTGAAGTTTAATCATAATCGAAAAATATAGTAGTAGTGAAACGTTTTATTTAATCGGTCATTTTTGTGTCATTTGCAGGCGAGATTATTTCTAAAAAATAAGCCCAATTAGTTTAGTAGTAAGAGAGTACCAGCTAATGGGGCACTCTACTTTATTTGTCTCCAGCTCAAATAAACACGCTGTCATGTAAACTCGTATTCCTTGTTTATTTCACGTCATGGGCGAGAATGTTCTTCTTTATGTCTGGTTTTCTTTGCTTCATATAATCTATACTCGTCTGTCACATGTTTTACGGAGATGTTCAGTCAACTCAATAAGTGAATTTCACTTGGATATTCGATATTCAACAGTACCGATTCATATTTTGTGGACCTCTCAACGCGAGGATTTATTGAATCGCAAACAGAATTGACGTTTTCATTGCTTATATATTCATATTTCGTCTTTAATATTGTATCCAGCCAAGAACATGGCTTATTCAAAGAAAATGTATATTTCACATTTATTTTCTGCATTTAGGAATACATCTCACGAATCCAATACCACGTTTCTCACAGATGAAGAAACAACGTGTTTTTTGCTACGTGTATCTTTTAAAATTTTCTTACATAAATAAAAGGCAGGTTTTCGACGGATATTTGAATACTTTCTATTTATTTTTCTCCCTACCATAAATATCGTTTGCTTTGTGTTGGAATGCGGTGAAACTGTTTCCCATCTCGAGTAAAATATCATCTAATGTTCAACGATACTACTTATTAATTTTAAAGTTGCTCGTACCACCGGTTGCTTTTTTAAATATTAAAAAACCGGTCTTAATACTGTACGTACGTGTGTGCGAGAAATAAGAATCCAAGGCCTTACAGCGTATTTATTTTTCACGTTGGCAATTTTGCCTTTCGGACTTAAGCGGCTACAAATTCAATAGGTTTATGTGTCAAGCATTGGATCCAGGTGTAACGTAGTCTGTAATTGGAAGCTTTGAAAATTTCCAATCTCGGTAAGCCAAATAAAAAACAAACCCGCGTGTGCTGTAGTATTGATCGTAGCCTATTCGCACATGACTTGTACATTACCTGTTAGTAGATGATTACCATTTTTGTTCGTTTTAAAGGACCTTACCTTAAATTAAATGCCAAACTAGGTAATATGACTATTTAGGGATCGTCATGTTTCTGTGAGTACTTTACATCTTTTGCAATCATTTTATTATCAGGTATAAACACGTTTATTTTTTTATGGCGAGCTTATAGGAATGAGAAAATATACTTGCTTTCGCATTACTACATTCCGCACGTATATAATATAGGTCATGTGACGTTTTGAACATTCCGAGATAATCGAAAAAAACGGAAAAATAATTGCGCAGACTAGATTTAACAAATACACTAGATATTTTTAATATATATTAGGAAAGCTTTCAGGCACAACAAAACTAGTATTTTTAGCTTATTATCCAGTATTTATAATTAAAAAAAAAAATTGATCATATTTCGTGTGTTGGATTTGTTCTAAGTATACTAATTTTACAATATTCCAATTTTTTTATTTAATTAATTACATTATTTATATTACAAAATGACATTTTCTCATGTTTTCATATTAAATTATGTTAATAATTGTGAAGGTTTGGTATTTTAAAACAATTTTTTATATTTAGTATTTAACCTTCTCATGCCCGAGCTATATTGACAATTTATTTTTATTGTAATATGAATAAGGGTAACAAAATAAGAAGAAAAAAAATTAAGTACCGAGTCTCAACAGTGCCAAACTAAGGTATCGATTCATAGGTAAGTTAACAAAAATCATTGATTATTTGTGTAATTATTTGATAGACATAAGTAAGCGCCACATTTTATGCATTTGGTAGAGATCACTTTGAACATCCTCTGGTCATATAATGTATAATTTATCCAGCTAAATAATGTTTTTCCAGTAGCTAGTCATGCTCACAATCGATCGAGTCCGGTCCCAAACCTATAGAAGCATTTGCACCATCCAAAATTAAATATATAACTTACCCTTACAATTGTGAGTACATGGTCCGAAAGGGTTAAGAAAAATAAGGTTTTTAGCAAATTTTTACGTAATCTCATGTTTTGTGCACGTATGATTAATTATTTACACACTAAAGTATAAATAACTAGTTACGTCCACCAAAATGTGAGAGTTGAATATGTATTAATGAGAATCACATTTTTTTCTCATACAGCAGCTCTGGGTTATATTATTTCTGCTGACAGCATTTAAACGACTTTGGACTCACCCCACGGAGAGAAGTGGGGGTGACATTTCGCCCGAAGTTTTCCCTTTTCTACTAGACATGCAACCCCCGGAGTGCTTCCCATAATCAGATTTTTATTTTAAAAGTCTCGCTAAAGTTGCACCGTTCTGCCCTTACTCAAGTTTATGCCATGTGAAGCTTTCGTCCTCACTTGGAACTTCTTTGTAATTGGAATGGCGTAACACGATTTCAATTTGATCAGATAATTGATTATCATTTAAGAAATTATTTCAAAATAGAAAAGTTACTGAGGATATTATACGATAAAAGCGTATTAATCGATTAATTTCGATGTGCTTGCGAAGTAAGGTTAATTTTTTGTTGCTTCGGGCGAAATTGATAAAATTTTGAAATGTAGAAATTCTATATTAAATTCGTCAATTTAATTTACCTTTTATTATTGTCGTATCAGTTTGCTGACAAATCGATACAGATTTGAATTTAAATGTTATTCTTTTAATTACACTACTATTGATTTTCTGTATGTACATATAACATAGTACCTTTAACTTGTATGGGTAGGTGTTAGCTTTACTAACCGGCTTCGCCCCAATTTTCAACACATTTTTTTTTCAAAATTCTGATTTAACACGTGGAAACGATGTCGTGATAAATGATTATTTTAAAGCCCAATAGCTCATGGAGGAAATAAATGTAATTGCGTGCGGAAAATAACTGCGTTAACCTAATGATTATGAAAGAAAAATATGTGCTTGTTTAATTAATCCAGAGCCCTCACCGTTAGAAATTTTGTGCCGCTTTATACGTAGACATTTTTTGTTTCATGGGCAAGATGCTCTAGGGAATTAACTGAGGAAATAAAATAAACGAGTTTATTTCTGTTATTTTTGTTGTAAATAACGAGGTAATCCCAAACCCACCCTGGGAAAATATTGATAATGTTGAACCTTCATCAATTTACGTTCAATGTATTTCAGAATATCCGATTGCTCAAATAGTAGAATGATTTTATTAATTATTTTTCTTGTAATAAAGCGAAGCTTGTGGGTTTCAAAGTAAAAAAAATGATATTTATATTATCCAATACACCAATGTTTTCCGATAACATGAGAGATGGGAGTTGTTTGAGAAATATTGTTATTCTAACCCCTAATCACTTATACCTTTCCGATAGACATGATAAAGTACTGTTATGTTTTTCTTCGAGATTTTCATGATTACCTATTTAAAAAATGTCACATCAGGAGCGATAAGGCTCCCAGCGTCTTTTTCTAGTCATTTTCAACTGCTGTGGCAACAATTGGGAGCTTTTGCGACATTTCTTTTGGCGATATCATTGATTATAAAACATTCTGAGATCTTTTTGACTTCAAGCTTATGAATCCATTGTTATGCTTTCTATTCCGTTCTATTTTTAAGTTTCCATCAATACAAGCTTACTATAATTATTTTTTTAATAATAAAGTAATGTTTACAAGACAAGGTTTTATGCGTAGCATAGAGGATAACAAATAATCATAAGCAATAATTAGTCGCCTGAAATATCAATACAAATTGAAAATATCTCCCGAGTAAAAATAAATGCCGCCAACGGGTATTGAACCCGTACTTTCTGATGTCCGGTCGGGTGCTCTTAACCACTGAGCTATGTCGGCTTATTTCCAACTCGCCAAATAATTCAATATGTACTAGTACCTCAATCAACAATTAGATCATTAATCAGATATTTTCAATTTGTATTGATATTTCAGGCAACTAATTATTGCTTATAATTTTTTAGCTTGCTAGAAGACAGATTTTTTTTTCAGTGCAGAAATTTTGGAACTAACTACCATAATATCTACTTCTGACTACCCAGAATACTGATGGAGGGTTGTAACGTGGGTTCTGATTCTTGAGTGGACATTTTCTATTTATCACTTAATAAATACAAAAGATTGTCGCTGGGCAGTTTAGTTAAGTAAAACAAAAATAATAAAAAAACAAAGATAATTGTATTACCTAACAACTGTATATTTTCCGAAAATATATTATGTAAGCTTTTTAAGAAACTACCAAATTAATGTTAGTCACATAAAATTAATTACGAAATCAGACTTTTTTTCATTGAATATAGAGACCGGGCATGGTATAAACGCTATTGATTAAAAATATATACTTATTCAATAGTTTTATTTAACTAACTAAAGAAAGTAAAATAATTAATTTGTATTTAAAATATATATAATTTTTCAATATTTTATAATACGTAACTATGAAAAAGCCGATCGAAATCGTGGGACTTGGCAAAAAAGCATTGTAAATTTTGGCGAAACACAAACTTTGTGGTGTCTTGTCTATGAACAGTACTTAACATTTTTGTTGAATTTTGGGTTTTGTTGCCTCCCTCTTGAGCAAACGTTTCTAACAGTGTTGCGATGTCCTTCTTCGGATAATACCTTTGGCTCGAGAATACAATACCTTCCAGTACAACACGACTTAACACTTAAATAGACCTTGCATTCATATTTTAATCGATTTGATTTACCTAGTTTTGAGTATTGTTTCTGGTGTAGTTGCGGCACTAACTGTTATTATTGGTAGTAATTTTAATTAAGAAAAGCTTCACTGAATAAATTATCTAAGTTTATTTTTTGTGATATAGGTTAAGTTGAAAGTAAGGCTCGTTTAATTACTTTTACAAGTAGATATGGAGTGAAACGGAAAATCATTCACAAAGAAATTTTTTGGAGAGGAGTGAAAGCCGTAGCTTTTTATATCTTATTTGCGGTGCCGCTGACTCGTCGAAACGGAATTTGTTATTTTCGTAATGTTTGGGAACTCGGAAGTGAATTTTCCGTGTAGGTACTGGAAATTTTCCATTCAGGCTGTCACCGCCCTGCTCTGGAACCTCACTTGAATGGTGAAGTGTTTTCAGCACATGTTCGGCGATGGAAACTCGTCAAGTGTTGGGGTTGGAAAATGGTCGCGGGAAACCAAGAATAATATTATCGTTCGACTGGTTGAATAATATTTTCACAAACAGCGCGTTTTTTTATGAATTTATACAAATAAAAAAAAGCATTTTTAAGGGTTACGTAATTTTTGATCACTTGATTCCGTAATTCTGTCAAAATAAACCCATCTCTAGTGGCTTTTGACAATTTTGTTCCGTTACCATCTCTGGTTAGTAGCAAGCTGGCATAAATTTGACATATCAACGCCAAAAATAGACTGAATTCCGTAGAATTTAAATCCCTGCGGCGTATACGTTGTTAAACATGTGTCAAATGCCGATGTTAATGAGATTAATTATGATTAATGATAGATTATGAGTTTCAAGAGAATATACCAAATAGATTCTTGAGACGAAGTAACAAAAAAAACGCTGAATTTCGACTGAGTAAACCTTTGAAAATCTTTTCCTATTTACTAGTGCTATCTTAGTTTTGATTGGTGAAAGCGGGCCTTAATGCTAAAGGATCGTGTATGTATTTCTCTAAATCAAAAAAGCACAACTGAAAACTATTTTGTGCAGGCGATGCATGTTAATTTAATACCAAGATGTACATCGCTCATTGTTTAGAAATTCAATAGTGACTAATAGCTTTGTTATAGTTAGCCACTGGAAGTATTGTTATATGCGTAGCACTGCACCACACTGCACTTCAGTAGGAACATCCAGATTCTACGTCACTGTTTCATACGATTTCCAATGGACAATTTAACTTACCGACTTGTTTCTTTGTCTTTGTCATACAATGCTTGAGATACGGACGCTGGTGTTCAATTTATACCGATTTATATCGTGCCCCTGATACTAAACATTCAATATTGGTATTTGTACAGTTAGCAGTAGCTAGGTATCAGTTTGCTCTTGGCGATCTCTAGTCAACTTTTGGACCTGTCCGCTATGGGCCAATGGAAACTGAGATTATTTGACATCTGTTAAATCTGTCCGTAATACGGGGTGATTTGTGTCATATTGCTTTTTTATATTAAATCGTGTAAAACACGCGTTGGATAATTTGGATAAATTCCATGTTCAAACATTATGGACTGTATAAACCAACATTTAATCAGCATGACTAGCAAATTGTTTTTTTGTTTTTGTTTGAATTGGTGACTCATTCAAGGTTCTTAATTGATTCATCTAGGGGTGGGATTTTAGACTCATTTGGTACCGTATACTTTTGGAAGTTTCTTCTTCAATCCACTAGACGAATTTTGAGCTGGAAATAAATTTATTTTGATTACATGTATAATATTTCTGCGTAATACCAGTAACCAGTACCAATATGCCCTGTGATTTTCGCCATTATTTTATAAACGGATAGAAAATCCCTGGAGGCGTTTATGCGTTTCTCAGAAATCCACTTTCATGCTCAGATTAAGTCTGCATCTCGTATGGTGCAACGAGCAATAAAGCTGCATGGTAGACGTATATTGGCCTGCAATCATTATGCAACTGTAGTCAGTGTTCGGTGTCATTTCAGGTGGCTGTCACCTCTCTACAGTCACATAAAATGTCCACTCCCTTTGCCAATACTGAATTTTGTCATCTTGTGAAGCTGATCTACGATCAAGCAGTTGCATCTGACTGTATTCCATTAAATAGTGTTGAATGTAAAGTTGCACAATCTCCAGAAATAGGGACTTGCCTTATTTACGTAATGTAATGATTTGCGATGCTGTTTTTGTACGTCAACCGAGGAATTTAATGAAGTGCAAGATGAGCTTCAGATCTAAACGTACCAGTTAAAGAGTGGGCCTGATGTTTAAACTGATTAATGGGGAATGTTTTTTAAAACAGTTATTTAATAAATGGCATTCAATGTCTTCAGTATTCAACAACTGAAACACTATTATGTGACGAATGTTCACGGAAAGATCCATATTATTCAATTACTATGTATAAGCCTTGAGCGCCCTTGAGGTGATTTTGCACACAAACGGCACTATACAAGTCATCCAAGTATTATTATTATTAACTGATGTCCGTTGAGTATTAGTCCGTTTATGAGCAAATTATCCAATGGAACTTGAAAAGCTTTGTGAAATGTTTCACCTTTTGACACTTATCTTTGTCAGTATTTTCATCAGAAAAGGAAACTCGTTTGTATAAGGTAAGTCTCAGATAAAGACAGCGTAGTATTTACTTTATAGCAAGAAAATAAATTTTATTACCACGATTACAGATACTGAATTAGCTTCTATTGGTACCCAACATACTTACGCAAAGCTGTTAAAGCAAGAGTTTATTGAATTACTTTTTTTTTCTCAACTCCACTGTACACTATTCTTTCATCATTTATATATTTAATAAGGAAACTTCACTTCCTTAAGTCATAAGACGCATGGAAATTCTTTCTAAATTAGCTTTTGTTAAATGCCTACACAACATTTACGATCTCTCACACCAATCAAAACTGTACTCAAACCCGAAGTAAAATCTTACCTCAGCGGTAAACGAGCTTATTTTACAAGCTATAATAATCATGAATTTGTTTAATATAACTATTTGATGTACAAACAATTACGCACAAATTCTTTGACAGATGAATACGGAGCGGATGTTAATATCCATACACTGGATTGACTATTAATAAATTCCTTAATTTTAATTGTTCCGCTTACGAAGGCATATTTCCTAATAAACTATTAGTACTTTCATGATATCTCGTAACACGTGTTCATGCAGCTGAGTTTATCCTGTTATTATATAATGACGAAATGCGAAAATATTAGAATTTTTATGAACACGTGATCTGACATTGCCATAACACATTCGTGTTTTACTGATAGTTTATTAGGAAATCTTACAATTCTTTCATTAAAGGCCTGCAGTCTCGTTTTTAACAGGAATACGAATAATTGGAAAAGATTTTTAATAATCTAGCAATATTTTATATTATTAAATTTTTTCTTCTTCCTTACCATCGTAATGTAACGTTTTTGATTTGTAATTCACATACAAAGGTAGGTAGGTACTTGAATGTAATAAATTGCTTTTAAATGTAATATATCATGTGCCATTGTAAAATAAGTGTGCCAGTATAATTATTGTCGTCTCTTGTTGAATGTTATTTTTAAAATGTCTCCTGCAGTTCTGTCGGATAGCATTATTAGACCAGAAAGCGATCTGTGACCGAATTAATTACATTATCTGGCGTCTGCAGCTAGCTGCTGCCCGATTGGCTGATTGTTATTGCAGACCAGTGTCAGACCAACCCCTCCCTCTCTCTGCCTACCCCTGCGTGATCACATTCAAGGGATAGCCTTGGCAGCCACCCAAGAACGTTGCAAGACGTCGATTCTGCGGACAAAGACAGGGGAAATTGTTTACCGAGGAAATTAATTGTTGTGGCTTGGACCTAATTATCATTGTGTCAAGTTTGTAAACAAGTTACTCAAAACATTCTAAATGTGTAAAATTAACAAGTAAATGAGGATTCTTGAAATGTAACAAATTTTCACCAGACGAGATTTCTTAAATTATGCTCCGAGGGGAATTCTAGATCTTAAGCTCTCATTATTCACCCGATTTTCGAGCTTTTCATAATTTTCAAAGCTCCGTAGCTCATGATGGAAATAATCCAGCGATCTCAAAATAGTTGCTTCAATCTTAATTTTCCAGACAGAAAACGATTCGTAAATTTTAGAACGTTAGAGCTTACCGTTCAAAAGTTTTTATTACTTTTACACTGACACGAACGGTTTATCTGATGTAATGTTAAGATACCTTCACACTGTTGGTACCCACACAATTTTAACTTTAGCCTTTATGATTTCGATAAAAAAAAACAAATTTGTAACTTTACGATGTTTTTTTGCATGAATAAAACTTTTTTCATAAAAAATACCGCTGCGGCAAAACGTCTTCGAAGGCATACGATTTTTGCCTCAAATTTCGTAACCCTAATCCGATGTAAATGTTAAATGTCAGGTAGCCTTTTCAAACACTATCATTTATTGTGTCCTTTATTTCTGCTTAGTTTGTCCTTGAAAGTTTATTGATTCAGAGCGTAATTTTTGTAGTTATGCGACAGACACTTATGTGTTCTCAACTATTGAAGTCCGTATGATCTATTTATTCATCGGTCGATGAGTTAGTTTATGATTTAGATTTGGTTTATGTAAAAGCGAGGGGTTAATGGAATCTGTGAGTCGATACACACTACTAGACTTAATCCGCAGTAACAAGATGAAAAGACGAAACTTAATTAAATGAAAATCTTTATTTAAATAAAATACTTTGTTTAATAACCACGGGTTTTTATTAATTTTCACATCTACCGGTTCCGCTTCGGCCAGGCTTCATCAGGATGTTAATTAAAAACTAAGACAGAGAATGGGCTTAAATATAGGAGGACAGAGGGAGACAGAATATAACATATTAAGTAAGAGTATATATTAGACAAAGACAAAATACATGAAAGAGAAGACCAAAATGCTAATTGATATGTGTGAGGGAGAAAGCAATATATGGATGTGATAATAAAAAAAACGCTATAGTTTACATAATAACAAAAAATAATAATTTTACAAGAATTACATTCGTTACATTAAAAATAAAAATTTCATACATTAAAAATAGCATATAGTATACTTGTGGCACGTTTTAGAGTAGAAAACACTCTCAGTATCGCCCTGGTGTAAGACCATTATTCAGAATTGAAAGGTTTCTTATAAAAATCGCTTTGGCCGTGGCACCTTTCTCTTCCCCATCTCTTTTCCCTCCCCACTACCTTCAGCCTCACAACATACCCCAATTAGGGATGTCATGTCTCACTGGCTCTACACTGCTGGTTGGAAACAGTTGGAAGGGATTCCTGTGCGATATACACATCAAAAATCTGTTTTTACATTGTTCTCATCGTTGCCATCAAAATGTTATCAATTTTATTTACACGATATTGTGTTAAATAAATTCATTCTTTACCGTTGATAGGTCATAAGCAGCTCATTTTGCACATTCGTTAATTTAAATTCTAAGGATATATCGTAATAGATACGTTTCTTAAAGAATGCACTGTTTAGTTTGAAATCTTTCTATAAACTAAATACATAATATTGCAAGAAAGCAGAAATTCTGCGAACTGATTGAACGAAAACTCAAACGGTTATCTCTGACATTCGTTTGCACAGCTTTTTACTTCTAGAATTTTGTAACTTCAGTTATCAGTGTCATTTCTACAAGGCTTTTAAGTTTTCTGATACCAACAACATTTTACTATCGTTTGTTCCATATTTTTCAATTATGTAAAACATTGTGGTAAGTACACTACGTAGAAAAACAAAAATTTCTTGAATGAAGACGGGTGAAAGTTTGAAAGTTGGTTTGAGTTAGTCTCACTAGTAATTTTAATAAATTTTCCAACTTGAGATTTTCTTTACAAAATAAAAAGATCAGAAAAAGCGGATCTTTCATCTCGAAGGCCGTTCCAATTTGTCATCTAATTTTTTGCGATAAACATGATATTGCAAAAACTATTTTTCCGTGGGATGTTGTTACAAAGTTGGGTTTAATTTGATACGAATATTGTCAAAATAAGTCTCATGAATGAAAAAAAAAAGCGCCAAAAATATTTGCTAATTTAAAGTGCTTTGTTTAAAATCACTTGAGTCATCAAAGAGTAATTTGAAGTCAGTTAAGTGTTTTGTTTAAAATCACTTTTAAGAATATCACTAAATTATTTTATCTTATGGCCCACTTACATACATTTTTTTTTCTTGCTCAATAATCTCGTTTTAAAATTATTTTAGCCTATATACGATTAATCAGTAGCCTTGAATGTTTAGTAAATCGTCTTAGTAATATACTGAAAACCTCCCACTGTGTTAGTGTTTCATTAATTATTATCGAAAGACCCCTGTTTGTACTCCATTGAAAGCTTTATTACGCCGTACAACGAATCTCGTGATTTTAAACAGTAGTTCGTTAAATTAATGTTAAACACGCAGAAAGCTTGTAATGCTGTAGAAAAACATTAAAACCATAACAAAACCTTATTAAGTTTATCTCTGACTTTTATGATATTTGATTATAATGCCCATAATTTTTTTAATTGTTTTAATATATTATTTTATAATAACCTTCGGTTTCTAATGTACTAGTATATCATACTTATTTCAATGGTTTTATTTTCTCTCTTCAATATGAATAGAACCTTGTTTAAAAAATAATTAATAAGTTTTTTGCAAGTCATTTAAAGGTTCAAGTTTTCTACAGATCATGAAGTATTCATAATTTGGGTCAAATCCTAATTAATATCTACGTGATATTTTTTAAATACTCCAATTAGATTAGGTAGATAACCAACCATAATATTATATTCCTGCACTGTATTTCTCGCATAAGCTGCCAAACTACAGTTGTTGGTTGAAATTCTAAGGATGAAATATAAATAATTTGTTTTCGTGAAAGTTCAATCTTTTTCTACTTCTTTTTTTTTTGCGTCCGGTTAGCAGTTCGTCTGAACGTAGCTTAATAATATTTTTTCTTGTACTAGGTAATGTGGTTGAAATGTGTAACATTGTGAATAAGAAGAATGTACACATTAAATTTTTTCCTATCAATTGAAACACTTAAAATAATTTATATATCAATGGCAGAATCTATTATAAGATATGGATTAACCATATGGGGAAATACTACTGCAACCAATCTGAAACAAGTCCAAGTTGTACAAAACGCAATTGTAAAATTACTAGTCGTCCCTAATATTTTAAAACAGAGACATAATACACCGTTGCTGTTTCAGAGTGCCAAAATTTTACCTGTTGGCTATTCTATCGCAAAAAATCACAATTCAGTATATATTTACCCCGCAGCATAAAGAAAAATTAGAACATAAATACTATACTGACACTATAAAGCAATGTAAATCTATGAAAAAGGTTAAATATATGGTGAAAAATTGGCTATCGGAAAAAAAAATATTTATATGTATGAAAAATTGTATGAAAAAATTGTTGATTCTGTAGATATAAGATGTAAATTATAACTTTTAAAAATGTATATGTAGCTAAACTTTAAGCACCTGTTGACAAGCCAATTCAATTGGCTTAGCAGGACTTGTTTGATATGTATTAACTATTTATTCAATAAAAAAAAAATAATAAAAAAAAAAAAAAAGTAAAGCTATGTTCATACTATGTTTTTGCGGCGGAAAAAATTAATTGAATTGCTCTGTTTGGGAAACTTTTTTCTTAAAATTATCACGAATCCTGAGGTTTTGTTGTATGGGCCCGAGCTACACACGGTGGTGTGTAGCTTCCATTATGAATTCCTCAGCGGAAAATATGTTTTTCCACAAAACATAAGTTTCCCCTGTGCACTCATAAATTAAATATTCTTTTTTAAAACCGTGTACTGCGGTTCATGTTGTTTCGGTGTAGAATTATTATTTCTGTCGATTCCTCTGGGAGGTAGGTCTCATCCTATTAATAATGACAAAGATCGCAAGTGAGAACCGGGAAAATGTTTGCCTAATTATAAAACGTCGATTGATTGACAGCCGTAGTTCTTCGACAGTGATTATTATATAAGGCGACGTCGAAGTATCGATCTTTCGACGAATTGGTGTAATTAATCAACTTCGTCTATTTTGAACCACCGAGTCTCTAACAAGCTTCCCGATTATTTCATACCTCATTAAATCTGCTCATTTGCGGAGCAAAATCTGCGGAACGGCGTCAATTTAATATGATCGATTAGTTAGAATACACGTTTTGACGTGCTGCATAAGTGTACGTTAAAAACATGCACGGGGCGAACTAATTATTTGATAAACAATCATTAATTAATTTTTTGTAGGAAGCTAACACTGTAAAATTGTAATTAATCGTAAGCTACGGTAAACTCTTGTGAAAGCGAAACCCGGTCTGCAAAATACGAATAAGTGGTATCAAACAAGTTTGATATCTATCATTATTTTCATTTTATCCAACCCCTGATAAGGAACTATAAATCGTCATTTAAAAATGAATAAAACCGCATCCCATTAAAACACACCGTTTTCCATTAAAACACACCGTTTGGTTGGTACCACTACGTTGCTGCTTCATCACAACTACGCGAGTAATATATTTATGGTCTACAATATCTACATCAAGTTTGGCAATTTGTAAAGAATTCCCCAAATTGCGGGGAGAACTTTTTTTGGGGAAAATGCGGGGATTCTGGGCATTTCTTGATTATCCAACCACTTTACAATATTTATAATAACTCACTATAATTTCGTTTTATGATTAAACTATTAAAACTAACTATAACAATAAAAAATACTGTTATTTAAGTAAGAAGAAAGGTCATTATTGATTTTTTTTTAAACTGGAGTTCCTTATAACACAGGTCGTGAATATTTCTGAATTATTATCGTTCGCTTACATCATAGTTTTAGTAATTTCAGAAACCTTTTTCTAATCAGTATCGGTGGAAAGGCATCTTCAAACACCCCAAATGTCACCTGAAAGTAAACTTGTCTTTTAATCTGACTTTCTAATGAAGAGTAAGCAACGGATAACTTCTAATTGGGTAGAGCAAGATTTCGTGAAAGCTTTCGGGTGTAAAATGTTAACACAAATTCAAATATTCCCGACGGTTGTTGAGATACCATGTTTCTAAAATAACAACTTTAGTGGGAAATGCATTTGAATGAATAATACATTTCATCAAGTTGTGTCCCTGAGTAGAGCAACTGCAGACATTGACTGGAAAGTTCTGAACTACGGAATTTTCTTTGATACAAATGGCGTACTGTTTTCCGCACGAGTGGATACTCGGCGTAGGCTTATAGCCTCTCCTTCCATCGAGAGTCATTCCAAGTTTTTATCTCCAAACCCCAAGAGAATATTAACCTGCCTCGTGAAACTTTTCATATTATCTCGGTTCTTATGTGGCTCTGGCAGGCTGCGGTTCAGCTGTGGTGTTACATTATTAATTCAGATTAGTTTGTCATCCATCTAAGCGTTTTTCACTGATCTCAACTAAACCTAAAAGAAAACTATAAAATTTATCAAAAATTCACGTTGTTCTCTTATGTAAGGCCATATGAATAAATAAATAGTAAAATCATTTCCATACGACAACCTTTCTCATTAAAGTTTTCACAACAAGTTAAATAGCGGTACTATCGTTCTATCACTTATGACTTTTTGATAAATTATCTTTTTGTTACATGCATTGTTTATGAGAAGAGAGGGGTAGTTCGCAAAGGATCTATCTAGCCATTTACCTTTACCCATTCATACGTTTTTTCTTATTACCTACCCTCTGGAGGATGTTTTTTTACGCAAGAGCCGAGTACTGAAATAAACATCGCAATTGAATGGACAAGACGGAATTTTTTTTAAATGACTTCCGTAGCATTAACATTATTTTTCATGCTCTAATTTTTATCTCAATTGGTACTATTGGGAGCAGGGAATGAATTATTAATTCACACCTTTTAGTAACATGAACATCATTGAAAGTACCTAATTCATTTTATTCTCCGTGGAATTTTAGCGTATTTCATTTTGATTAAGTTAGAGATAGGATATTGCTAGTAGCGACGAGTATAGCGAAGTGCCCTGTAAAATTCAATCTCCCTATAAAAGGGGTTCATTTGGCACTTAGATTTTATCGTTTCTGCGACTAAAGTGATGGTTAAAAGCCTATTCGATGCACACTGGGGGTGGGGGCGACTCGAAGCGAGCTTCTCCCTTATTCACTCTGGAAGTGCAACTTCGGGAAGCTCCTAGTTCTGTAACATGCAGCTAATCGCTTCGCGCTCCAGATCTGACGAACCCAAATCACATTCCCTAACTAATTGCTTAACCGGCTTGATGCAGTAACAACCCACTAGATAGGATGGCAATTATTATGTGAGGTTGCGGGTTTAAATCCTCGCTTGGACAAATTAAATTTTATATATATACATGTTAGCAAAAGTTTCAAAAAGTATATTCAATTTGTACCTCGTAACATACGCCATTAGCTATGTTAAGTAAAACCTCATGTCATTATGTGTGGAGTTTAAATATTTTTAAACTAAGGTAATTGCATATTATATCCTTTTTTCATATCACCAAATCCGTCACATTTTTGCTGAATTTCCTACGGTGCCCTTGAGTTAGTATACTATTAAGATGTCTGGGAAAATTTAACGCGACGCACGACATTACTTCTTTTAAAAGTAATGTTGTCTCCATTATTCGACATTTTACGAGGCTGTTGCTGACCCGCCCTTTTTTCCAAGCCAAATAATAATACTGTACTAGAACCTAACTAGTTTTTAGCTTCGATGCTTTTAAAGCTCTAAGCCGAAATAAAGAAGTAAATATCAACACCTTTTCACTCCCGGCTACGTAAATAATATTCCTCATTCAATTGAAGTTTTTTCTACGTGTTCTTTGTTTGTTAACATTATTCAATTCTTAGAGGTTGCAGTAGTGTTATAATATTATAAATCCATGCTCTTCACCGTAAATTGTATGTACCTGTGTAGCTTTTCATGTTGTCAAAGTTGTCAGTCACAGTTGTTGGAGTTTTGCTATCGGAGAAGTTACTATCGAAAATGTGTCTTCAGGCATGTATGGAATACAAATACACTGCCGACTTGCTTTTGTATGTAGCTTCTCAACATGTACATTTTTGATATGATAAATCCGAGGTTTTGGAATCTTGACCACACTTATAATAAGGTACAAGTATAATAAAATGGCTTTTTTAAGAAAAAATATAATTTACTTCTTCCATCTGACTTTAAGAAATACCGATAATAGTTATCTAATTTTACGCATGATTATGGAGACTCATTGTTATAAGTTATAATTTGAGATTTTCACCGCCAAAAGTATTATAGTATTTATTTTTGGGGTATTACGCCGTGTTGCGCTATCTCCTTCTTTGGCCAACGTTTCGGATAGCATTAAAGTGTCTATCATCGATAGCGTAACACGGCATTATACCCCAAAAATAAATCACTCTAGTTGTTTATAACGATCTAGTTTGTTAGAAATAAGTCATTTCTGCTGTAATTTCCGAATTCTCCATACATACGTAATTCAGAAAAAAATCTACCTTAAGTATTCATAATTCAAGAGAGTATCTTGTTAGTACCTTCGCCGGGTTATCCCGCATCTACCGCAAGCGAACCAATATCGCTGTAAAAAGGCGATCATTAATAATTCACGTATTTGAAGAACCGCAATGAAATAGTTTTATCTTTGTTTCTAGTCGGGTAATTTGTAAATCAAATTGGACGGAATGAATCCAAAATCGAGGTAGCGGGATTGGCACAGTGGTAGGTAATAGGTATACTAACTAGTTAGTGCTACCCGAGGGAAGTTAGTCGGAACGGGTTATATTTTCTTTGCTTTGCATTCGCTCCGCGTTTCAGGTGAATATGACCGAAAGCTGTGGTCTGAAGAATACACAGATGGGGATTTCTGTATTCTCAGTTTTACATTCTATCCGAGCTTCGTGAATACATATTTAATCTGCCTGAACGTGTATGTACATAATATATTATATCCGCATGTGGTTGTGTGCTTCGTAGATATCTTTTGAGTGATGATATTGTTAAATCTTCACCCTTCGTGCTTAAGTTGTAACGTAAATATATCATGAACCCAGCTTATATAGAACGGGGTCTACATTTCTGCAGTATCAATTGGGTCTTTGGTCAGCTTTCGTTGTAATAAGTTACTGCGGTATCTGGCCTCGAACCGTCGATGTTAAAAATCGATCAATTTGTCGAAATCGGACACTTTTCTTGGTCCAGTAGATTGATGATGATCCAAAGAGATGGTGCTTAAATCCATCGTTTCTAAGGCAAGTCTTCTAGTTATTTTTCACTATTATTTTTATTTAACCCATTTTAGGAATACTTTTGTACGCCTCGTTTGCGTTTGTGATTGTAATTTTAAGATGGCATTGAGTTTACGACGCAAGTTACGAAGTCGGGAAAATTTAATAAATTACGCTATTTTTACTCGTTAATCTCGAGCTACCTTGGGTGTGTTCATGTGTAGATTTCGTGCCAAGTATTTTTTTTTGGTCGTATGTAGTCAAGGTTGCGCGATAACGTCAGATGAAACATCGTTTGTAAAGGGTGGTTTTTCTGTTTGTCCGCCAATATAATGGGCTGCTAACACACAATTTAAATAAGGATATATAATCTGCTTAATATTCTAACACGTGTGCTGGAACGATTATAATAAGTTTCCACTGAAATCCGGAGAGTATGGTTAGGACCAAATCCTTATCATTTAGCTATTTTCTCGCGCTAAATTTTTCAGGGCTTAAAGTGGAATTAAAAATTGTATTAAGGTTTATTCATTAAGGCCGAGCTCGGTTAACGAGGGAATTAGAAATAATACGCGGCTAACAACGTCCCGGCGGATGAAAGCTGCGCCGGCCGAAGTGATCGGCCTCGCGTACGGATTATAATACCTTCTAATGAACTTTTTCCCCTATCACTTTTTTCAGTGTAGGCAAAGCAAACTGGAATAATAATGATTCCAACGGGCAGGCGAAATTGAAAAACGTGACGAGATTACGCAAATGTTACGCCCTCTAGAAACTTGAAAGAAGCTGTCTACATCGGCGTATTAAACGTTATCATAAAGCTCTCGGGATCAATAGAAAAGTCGGTCGAAAGCTCCAATCATATTTGAGCTCGTGGAAATAAGAAGGTAATCAGTTTTGTTAGGTTTTAACGCTTACGAACCTACCGGTACATTTATGTCCTAAACACATTATGTAGATGTAAACTGTTGCACAGATATGGAAACAATATCCCATCCATACTTATAAAATAGGACTAGCACTTCAATTTTACGTGCAATTTGGGATTTTTGCTTTCGCTTCCGCCTGTGCAAGCTTAAGTAAGGTTTTCATGGACGTTTTTTTTTAAATAAAACATTTCTCAATTCCTAATACCAACAGCTATAAAATGTTGCTTTTAATTTCAGTCTCAGTGTAACCCAGTTCAGCACTGGAGCAAGTTCGTGAAGATTTTATATGACAGTTCTTCACTGTCATTCGACTATGGGAAATGTTTGCTGGATGATTTTGTACTCCATTAAACATTGTCGTGAGAAGTTGCCTAGTCTCGATCAAATTATTATGCCAGCCACACGTCGTTAATTAATTGTATTGTTATTGCGGCGATGGAGAGCAGTAAGTACTGAGTACCCCAGATGTCTCTATAGCTTATGGACACAAAAGCGGGAAACAGTTACAAATTGCATCTAACTCGATATGCGATGTAGATGGTCATGAACATGCAAATGTAAATTCCGCCCCTGAGCGGGAAAATTTCCATTCCCAACGCATCTCCCGAGAACAATAAGTTGCTCATCTCGAGTTATTTGTTATGCTGTTTTCCGCCTCAAACTTTCACAATTATTCTTTATGAATATTAATATCGCGTGCTTTTCATTTGACGGTAAGAGACGAATTATTGCATATTGTGTGTGAAATATATCAGGAAACAGTTGCGCAACCTCAATAAATATTTGATTTAATTAATTATTAAATACGTGCTCCACTCTAATACCATCAAATCACTTCTTTTTCCACAAGAGATAAACAGAAAATAAGCCTCTCAGATTCAAACATTAAAATATTGGTTTATGAAAATTAATTATAGATGTACCTCCTACAAAGAACACCAATTTTTTATGTGTCTCAATATGACTTCCCTCCCAAATCACACTAATCCAAGGAAATTTACATATCAATACATTTTTCAAAACATTGCAAACTTTGAATTTAAGTTCTGTCAAAATAATGGTTTATGGAGACGCAATATCTGTGCCATCGAAATAATCCGCACCCAATGACAATAAAAACCTGCAGCTAAAATAAAATCCTCGAAACAGCAAGCGCATATTGATTTTTCATATGAGCCGCGCTAAAATCGTAAATCGGCGAAGCCGACTCAATAAACGGAGCTTAAAAGATCCGCCAATGCAGTTTGTAAGTGGGTCTGAACACAAGTACATCTGCCCTTGTTGCATCTGATTGCACCCGTTCCACGGCGGGTGTGTTTATTGTATGTCCCACATGAAAAAATCCGCCCCACCGGGTAGTGGGTGAGTTTCCCCTGAATCTGCATGTAATTACACCGACTCCGATGCAGTTTAGTAACACAGGATGCGGCGGAAGTCATGGACCGGAAAGTGCAGCGCGCAACGAGCTGACTCCGCGGGAAATATCGACAGACTTGCATTCTGCTGATTGCGATTTATTCCATTTTTGAATGCATTCTCCTTTGACGTTATTTGAAATATGGTAGACTTTTACATATTTGCGTGAGCGCTGTTCGACAGCACACACACACGGAGAAAAATGATCCTATTTAAAAAATGATAGTATTTCCTTATAAAATATTAGTTGTTCAGAATATACCGAGAACACGTGTTGGTTAGGTACATAGTAAATTTCATGACGGAATGCGACAATATCAATATTTGTACGAACTCTGTCAATTTATTCGTTGAAGGCCTGCAGTCCCGTTTTTATCAGGAAAACAAATAATTTGACCAGATTTTTAATAAATTAACATTTGTGCTTCAAATGAATTTAAAAAATTTAATCGTTTTAAATATAAATTGTACGCTGATAAAGCTTAATAACAAAAATAGCCTTAAGAATTTCTTATGACCAATGATATTCAGTTGATATACTGTAGATTTTCTTTTGTGAAATACCTACCGCAGAATAGAAACGTTTCTTGAAATGGCTTTAGCCGTGTTCAGTTGCCAGATCTAAACAGTCAGGTACTTATAATCCTTTTCTTCAGCATCTGCTTCCTCTACCCGCTCCATTCAGCCGCACAACATACCACAATTAGGGATCCATGGTCTCATTATCTCTGACCAGTTGCGCAGCAACTCTTGTGCCGCAATGAAATGAAAATAAATTGTAACAGGTGAAACTAGTTGACTTTGTATACACTTTACACGAGTTACATATGTGTGGTTTCGTCATTTTAATTTTTAAAATTTATTTTACACGCCCTTGCGGCTCTTACATTATATGTTTCAGTACTAATGATCCATTAATCAGTGAGTAAAAAAATAATGACTAGAGCAAAATGTTTTCTTATAATTTATATAAAAAAAATATGTCACAATATAGTTTTGAAATTATTGTAGAAGAAGCATTTTTTATCAATTTAATCCATAATGCAAACCAGAGAATGTAAACTTTCTACGAAATTGTGTAATTTTTATCACGAATTCTCAATTCGAGGCGTTTTTCGAATCAAACTACCTGCCTTGTTTTTGCCTCACACAGAAGGCTAAGGTCCTGAGGAAAATAATTCCCCTAAGGGTATATTCAGGACAGAAAGTTCTGGGAAGGAAATAGGTTATGAGGGGTGGGTAGGAATCAGGGTGTCCAGGAGTGACAAACGTATGAATTCATCCCCCCACTGCGGTGTTCCGAAAGAATCCTGCTGGAAAGGTCGGAAGGTCTGCCTCAACCAGTCTCCCGATCTGGCCTGAAATGCAGTTGAAGTGTCCTATGGCGGAGGTGTTTGTTCTCCAATCCAAACTCTTTACTGTAATAGATGTAGGACATTAGACAATACATATTTATACTGTACCGTTTATCATATTGTGTATGCTATAATTGTGCTCGATCCAATTGATCATTGATTATATTTTCTTTTATTATTGTTTAATTTAGATGGATACTAAATTATACGAATATATTTTTTCAAATTCTAATATGTAACGAGCTCGACAATGGTTCGTTAATTTGTTTCGACAGCCCGGAGAGCCGACAATCCTCATACATCATACTCATACACCTATGTGATAAGGTACATATTTCAATCGAGTGCTGAATACTAGATACGTTTAAGTAGTTCAATATAATAGTCTTATTACAGTATCTACGTGTAATGACGTACCCACAACAGTTGTGCTGGTACTCAAACCGCGAATTAAGCTCAATTGGATGTTCCTGTTCTGTTGAGGGAACACGATTGATAGCGTCATCGTCATTGCCTTTATGTCGGGATGCTATGAGCAGTGAGCTCTATTGAACACGGAGAACAATTCGATCGAATCAAAAATGGTGGTAGCTTTAGAAGAGACTGAATAGAATCTCTTTTCAATTAATTAAAGAAAAACTTTTTTGCTAAATTTCAATAATATGTAAATGAAATCCTCAACACAGGAGATCCCAGTGAGGATATCATTATCTCTATTTGTTACAAAAAATAATATAATAAAACAATTATTATTTATAAAAAAATAAAACCGTTCGAATTCGATGAGCTCTGGCGTCATGAAATTTGCACTTTTTTCCTGTGTCTATGGTATATAAAGGACACCATAACTATGTTCATGTCACAGAGTCATTTCTTCCATATTAAAAAAATATATATATTGCTCAAGAGTATTGAAATCTGGTCTAGGGCGAAGCCGGGTGGCAATGCTTGTACCAAATGTTCAGTGATGACCCTGAATACCTGATAACTCAAATATATCCTACGTGTCGTGGTAGATATTTTCTGACAGTCATGCAATCATGTGATATTATTTGACAGTCGATTGATGTTTCCAAACATAATGGGAAAATCAAAATGGAGTAACTCCCAGCTTTTGTAAAAATCATATTTTTGCTTTATTGCATTCTTCGTGGCAAAAATAAATAAATTTTCAAAATCCATGGATTTTGACTGTCAGTCATGTCACGTGTTTATTAGATTTTTTGCCGCGACGGAGAGATGAACAACCCTTTAGACGCGGGAAAGACGTTGAACAGAAAAATTCTAGAGGATATTTGGACTCGTAGGCCCCAGACAGGCCAATAAAATTGATTATCCGTTTCAGAAAGTTCAAAAATTCGAAATCGATAAATGAGTAGGTATGGCTGATTTATTGAAATCCTGTTAAAATCCATTTCCTGAGTCAATATTGGTATTTTTGTGAACACGTGTTCCGCCGTCTTCGCAACATATTCAGTTTTACTGATACTTTGTTAGGAAATCTGTCGATTTATTCGTTAAACGCCTTCAGCCCCGTTTTTAACAGGAATACGAATAATTTGATCAGATTTTCAAAAAAAATGCAATAATTTTTTTCAGTAAGTTCTCTCAATTAATTGATTTCAACTACTTCTGAATACATTATCTATATTTGCAGCAGGTTCCAAAGTAGGAGATACTCTCAGTATCGCCCCGGTGAAAGAACACCATTCAGAATTGAAACATTGCTTAGAACGGCTTTAGCTGTATTTGTTGACCAGATCTGAATAGCCAGGTACTTTGGCCTTACAACATACCCCATCGGGGAATGCAGTAGACTCACTGGCTCCAGACGGTCGGGAGCATTTTGGACTACCATATAAGTTTCTTAGCCATGAAATGCCACGTGAAGTGTAATTTCTCTACCACGACTTATTGGATGAATCTTGTTTATACCACCTAAGATCAATACGTAATTTATTGTTATTAAGTTTAATTTGTAGAACTCCATTCAAAAAAAAAATAATAAAAAAAAAAAAAAAAATAAAAAAATAAAAAATAAATAAAATAAAAATCAATACGTAAATATTCTTACTTATAAAGATTCCGTAATAAGCCGGTGTAACGTTGGTATAGCTATACGGTGGAGAGGGAAAGTGTTCTTTTTTTATATCTCCTGTAATAATTTACAATGTCTGTCTCTTGAGTATCATACTTTGTCTACGTCCGTATCACAGTATATCAGATCCTACCATACAATGCATGTATTATCAAACGCCCTCGTATTCACGATTAAATTCTCCTCCATCCCGCGAGAGGCACATTGTTCCGATGCCATTGATGCCGTTATTGCTTTTACGATTCAAACGATATACAAGTAATCTCGTTAGATAGTGGTTCTATGGCGTTGTGTATAACATATATATTGACCAGTGGAATACTTCTTTTTACACTATATTAGTTGCGACATTAAATTTAATAAATAATTAGTAAGCTTTTTTTTCTTTCCCTACTCTCGCAATATCGGCCTAATGAAAGCCTGCCATTCAGAATAGTAACGTTGCCTGCCTTGGTAACCCGGCCTTCCTCTTTCCCGTCTCTTTACTTCCGCATCACAACTTATCTCATTGGGATGCCGTAGTCCCACTGGAGCAGCTAGGACCATAATAATAACAACTTCACAATTGTTTAGAGGAATTATGTACAATTTCGCTTTATTTTATTTGCTCTAATAAACATTAAAATAATAGATTTTTAGATTCTCACGGCCAAAAGAATTTTTGTTATTTGTTTTTGGGGTGTTATGCCGTGTTGCGCTAACTCCTTCTTTAGCCGACGTTTCGGACAGCGTTGCAGTGTCCATCATCAGGGCAGATCCGGTAGATCCGAAGATGTGTAAATTTAGGTTGTCGAGTTTGTGCTTATTTGTTTGTGGCCTGGGCCCGTTCAAGTGCGAAATGCCAACGGAAGTAACGACATCTTGTGGCGAATTCTGCAAGCACAGTATTTATGTTAGCCTGGGGCCCGTCCAAGTGCGAAATGCCAACGGAAGTGGCGACACTGCGATGCAAATGTGAATGGTAGCAGAAGTCGGGGACGCCCGAGGGAAGACATGATAGGACCAAGTGAATTAGATACTTAAGTCGGGCCCTGTCAAGAGTTGGAAAAATAGAAGAGTAAGTATGACTGTGAATGAGGCAAGGAGTGTTTGCCAAGACCGAATTGTTTTGCGGTCCGTCCTCTCTGCCTACCCCTGCGGGGAAATGGCGTGATGGTTAGTGAGTTATTTTAAATTATAACGAAATGTGATATGTGGTGCAAGAAGTCAGAGAACACCCGATAGATAAAACGTTATTTAGAATTTAACTTGATTAAGTAGGTAGGTTCCACGAACCTAGAATAGCAAGCATATTCTGCTATACTACAATATCGCATTAGGTTTTGCATCTTCGATAGATCGAAGGTTATCTCTAATACACCCGATTAAACTATCTTTATGTTTTATCCAACAATCCAACGTGTACAACTCCCATAGTTTCTTCGTAATGCTTGTCGCAGTTACAGAAATAGTCTACTATGTGGTGGTAGGATATGTATTCGATTTGAATATTCGATCCATTCTATGTTTGGATTATTCAACGCAAACTTGTTCGTAAACTTGGCATTGCTACTACATTGTAGGATGCAAATGGTGTACTCTCTAGTGTAGATATAAATTAATTCAAAGCGCAACAGAACCTTATCGTATTTAATTAACCCGCTTTATTATGTTATTTTGACTTTTCATACTTTTTTCAAACCAATTTATACGTATAAAAAAACACATTCACGTCGTTTATCCATTATTTTGTACCATGTAAATTTACGTTTCCGTTGTTTTGCTGTTATTTCCTTCATTTTATGTACCTTAATTATTATATCTTCCTCACAGCTTTCCTGACTGCCGGCCATTTACGTTTTTAGTGTGTCTAAAATTATTTATTGTACATTGTTATTTTTCGCCGACCCTGACCTAAAGCTCAAAGCAACACGAATTTTACCCATACTAAACATTGATAAAAACAACTTTTTTGTTTGAATATACTAACGGGTTTCCAAAATGACAGCCGCGGCTTTGAAGTGTTTATTTAAAAATAATAAATCAAATATTTGATCGCCTGATAATGATTCAATTTAACCCTTCCACGTCCACTCCGCGTAAGTTGCACCAAAACGACTTGCACGCAATTCACCGATTTGGTTTATAAGTGGTTCCCTGGCGGCGGGATTATGGTGGCGATTTGGGCAATTTGTTTCCATTTAATTTCAATAGATGTAAAATTATTATATGACCGTGTTTACGTTTGGTTTACTCCAGTACTCAACACAATCGCAAAAATTATACACGCGTTTTCTATCGGCCTGTCGCCACAGAGGCACGAGCATGGAACTAGGATTCAATAATTTGAAAATTTCTTCGTGAGTTAAGTACGTAGCTTTTTACGCAGTTTGGTACGTAGCTCTTCATCACCTTTGGAGATGGGTCGAAAACACGGCGATCTAGCGGTTGTCATGGTAATATGACGAGATGATAGTAATACTTGGCTATTTTTATATTGTTTTTGTTTTTCTTGTGAAATATCACTTCATGGTATCAAGCTTGATAATTACATTAAATGCACTTTCTACCGTTCTGTTACCGGTCGGTGGCCGAGTTAACATCGCGTTTGGGTCCCACCCAGGCGTAGTGTGTTCAATTCCTCGGCTGGCTAAGTCCTCCATCACAACACAAGCAACATTTTCAGCTTACTGTGGTAGTAGTAGGAGATTTTCAAATATTGTCAGGTTATTCGTAACCCGGGAATGTTTGTCTTTCTTTTTAAAATAAATAAATAAAACTGTTTAATTTACGAGACTTAGAGATAAATTACGCTATAGTTTGTATCTTCCGGTTATGTGAAAGGTTCGGACTTGCGGAATAAATTGTAAAATTATTTATTTATTATATTATTATATGCAAACAATATAATTTAGTTACTGTGGGTTAGAACTAGAACTCATATAGGTTTTCACCTAGATTGACTGTGCTGACGTAGGTATGCATATTTTCACATCAGTTATAATTATTGTAAATTGTTTGTTTTTCCCAATGCTCGGAACTTTGTAACATACTTTCTTTCTTATGTTTATAATTACTTTGCTGAGCCTTCTAAGCAGCTGCTTAAGTAAGCAATTGCTTTGGCAAGTACCTTCAATTATTGAGAATTAAGATTAATTAACGCTTGAGCCCTCTAGGAATCAAATACGTGCTTTAAGCCCGTTTCAACGCTGAGTAACGTCAATTACATTTAACGTTTTGACTACAACACTCGAAACATACGGAGTTTATCGTAAATCTTTTAATTATTTCTGTTAATTTGCTCTAAATATATAGGTACCAAGACCATTGTGAATGAAGTGTAAATTAAAGCTTTATCCTCGGTATTCACGACTGCTTACCTTGAATCGGACGTGGTACTGATTTCTATCTTTCTCCGACCTTTGGCCGTAAGTAAAGTAAGTCAGTAAGTAAGCCAAGCGCCTGTTTGAATTTTCAAATTCTCGTCCGCAAAGGCCGCCCTTACAGCAGGCTAGGCTGTCGCGTGTTTCGCGTCGGCCACGTGTTTCGCGAGCCACGTGGGCAGAATAATAATTCGCCTGCGCCGCCCTCGCGGGGGCATCAGGTGAACCTTCTGCCTGGGATTAAACCACCCCGCCCTATGCCGCCTCACGCATACTTGCGCCGCAGATATTTCAATTGAGAAGTTGAATACAGCCGCGCCCGTCAGAATTTTTATTCACTGAATAGAGTGATTAGTGAAGCGAACACATTATTACATGCTAAAGCTAGTGCGAATACTAAGAATTTAATCTATAAATTACATTATTCCAACACTCGTTATACAATAATGCGTGTATATGAGTAGTCAACACACCCAAATCTCTAGAATCACGACCGTGGCGTTTAAGTGTCACAAACAGTAATTAAAATTCAACACATCGTGTCTTAAGATACTTTTAATATTAATAATATTTGGATGATTTGTATAGCGTCGTTTTCGTGAAAAATCACCTAAACAGTGCTGAACAAAAATATAATATATTTCTACAATGCTCTAACTTATATAAATTTAATAATTTAACCATTATCTTTACATATAAATGAAATACTTTGTTTTCACAACTTTTAATCAATAATAATCTAAATGTTTCAAAGCCAATGACTTCTTCGTCAGGATAATGAAAATTAACGAATTAAAATAAAGATGTTTATATAATTGATTAAAAGTGGTTAAAACAAAGTATTTCATTTATATATATATATAATCAAAATGAAGCCACAAAGTAATTTTACAACTATTATCAACTTATGGCTCACAGATTGCATCCACCGGTTCGTCGATCACTAGTACAAAACTATATGTAGAAAGCATTTCACCAATGAAGTGATCCTTTGTTTCAGAATTCTCTTTATGACGATACACATTCTGCTTTATTAAATCAGGAAAAAAAACTTATACTCACTGTGTTAGTGTAAAAAAAATTGCGATATTCCAGGCTCAAAACTGTTTTTTTTTTGTTCTCACACCTGTGATTCACAATAGAGGCTTCGATATTATCTAACAAGACAATAGGTCAGTTTAGAATAAAATACACGATTAGAACATCTGGTTAAGCAAACATATATTTTACAATCAAATTCATCAGTTAATACCTACTGCTTCTAATTTTGGTTCGGTTGTTGATGTCAGATGTCTATTCATTTCTGTTTTCATTTTATGGGGTTCAAGGAAGGCCCAATGCGTCTTTTCTTGCTAGTGTGATTTCTAAATGACTCATTTTGACATATATTTTAATTGTACGTACGTTACGATCATCATTCGGCTATCCGCGGTAGCACATCAGCTGGAAGTTTATTCCGTCTGCTGTGGTCTGACTCACTGCCTATAAATAATCTCTTTCGTTTTTAAACAAAACAAAAATGTGGAAGTTCATAAGTCCCTCGCAATATTTGAAGCCGATTGGATTGGAATTGATTGCAAGCTGAACCAAACTGTGATACCTATTGTTTTCGAAAAATTTGTTGCACATGCAGTATAATGTATACTGATTAGTTGGGTGTGTTCCTCTTTGTTCTACGTTGCGTAAAATGCCGCAGATATTCTAACAGGTTTTTAGGAATAGCCGTGTTGAGAAATATCGTGTACCTCGTAAAGATTTCGTGTTTACTGTTTTGTTCGGGTGATTTGAGTAGTTGATTACGTTACTACTTAATTTGTAACGTTTTATTTAATTTAATTATTTGTTCATTCATAGGGTAGGTACTAGTGTCCGACCCCTTTGAGTTTAGTGCGTTCCAACGCGCGCCGTCCTGTCATATTAAAATGCTATCAACGTCCTATACAAAGACACTGTATTCATATTGATTGACATACATGCAGCTATCAGCCCAGTCTATCGCCAAGAGCGTAGGCCATCCGTCGATTTTAATTAGCTAATATAATCTATGATTATCAATTTACGGTACTCGAGCCATCGAATAATGCAAAACGGAATTTCTGTCCATTAACAATTTATCATTTGTAATTAAGCCACTGTGTTGATTAATACCTACTGTGTGATTTGAATGTTACAGATTTACGTATTACCTCAACCGTTCTTAAATGATCGGTTTATTTTATTTCATTGAAATTATTGCACGGATTTAATGTCGTGATGTAAGCAGGTACAGAATTCTTGGTCGTCGAGATCTGTTTGGCCTTGTACCGCATAGCTGGATCGGTTGTGAAACCAGTGTATTTTACAGCCAGACTTAACTCGAAATCATCGCACCGAATTTATGTGAGATTCGTAAAAGCATTGTTATTATGGCAATACATACTCAACATCTCGTTTAACTAACCAGCTTTAGTGCCGATCTTTTTAAAGGTAGAATCGACAAACAAGATGACCGCAATACGTGTTGGATTGCATTCGCTGTGAATTTTACATATTGTTATGTATATTATTTATATTGGTTGTCTATTGTGTTGTTTAATCGTTTGGCCTTCCCATAAACACCCCATGCGCATTAACAGGATCACAGATTAACTAAACATTTCTTGGTACCTGGGTTTGTGATATTTCCTAGAATTCAACGGGTGTTAACGAGGATTTACAAATAAACATGCGACTACAAGATACAGCATTTGGCTTGATGATGGGCACTGCAAGACCGTTCATAAGTTGACTCAACCGTGAGAAGAAACAACACCCATAAGTCATGCTGACCTTGTAAATCTTAAATCACGTGTCATAAAGCGATGTTAAATTACAATACAAATTTAAACATGATGTACGTATATACGTGTCTGATTCTTGAGAAATTCTTGATTTTTTTCACAGCGAGAATCCTCCAACGCAAGCCAAACACGAATAACTGTGAAACTTTTTCTTGTTCAAAATTTTGTATTAAAGATATATTTTTCCTTTTCCGTTTCGTTGTTGCTTTTTATTAGCCGTTGAACCGGGCATTGTTATGGGCATGATAATGATAACATTAAATAAGCATTTTCCTTTAACGTTTTGCTTCACGTCACGTTTCCTGTTTTTGACGTGCTTAGAAAACGAATTGGACGAGAGATTCATTGTCGAGTTATTTTCTATGGAATTTAATTTACATACAAACATGTGTGTAAGGATGTGCTACTTTCGATTAAAATTCTAGTCTCCCCCCCCCCCCCCTCTAGTACGATACTTAAATTTTAAATATAAATTTGAGGGATATATGTTCATGAAAGTCTATTGAAAACATATCTGCTATCTTCTATATCTTAGAGTGTATGTGGCGAGCTTTGTTGTTTATTCAAACCTACAGTTTTATTCCTTTCTTAAATTTTACGAACTTGACTAGAAACAAGAGGAATGACCCACTCCATCTTTTCCCATCCCTTAAAGAAGAATTCGTGCATTTGCACACTTGACGTTCAAAAATTACTATCTATGACTGATTACGAAAAACTCTGTGTAAAGCCCGGGCAACGCCGGGGGCTTGAGCTACATACATAGTTATTTTATGTTTTGGTTATTAGTAAGTTTTTGATTGATCGAATTGTGTTCCGCTGTAGTTTTGTGTATGCTAATTTATTTACAAACTGGTTTCGGTGCAGCCCTAACTTCGTCATTTTATATCTCCACTGATGAAAGCACGATTCGTAATATGATATCTTTAAATACGTACACAAAGTCGCGAATGTTTTATGGGTGAATTCTTTAAATTTAAATTTTACGATCTCATTTAAATCATGTTAATGTTTTTTCCACGAGTTTGTCAGATTTATAAATAATTATCAAATAAGTGTTTCCTAAATTTTTATACATGTATATGTTTCAGTGAATCATTTATCATTTCATCTGGGCATCATAATCAATTGTACATCGCTTGGCGTAGATTTCATGTTTGACTCACACGGGCGGGGAAACTAATCAATAATTGATTCGACAACCAAAATTACGCGTAGATCTTTTCTAGATGTCTTCAATTTTGTATTTATTATAATTCTGCGTATACATTTGCGAACTGAAACGCGAGCCTCGAATTATGGGAAAAGAACGAAGCAATCTCAAGCGGCGTTTTGCACCATTTGATGTTGCTTCGTTCCTTTCCTATAATTCGAGGCCCGTCTCGCGTTCCGGTTCTCAAATGTTCACGTAGCATAAGACGCGAGGAAAGAATCACGAATCTAGAATATCTAAGTACCTGCTGTGATGACGTGCTACGTTGATTTTTCCCAATTTATTAACAGAGAATTATTTTAATCCCGTTGACTTGCTTCACGGACAGTGATTATTGTGAAATCACCGAAAGAAGATCGATGGCTATCATTAAAACATTTTTTTTGACATCATCTGAGTTCCATCTCGTAAATGTGCTGTTAATTGCCAGTTGAAAGCCCGTCTATGGTGACGGGTGAAAATATACGGAAATTAAAATTAGTAGTAACCTCAATCAAACCTTATTTCGAAATATCGATCAAGTTCCCACCGCGAATTAAAGGTACCAACAATGACAAAATTCACAAAACTGGTCAGTTATTTTTTTGGAAATGTGCTTGCGTAAATGCGTAAGGCTTAATTCTTCAACAAGTTAGCTCATCTTCGTATTATTTTTTTCCCACGACCATATACACCAATCTACAGCGCCGTTTTATAAAACTTCACATTAGTGATTTTTCAATTGACATCTTTTAACTAAGATATTACACAAAAAGTGTTGTATATTTTATACAATTTTCATCAAAACATCTTCTTTAGAATTCTATGATTCATTATGCGAATGCCAAAAACATTAGTAAGGATTCTTTTTCAAATCAAATAGGCACCATGGAAAATGGTTCTTCTGAATTGTTTGTGCTTCCACACCAAAATCTATGGATTCAATCAATTTGGAGCAACAATTTTACTTGGAAATATAATAAATTGGAAAAATATATTATCGATAAAGAAACCCAATTTTCCACCCTCAATATAAAAGTAATAATGTTTCTACATTTTAAAGCTAAAATCTGTTTCGAAGCTGCAGTAAAAACTTCTTGAATTCTGAGTTCGAAGCTGTATTTATATTTTCAGGTAATAATAATTATTATTAAGACTTGAAAATTGTTTTTATGAATAAATGAATTATAGCATTCCTTTCCAAGTTAATCAATTATTTTTGAATGTGTTTCTGGGTGACGGCTGTTCAAATTTAAAGTGTTTTTATAATTTAAAGTCTAATTAAATAGTCATGAAATTGAATGTTGGAGCTTTTAATAAAGTCAATTATGCGGTAACCACGACGAGGGAAAACAAATTGGGAAATATATTTTCCAATACATCTATTTGAATTTCACTTTTGTTTTCGTAAAAGAATGCAAATATTGGAAATGGATATTAACCCACTTTCAGGCATCCGATCGAGCTGAAACTCAGAAGATAGGTTCGTTGTCGATAACAATGCGTCCAGTAAAATTTTGATGGCAAAAATTCTAAGAATTTTTAATAATTCTTATAATTTGTTTCGTCGTCAGAATTACAAATTAATTGCTTTAATACCCGCTTTTCCCGATCGGCATTATCAAACAACCATATTGCTTTTGTCTTGTTTACCGAACATTGTTTGCATTTTAGATTGAAGTTAGAATAAAAATCATTAATAATGCTATTTTGTGCCATAGTTTGATGAAAAATATAAATAACATAACGGTCGCGACGCTTACGGTATAGGACTATATATGCTTGAATGTGACGGTGTTCTAATACATGGGATATCAAGGGTTAAATGTTTTCCCATTCGTATTTTTGTATGTGATATCATAAAACCCTTCTTATGGGAATGCGCATCCATTAGTTTAATGTGGATACCTAAAGAGATAGATAAAAATACAGCCTTCTTTTCGCGTCCCATTTCTGATGATTATCTGCAAAAAAATATTTTCAGCCTCTGAACATTTGCCAGGAATCCCAAGTATTCTAATTATGAAAACCTGTGTTTTACCGTCAATTAGTATGTGATAAAATAATAATATCAAAGCTATATTTTTTACACTTCAAAATTATATTTAATTTTATGCTTTTTGAATTTTGTATATTATAAATTGAGTTTTCTTTAAATTAGCAGCATGTTTTATAAACTCGTCAATCTTCCTCCAAAGTAACAAATCACTACTAAATTACATTGTTTTTCATCTCGCTTGGAAGACTTTCTTGCGATTCCCAAGAGATAAATCAGTTCACTTTTTACCTCAGTTAATGACCTCGTAATAATCTTCTATGCAAATTATATTTGTTTCGCCATTTTTTTGCTAATCAACGGATAGTTCCCAACCCAATGCAAAAAGTATCGGCAAACTGTAAAATGAACAATATTATTATTTGTTATTCGTATTCAAAAATATAATGAGCCATAATCATTGTTTTCATGTCAACTTTTCAGATAAATATTTGACCTGTTTATCAGTAATTGACTTTTCGTATCTCATTGACTGCGACTATATTTCTTGATGAAGAAGACGTTAAAACATTATTATTATGGTAAACAAGTTAATACTCGTTATTTTTACATTTATTTCTCGTGCAATGAACCATTCGCGATCACTGTACAACATAGTATTGTACATGTAGTTAATTCAACGGAAGCGTATTCGCGAAGAGATTCAACTGTTCTTGAGAAAGAAGAGATTACCATCGGTTTGCCAAACACTTTTCGTGAGATGTGGTTAGCTAGCTGGGCGTAGGATGAACTAAGAAAAACCGTTTTGCGTTTGGAAATAAAATTTATCTTAACAAAATATTTTTTTAGAATTGAGCAATAACTTTACATATGAACTGATAATTTATTCGTAGTCGAATTCCATAGTAATATTTATTATAATTAAAAAACTTTTTAGTTCACTCTACTAATTGTAGGTATCCTTTCTGAAACACAAAATTTTTAGTGAAATATGTATTTTATATTAATTTTCTGTCTTTATAATTTTACCATTTTTTATCAATAATAAGTCAAGGCACTATTAAAAGCAATTACTTAAATGTTCATTTCATTTTCATAATAATTCATATGATATGAAAAGACCGTCACTGAATTGTGTCAATAACGTCAAATAAATATTGTTTTATACAAAATAATCACTTTATCGATTTAAAACAATAATTTTTCAGGTTCAATGATCTAAGTTGTCACTTTGACCGCATCGCATTTCCTATCGAATCTCCCCATAGCGATAAAGTGTAATCACCAGGTTTACAGAAGTACCTATGAGTAACAGAGACGCTGACAGCAGGGAACGAGAAGCGGTGTTATTCTCGCGCAAAGGGTCTCGCAAAGTTCCGGTCCACCGCGCCCCCGGTAAACCATACCTCGTTATTTCTGCGCTCCCGGCATGCAAGTTTGCAAGTTAAAATTGATTTTGCGTCGTCAGCAACTTCTATTGAAATATTTATTGGTTGACCGAAAGATAATATTATTAATTTCGATACATATTTAAATTTAATTTCTTTTGTTATCTACATAAATATAAATGTAAATGTTCGTTTGTTCAAAATCTTAAATCTCCGAAAGTTCTTCACCGATTACTTTGACATTTTGACACAAAGTTTCATTCGAATACATGTGTGTTTTTATATACCTATCTTAATATAGATGTCATCTGTGACACTTAAAAACATGCTTTTCGAAAAACTATCCGCACAGACAAACTGAGCCACATCAACGCGTGTCTTGGTACAGCTAGTTAATACATTTTTTAAAATACCCTGTGATTTACCCACAACAATGTTTACTCTATTGGTAATTTAAATTAGAAAGTATGTATGTATGTCTTTTTCTCTACTGTTAAAACCCAAAGTATCTACTGCGTGGCCAGAAGTTAAGAATTACGTACACGATTACACATTGTCATTTATGGTACTGCCGCTAAGAGATCCTTTTTTACCTCTATCTCTCTCTATTACCTGCATTAAATTTGCAAAAAAAGCAAGAGAGATTACTAGTCAATGAATACATCAGAGCTTTTAGCCGGATTTCAAAGTAGGCACAATTTTAATGACAAAGATTACCCAGGAGTGGTGTATCTCCCTATTCTCTTTACCAATTTTCTTGTCCTATGAATATTCTGGTAACCGGATAACTGAACACAATGACAATTCAACATACCTTTATAAATTGTAATAAAAAATATTAAAACCAAAACTAGGCTAAATAAGTTTCGTAGGTTCGGTTAGGTTAGTTATTTTGATCGCTTTTGATGACTTTAAATAACTTTTTAAAGAGTTATTTTTTTTTTAGTTCCTCAATAAAATGTAAGTTTTATTCCGGTAAAATTAAATAAGTATAAATTCAAATCCTAGATATATAAATACTATTACGCTTCCTAACGTGCATTTATTCGCCACCGGTCACCGATGTAAGGCAAATAATATTATATACGACGTTTCTCTCTACAAATATAATCTACGATAATCACTCGTAATTAACCTTTGTAGCGCGCCGGATATTATTTTGATTAGTGGTTTAAAACGTAACAATTTTTTAAAAACATTTTTTCTATTGAAAAATACTAACGATCTTTATACACACGTTAGTTTGTTCCTTGATACACAAATCTGTAATTATTTATGGATTTGGGTGTATGATTTATTACCGAAATAAATTCGTTATTCAATGTTTACATCATCATCACTGCGACGGCATTTGACCCTAATTGAATTAAAAGCAACAGTATTTTTAAATCAAATTTTGTTTATTTGTAATCCCTTAATCAAACAGACAGATCATTATCTTACAATGGCATTGATTAAATAACCCCTAAAACTGTAATCTCTACCGATTTGAAAGAAAATTAATATCGCCAATTTACAAAAGACACGGAGTAAAATGAATATTGCTAATTTGGTAAACGGATAACTCATAAAAATGACAATTCAACACACCTATAAAAAGTGTTATAAAGTTATGAAAAGTGATGAAACAAAAACTAGGGGTCATATGTAACTATTTAACCTAGTTTTTGTTTCATCACTTTTCATAACTTTATTGCACTTTTAATAGGTGTGTTGAATTGTCATTTTGAGGAGTTATTATGGAACCTGCTAATTTAATGATAATTCTGTTAAAAGCGGGATTGCAGGCCGTTTCCTGATAAACTTTTTGTACGTTCCTAATATATCGGAACACGCGTTCATGCACCTGCATTTGCCTTGATGGTATACAATGACGAAATGCGAAAATTATTAGAATTTTCATGAACTCGTGTTCCGAATCGCTTTTAACAGGATTACGAATAATTTTGAAGAGATATTTAATAAATTAGCACGAATGGTAGCAGAAGTCGGGGCCGACCGAGGAAGACATGGCACGATCAAGTGAATCAGATACTCGAGTCGGGCCAAGAGTCACAATAATAGAAGAGTATGTGGGTCATTCCGCCGTTTCGTTCAAATCGCATGTTCTTGCAAAAAAGTCATATGAAAAATAATGTTTTTCAAGAAAGTTTTATTGGAAAATGTAGTTATTTAAAAAAGGAAAAAGTAGTATTTACCGGATTAGGCATTTGTTACTTAATAACTTTATGGTATACAAAAAACATGCTAAAATCTCATTACCTTCCCCGTGTAAATGAGGGACCGGTAAATTGATCAATAAATAAGAACATTTTACACTAGTAAAATCACTACATTCATTAATCGACCTGAATGTACAACTAATTTTGCATATTTATTGGTGTTTAATTTATTTTTAAAGTTATTGTATCATAGAAAGAATTGAGATTTTGTTTTTGTCCAGAAAAAATCGCTGTCGTCTTCCGCCAAAGCGGTAATTAAAATTGTGACCGTGTTTGTCACTGTTCGTCAGCTGTACTCCACCCCGCGCCTCCGTTACTAATCAGTCAGCGATGTGATGTCTAGGGAAATTTCCCTAGATCTAGGGGAGAAAAATATTCTTTAGGGAAAAGGGAAATCAGCACAAAATCTAGGGAAATTTAGAACTCGGGCAAAATTTTTTTTTTACATATGACAATACTACTGGTATTGCTAGTCGCAAATTTTTTTTTAAAGAAATTCCCATTCCATGAATCAATATTGTAGATTTACTTACAAGAAATGTTTTTAACACTGACAACTCAAAATGTATCTAAAAGGATGAATGGGGAATCCTTTAAAAAAAAAAAATTGGTTTCAGGTTACGTTTTTATCCATGTTTATTTATTACAAGGAATTTTCTCGAAGTTTCTGTTGCTTTGAAAGGTGATTAGGTGATCGCGCTTGATTTTTATATTGAAAAGTGATTTTTATTCGGAATTTCATTTCTAATTCAGTGGTAAGTGACATACATACTTTGATATTATTATTTTACTAAGAAAAAAGTGTTTTATTTGGAAAAGTACAATATTATAAGCCTACATATTATTACTAAGTATCGATGTATATCTTTCCAATTAATAAACATATAACAGGATTAGTGTTACACAATCAGCAAACTACAGGATTAGTGTAATAGCATTAGGAATAAGTTATAAGTTCAATGTTCAGCTACCAAGTTCCTTAAGCTACTTACTGATGTATTCGGTGTTTAACACAACTTATACTATTATGTGTTTGGTAAAGTGCATCCTGAATATAATATAATATTTATTACAGGCCACGATGGATATTCCTTCAACGTCCGGCACGAGGAGGAACCTTTCGGATGCAGAAGAAGCTCCTTTAGCCAAGAAGCCTAAAAAAATATATGCCCAAAAATACCAAGAAAAATGGGAATGTGAGGAGAATTTCAAAGGCTGGCTGAAAAGAAGTAAGAAGGGGCCAACATTTTTTTTTTGCCATGCCTGTAGTAAAGATTTTGTATGTGGCAAATCTGAAATCCAAAAACATGCCCAGGGAACAAAACATATTACTAATATCAGAGCTGCCGCTTCCCAACACACGCTGTTATCAATGCCTAGGGTGCAACAACTGACGACAGAAGCCGCAAAAATAAAAGAAGCTGAGATAAGGTATGGTACATCTTTACACTACTGATTTTAAAATGTACTTATAATTTATTTTACAATATGATAAGGTTTAATCTATAGTATATTATTATGAAATAAATCTTCCCAATTCTTATTACATATTTCTAAATTTATTGTATCTACTATATTGTTAATTATTTATTTATAATTTCAGGTTGGCCGCCTTTGCTGTAGAACACAACATTCCATTTAAAGCCATGGACCATCTGAGCAAGTTAGGCCAAGCTCTCTATCCGGACTCTGAAATTGCCAAAAAGGTGACTTGTGGCAGAAAGAAATGCACAGCAATCGTCAACAACGTCACGGGGAGTGTTGGGTTTGAAAATGTTTGTAAGTTGTTAAGGGACAATAAATTTTCATTAATTGTCGACGAGTCCACTGATATTAGCAGCATTAAACATTTAGCCTTAATATGTAGAGTTTTTGATAATAGTATAAACCAAATAGTAGATGTATTTTTGAACTTAGTTCCTGTGCCTTCTGCAACTGCTGATAGTATGTATAATGAAATTAAAGATTTTTTTTGTAAAAATAATATCCCATATGCTGCTAATATGGTGGGCTTTGCTGCAGATGGTGCCAATGTGATGATGGGTTCGAGGCATTCGCTTTCTGCTCTTTTAAAAAATGATATACCAGGTCTTTTTGTTATGAAATGTGTGTGTCACTCTTTTCACTTGTGTGCTAGCAATGCATGTGAAAAGATTCCATCAGGCGTGGAAGATTTAGCAAGGGACGTATATTCCTATTTAAAAAACAGTTATAAGCGACAGTCTGAGTTAGTCGAGTTTCAGGATTTTTTGTCGCTCAAACCACACAAACTTCTTCACCCATCTCAAACCAGGTGGTTATCCCTGATCGCAGTGGTGAAAAGGCTGCTAGAGCAATACGAAGCACTCGTTTTATACTTTACCCATGCTCATCTTCAGGAAAAAATTCCAGCAGCCGCTTCTATCTTAGATAAACTCAGAGATCCCATAGTCAAAATGTATTTGTATTTTTTAGAATTTGCATTACCTTTTTTTAATGATCTCAATTTAGAGATGCAGTCCGAAAAAATTAAAATCCATCTCCTATATAGCCGCGTAGAATCAACTCTAAAAACTGTTTTAGGTTGTTATATACAACCGAATTATTTAAACCGGACCCAGCTAGTAGATGTTGAACATAACAATCCGCGATATTTTCTTACATTAGAACATGTGTACTTGGGTGGTGTGCTAACTGGAAAAATAGCAAACGGGCTAATTGAAGTTGATTCTGAAAGTCTAGATAATTTAAGAAAGCGATGTTTAGAATTTTACATTGAAGGCGTTAGCCAAATTTTAAAAAGATTTAATTTTAAAGACAAAACAGTTCAAATCTTAAAACATTTAAAAGAAATAGATCCGGTTAATGTCAAGGCACAACATTGCAGGTCGATCGCTCCTATGGCAATGTTATTTCCAAATCTGGTAGGAGAGAGAGATTTAAATGACCTTGACAGAGAGTGGAGAGAGTTGCAATGTTTTGATTTTGACCCATCGCCTGACGATTCGATACTACAATTTTGGTTGAGAATTACTCAAACCAAATTGGGCGATGATACCCTCAAATTTCCTAGACTTTCAAAATTTATTTTAACAATCCTGTGTTTGCCGCACTCAAGTGCAACAGTAGAGAGATTATTTTCAATAATTAATCTAAATAAAACGAAAATCAGAAACCGTTTGTCAACCAAAACATTATCCGGAATATTGCATTCCAAAACATTAATTTCCTCAACAAATTCCTGCTTAGATTTCAAAATAGGGAAAACATTGGTTGACAAATTGGATAATAGTATTTATGATTAACTAAACTTCTGGGTTTTGTTCGGCATGTAACAGTACAGATTTTTGCCCGCTTTATGTCCTCGTCATTTCACTTCTGTATCATTCATTCCAAGTGCCAAACTTCAATCTGTACTAATAATTTAAAGCGCCCTTGAGGTTATATTTCACTGAAACGGCGCTATACAAATCATCCAAAAATTATTACTTTTAATAACACTGTCAATCCAAATCTTCTTGTTCCTTGCTAAAATCTAAATTAAAATCTTCGGTGGATAACCAGAAGCCATAATCACAGAAGCCAACTACAATGAATATAGCCTATCGATGCCTTAATCTGCAAAACAGACATACATTTGTAGATGGTATTTCAGAAAAACAGCGTTATACAAATTATATAACCATATGTTATATACATTACAATTATATACAAATTATGTAACCATATGCAAATAGGGTGGTGGATGCTTGGAACAAACTCCCACAATATGTCATCGATGCAACTAATACAAACCAATTCAAAGCTCTATTGGATTCACATTTGGAAAGAAGATAGGATTAACTTAGTGAAAAAATTAAAACTACTCATTTACTGTCAAACTATTGTGAAATTAGATATGAGCGCATTTTTTATTGGAATTGTAACCTTCTACTTCCCGGTAAAACGTATACAATTTCAGATGAAGGCATCGCTAGGTTATATATTGCTAGTATTTGACCTTAACAATTTACTATGTTTTTTCCAAATTATTGCCTATTCCGCCACGCTGGTATCGTTAACAAAAGCAGTATTTCGTTTCAATTTAAACTGTAATAAATAATAACTAAAGTAGGCAAGTAATGCATTTAAAGTAATTAGCTATTTAGTGTGTCGGAATTGTAAATAATTACCTCTTCTTAGTATCCAATTGTAAATAATTATTTAATCTTATAACCTCTACCCTATACCATGTACCTGTCTGACTGAAATGTATTTCCTGTAATCTTGTATGATTGAAATAATTTTAGCAACATCATAGATCTCATGACATATAGTGCCACATACCAAAATTGAAGAGAAATACTTCTTATTAATAAATAAATGTAATTATGCATACAATCATAAATTGGTTTGACACATGAGATCTGTCAGCTGTCAGATTGGTTAGCCGGTGTTGCCATTGAGAAACAACAATTAAAATTTGCCAACAGCAAAATAAAAAATTTCCATGTAAGATAACTAACGACTTAAATGTGATATTTGAAAATAAAAGAAGTACCATATTCAAGACCTTTATTTCAAAGACCTTTATTTCAATGACTACCCCCCCCCCCCCCCCCGACGCGTGTGTTATATTATTATTTGCGGGCGTATTTCGCCAAGGTGGTACCCCCGGAATCTAGGGAATTCTAGGGAAATTTCACCTCTAATTCTGGGGAATTAATTTTTTTGGGCATCACATCCCTGTAATCAGTGTACCGCTATATCTGGACGGGGGAGGACGTGCGTCGCTGAATAAAGAAATATCTGCGATCTCCGTGCTCGAAAACGACTTTGTCACCGACCAGGCATCATTACCTTCCAGCATTTTTTAAAGTAAGTACATGTTTTAAAAATTCGAATCATGAACCTATAAACTATAATTAGTCGGACTATTTTTTATTGAAACATAAAGATTTGTAATGTCATTATTAAGCGAGTTATTAAGGAAAGATTGTCAAAACCTCATTACCCTCCGTCTCATTACCTTCCGTATCGTAAAATTTTTTGCCGGATGGTAATTTAGAGGTGTGGAGGGTAATGATAAATTTGTAAGGGTTATTTTTACGTGCATCTGGGACCATGTTTGGGGGTTCATAAAAGTTAATATTATCAATAAAAGCAGTTTCTTGCGTTCTAGCGTCGGACAATTTCAGTTTTGGTGAAATACATATTTTCGTTTTATCTATTTACTGATATGGAAAAACAATCTGTTAAAATTTACCCTGCGAATTTTTATTTGAAAATCGATTTTTTTATTCAATGATATAATTATAATTATTCAAATGTAAACGAATAATATATTAAACAAATGGTTTAACTATTCCCCTACAGTCACAATTATTTTCATTACTTATCTTCATTACTTCAGTTGTCTATTAAAACAGATGAATTTTTACAAAATTTCAAGTTTCTAAACAAATCCAGATTTGAACAAAAATCTATATAAAGGGCATTATTAAGAGTCCAACGCAAATTTCTTGATTAAAAAACCATATCATTACTGTTAGATTTTAAATCATTTAGGGAAAAAAATATTAAACAAAGATATAAAAGTAGTGTAACAATTTTTGGGCTCTCCTGTAAAAGTAACGAAATTGAAATTATCCATATTTGTTATTCAACTTCTCACTTGATCCGATACTTATGATAATTTTTCTTTATTATTTGTTACAGGCTAAACACCATAATCCACAATGGCAAAGTTAAATAAAAAACTGAAAAAAGAAGAAAAGTTATCCAAGGACAGGCTGCGTAAGCAACAAAAATATGCTGAGATTAAAAACAATCCGGAACTGTACAGTCTTCAGAAAGCGAAAGAAAAAAAAAGATACTTAATGCGAAAAGCGCAAAAAAAGATTTGCAGCATTGAAGATATGAGTGAAAGAGCCCAGAGAGAGCAAAGACGAAGATGGCGAAAGAACTCTGTAAATTATTGGAAGAAAAAAGGGAGCAGCGTAAAATAGAAACGATTACAGTAGAAAATATGCCTCCAATTCATGAAAATGTCAAGGAAGTACCCAATAATGTGCAAAATACTCTAGATCCTGACCCTCTCGCAGTCGAGAATGAACAACAAATCATTAAAAAAAATGTGCGTGGTCTAACGAATGTTAGAAAATTGAGGTATAGATCATTGAAAATCATTAAGTCGTTACAGGACCAGATAAGCAAACTCAGGAACGAGAAAAGAAACGAACAAAAGAAATTGAAGGCGTTGCAGCTACAAAACGTAAATAGACCAATCGAAGATACAGTAGAGAAAAAAGTAAACGACATAGTTAAATACATCCCAATGAATAAAGTCGAAGATGTAAAAAAGAAATTGTTGTTCAGTGAATCGCTGTCTCGAGGATTAAATGAAAAATACAAGGCTTTAAAAAAAACAGAGAAAAGACAGTTTGCGAATGAAATACTGAGAGACAAGAACAAGCTAAAGAAATATAAAGTACTCAGTAAAGTTCCCTTTCAAATCAGAAAGACTTTAGCTGAAAACAAGAATAACAAAACAAATGAAATAAAACGGAAGATACAAGATTTTTTTGAAAAAAGCTCAAGGGAATTCCAAAAAATTTGTCTGGCCAATAATTAGTGACGACGATTTCATTTTGGAATCACAAATTCTTCAGCGCTTGCAAGATCCAGATGAGAATGAAAGAGGACAATTCACTTTCAAAAATTTGCCGAACTTTGATTTGAAATAGTTTTCCAGCAAAAACTTTCACAAGAATGATCTCAAGTTCCTTAAATATTATGTTCCTATTTAGATGTAAGACCTTTATCTTGTACTTATTAGTTACATATGTTGTGTTTGTTTTAAGTATCTCTGATTTTATTTTAAACTGCATTTCAATTGACTTCTGATTTTTTCTTATTTTTAATTATTAATTTTATTATTTCTATTTTTCAAATATTACAATGTTTGCTTAGGAATGTGAAAATTTTGTATTTCTTGTGTACAAACCTACTTATAAAACTTAATTATAAAGAATTTGACTATTCCTTATAATTTCTGGGTAAGTAGTATAATAGGAAAATTTTAGTTGTGTTGGGTTTGATGTTCCAGCTGCCTTTTCTTAATTTGTATTTTGATATTTTTTTCCATTATTTTTTAACAATTCATACAGATATTGCAAAAGCATAAGTAAGCAGAACTGATTACGTATGAAAAAATGTATTTCTTGTCTCCAATGTTCAAAAGTCTGAATAAAGCATTTAGTTTTTCACTATAATAGGTTTTTCTTCTTTTTCCTAATCCGCTCACCACGTCAAATGATACTTAGCATGATTTGAAATCTATTTTATTATTCAATTTCTATTCAAATTTCATTATTCACAGACATTTTAAGAACCTTAAACATGTTCACTACCATCTATTAATATTTCATTACCAAACTTCATTACCATCCAAATTTTTAAATTACCATCCAACAGTTTTTCATTACCATCCACACCTTCATTACCTTCCATCAATTTTCTTCGAATCCAAGTGTCGCACAAAGGTGCCCTTTTCACTTTTATACATCTGATAGGTACGGGAACCCATTTCTATAAAAATATATAGTAAAAAGGCAAAAAAAAAAAAATCCGCGGAAACAGGCAAATTTGAACGAAACGGCGGAATGACCCATGTATGAGACGATGTATGAATGTGAATGAGGCAAGAAGTGTGTACCAAGACCGAGTTGTTTGGCGATCCGTCCTCTCTGCCTACCCCTGCGGGGAAACGGCGTGATGGTTAGTTAGTTAGCAATATTCAATATTAGTAATTTTGCTACGTTTAAGCGTCAGAGAGTCCTAACCTAAATCCTAGAGTTTTGTATAAAAAAATGGTGGCTATAAGATATTGTCATTTCGAATGGTAATTTACTGTTAGTTTTTAAATTATACTGATGAAGGAAGGGCACTTCTGAGAGCAGTAAAGCAATATATTAAAATAAATTGCTTTCAATAAAATTATGTTTATATTTTGTTACTTTTAATATTTTTCTATACCCTTGTTATTCCTTTCATGTATCCCGTTAAAATCTTTGTGGAAATAACAAGTTTTCCAAGAAAACCCGAAGGTATTGTGCGAGTTTCATAAACTTTCAATTGAAACTAGTAACAAAGTTAATAAGTGCATTACGGCTGCATAGAGCAAGCTCGTTCTTTACGGGCTATTGTGTGCATTACTTCCAAGTAATAAATAAAATTCTATTATGGATTCGTTCATATTAATTTTGTGAGGTAGAAATATTTCTCGGAGTTGATCTCGCTTATACGAGCACTGCTCTGAAATATTTTAATAAAATATGAATGCTGGGAATACGTATATAAACGGCTTGAATACACGTGTTATAAGAATACGTGTATATATTATGCACGATACCTACGTGTCTTACTAGGGATTAGGAATCTTAAATTACACTGAAAAAGCTTTAAGAGGAAGCTACAAGCCAAAAATGTGTATATTCTTGGTATACCTTATATTGTCGGTAATAGGCATTAAAATCGCTTGACAAACGGAGTCTAGAAACGTTCGATTTCAGGCACAAAACTGGTTTTTATTTATTTTGTAAATAATTTTATAAGAAAGCAAAAAAGTTAATCAAGTAAAACTGTCACGGATAATCTTAGCTATAATACTGTATTTTTTAACAGTTGTTTATTTTATGCGTTCATACATTTCTATTGAAAAAATATTTTTTTTAGTAGTTTACATTTATATTTTTCTCAAGCGAAACGATAGGAAAATTTTCAATTTATCTAAAGCATATGTTTTGCTATTCATAATGTACACAAATTCGTTATAAAGATTAATCAAAATAGTAATTTGGGATTAAGCTTCGCCTTAAACATTTATGTGGGAATGTATTGAATCAATTGCATAAAGAATACAAATCTGATCCGTTATTATTACATTTGAATCCTTTGTGAAAATTTAAAAAAGTATGAATCAATATGGAAGCTTGTATTTTTTTTACAGTTAAATGCATATTTCAAAGCTCCATAGCTAATGATGGAAATTACTTGTCAAGCTGAAAAGAGTTGCGTCGACCTATGAATTCTAGACAGAAACATACGTAAACATTTCACTCACCGATTTTCTGATCATTTAGGATAGCAGACAGAAAAATACGCTGCCGGAACTCGTCGTTGAAGAGATTTAGTAGCCCATGCAAATAAATTTTCAGATAATTATTTAAGATATAATTTAATCTGATATCTGCTAACAGTATTATAAATTTGGATAACCATTTGACCATGTCTTGTTCTCATTTAATGTCGAACATGTTCTGGTTAATGTTATGAACGCTGTCAATAATCCCCTGTCCGTCCTGTTCAAGCCGTCTCATGTAATGCGTTTGAACAGGGATCTGCTTAAGGGCCCACTATTCGAATTTCATCCAATTTCCGACATACTTTCCTTAAAATTTTGAAGTTTTTAAGCTCTTAAAAAAATATATGTTATTCTTTAAGATAGTATCTATTTGTTCCAAAAGCCGAAACGGTAATTATTTGAAATTCCCTCGATAGAAATAAATCGCAAAGTATGCTCCGAAAAATATTATTAACACGTTTATTTCTGTTATTTTACAAGTTATATGTATGAAAAAAATCACAATGCTTCTTTTAATGCTACTCAATAGACCCCAAAAGTGATTTTTGCTATTTTTGAAATACGCCGTGATTTATTAAACATTTTCACAACTGTCGCTTACGCCTATTGCTTTTAAATCATATTTATTATAGCGCGCTCGCTCCGACTTGAAGATTAACCTATCTTCTTTGAAAAGTTCATTCGCCAACTCGAGGGCTTTGGGGGCAGACATGTCGTTCAACGTTCTATGATCTACAGACGTGCGATTACGTGCAAATATTTGAATCTATAAAGATAATTTTTACGCGTGTAAAGTTTATGAGTTAATGAATATTGTTTTTTCAAAGATGGGAAATACACGAAAGATATCCCGTATTTCAAAGAAAAAATGATATCTCATAAAATTATATCCTATCTAATAGGTGAGAAGAAAAAAATACAATTTTTGATTTATAAGCTTATATTTATTATAAACGATAATTTACTATAAAAATTAATAATTCATATTTTTATTTATGTATTGTGTAGTAAAAAGTTATAAAAATTATTATTTTATTTTTTTCAGAATACGATAAACGATAATTTATTATAAAAATTAATTATTATTTTTATTTATGTATTGTGTAGTAAAAAGTTATAAAAAATTTTATTTTATTTTTTTCAGAATACGTACTTTGGGAAATAAAACTAATTCCAAAACATTAGAAATTACAGGGCAAGTTCTTATTAATTCACAATGCAACGATGTCCGAAATATAATATAATATGTAATAATAATATACGGGCCATCTGTTTCAAATAACAATACTCGAACGTGGAATTCAGAATAATAATGAACATGCGAGCGAAAGAAGCTATTGAAAGTTCTGAAACTGTGGGGAATATAATTTAATAAAATAAAATACTTTTTTGTTTTAAAACCACGATATTTATTAATTTAAGAACCGACCGGTTTCGCTTTACTTAAGCATCATCAGGGTACAAATTAATACTAAACAAGAAGTACATAATGTGTGCATATATATAACAAAATATAGAGGGAGACAACATGATACAAATATAAGCAACACAAAGACGGTCATAAAATACATTAACATAAGTGCACAAGTAATGGAAAACCCGCTAGATAATTATGTAGACTAATGGGTTATACGAATAAATCGGGAGAAACAAAACATCAATAAAACCTCAATAATAACGGTTTTTCCGAATTCGCAAATCATTTGATCGATAGCTTGCCTTCCTGAATAAATCTAATTTTATTTAATCATTTACGGCCAAGATATTTTTGACAATGGTGTGTTTTTATCTTTCTGTATTCCAATCATTTAGCTTTGCTTCTAGGGTTGTGCCCCAGTATTGCTTTTTGGAGACTGTAAACGGATCTCTCGGCATTTAATGAAACTGCAGCAGAACAAAGGCTGTTGCTATATTGACGTTCATGGTATGTTTTGCTCAGATTGACGATAAGGTTTCCAGATCCGCATTTCGCTCGAAGCATGTTTAGGGTAATAAGTTTATAGTTTAGGGTTCTTTCACCGTATTTATGGGAACATTTCAGAACCACCAATCTTTCATTTTGAGTGAATCTTGTGTTTGTGATTAAATTATATTTGACGATTTAAACAAATAATATTTAGAGAAGTTAAAAATAAAATTGAAAGTTCACTGAAAGCTTAAAACTATTAAAAGTAGTAATTTCATAAAAATGTAAATAAATAGAGCCCCTTTCACATTTTAGAATGTAATTTTATGTTGCTTACATGTTTTATTACTCTTTATAATTATTGAATTGTTTAAATGAATAAATAAATAATTACAAAAAAGTCTTCTGATTTGTAAGTCCTCAGGAAGCACTAAGGATCTTTCTATCTATCTTTATAATATAATAAATTTGATGAGCATAAAAATGTAAACGTGTATATAATTTATATAAATGTACAAAAGTAGATATTACACGTGTATAAATATTATATTGCGCATATTATACAAGATGTCGGGGGTAAAGTGCACAAACTTCGGGAGGTGATTCTAATTGATAGTACAAGTAAAAAAGAAAAAAAAACTTTTTTTGGAATTCCAACGTTTTAAGATAGTTTTCGAGTAAAAAAGTTTAAAACCTTATTGATGTAAAAATATATTTATTGATTTTATAAAAGTTATAAATTACTTTTATAAAAGTGAGAATAGTATTTTAGTAAAGTAAAGTAATTTTTATACCTATACAAATAACTTTCGTAAATGTTTTTTGTAAAATTAAAAAAAAAAATAATTAATTAAATCCGTAATAAAACCCATATTTTGAGAACCATCTTCATTTCGACTTCCTTCTCATTTGGTCGGTGCATTATTACTCTAAGGTCGGTGCTAACTAAAAATGGTTCTGTTTTTCTAAAATTGCAATAGATGTCGGTAATTTAATTTCATAATCCCCAAAATTATTCCTAATACGAATTCAGACACCTCTGTCGGATTCTTTTAACACTAAATTTTGTGGGTGTTGCCCAAATCTAAATTCTTTACGCGGAAAGCGGGCCCTTAAAACCTTTCCCGGAACCGGTAAAAGCCAATGAGCCCCAACAAAGTCGCTGCCGTCGAACTGTCTTTGTCGAACAATGTTCACTAGGGTGGGCCGTCCGACATTTTTCCTTCGAATTTTTATACGTCAGGGTTCGCGACCTCCTTTTAATCACCTCTACGTTCCCCCCAGCCTTTTAATGTGTTAAATGGTCTGCACTTCTTATAAATATCAGACCTTGCACAAGCGTACTTTTCTTCCACGGTTGAGATAAAAACGAAATTTACAAAACAAACTAAAATTGGAAAATAACCTCACACTCAAACTGTGTCTCATAACACATAGCCGAGGTTCGATAAACCAATTGAAGAAAAACAAGTGCATTAACTTTCATTACTTGGGTACAATTTTTTATTTCTGTTACTGACCTACTTCTGTACAATTATACCCATTGTTTGCTTATTATAATAAAGTTTAAAAAAAATACATGTTTTTCTAATTTTACTTATTGATATGTCGCATCTCCAGGGGTTGCACCGCGACCCCCACTTTGAAAACCACTGAAATAACTTATGACTAGATCTCAAAAGTTTTCAATATTGATCTCTTTTTGTTTGAGTATCCCAAGTTTGAAATGTTTATTACAGCGAAAACTATATTTATATCATAAATTACATCCTAAACCAGTACATAATTGAATTTTTTTTGTGTCTATTTGAAAACCTACAAAACGCACTATGCAAAAAATTCTTTTTTTCTTTTTCTATTAATTTTTCTCAAAAATTGTTTGTGAATTTTATTTTATTTTTCTTTGTTTAAAATAATAATTTGTTAAAATAGTAATTAATTACGTTTCTCCACTTTTTTAACACGAGCGTTTGCTCGTAAAAAATGTGTTTTACGATACTGTTTCCGATATTAAAAAAAAAAAAAACAAAAAAATTCTAATATATATAAATTGTAATTGTACACCTTTAAACCAATAATAAAAAAATTCTATAGATTTTTTTTTAGATTTGGGCAAATTATTGGAATTATTTTGCGAGAAATTATTGAATTTTGACATTTTTCTGCACAATATTTAAGTTTCGGAAGTTTTGATGACTCGATTGTTACAAACAAGTTTTCACCGTGTTTTTTCATAATCTTTAATAGTCTTCTGCCATCAAAAGTCACCCTTGCAAAAGGGCATTCTAATGTATGTACCGAACAAATATATGATAAACATGTCTGTTGGTTTGTCTGTAAATAATTATTGAAGTTGCTAGGTAGTAAAATGAAATAAAATTAATGATTTTGAAAACTATGGTCCCTGGTGGCCAAAAGCAACATAAAATATATATTTTTAAATTCTTTGAATATTCGATTGCGCAACTTTTAAATTAAGAAAATAAGTTTTGACGGCCCACCCTAGTTAACTTGTACACGCCTTTTATTGGATGTCACGTCTATTCTGCGATTTTGCGTTGTTGCCAGATCTGTTTCAAATCGCTGGCCATCATTACGGTTCGGCCGTTACATTCTGCTTTTGATTAATGTCAGGAACGACCATCAGTCATTTCGATGCCACAATTATGGGATAATTAGTAAAATGGTCATGTTCCGATCGGATATATTATAAGTTGCCAGGGTCTGTTTCCTGATTCCGAAATGAATATAGTTATTTGGTATTCCGTGCGGCAGGACGCACTCCTCGCCCACACTTCCGTTGTCTGTACAGAACCCGCGGCAGTTAGGCACCAAGGCGTGCCGATTTCCAACCATTGTCGAAGAGAAATGAATGATGAGTACGTACGTCACACAGTCCACCTATAATTTTTGACGATGACAAAGCGGTGGTCGTGAAATATAATTTCCAACAAACGTGCCATTAAGAGGAACAAGCATTTCCTGCGCTAACCCAATCAAACGCAAATACACGTGATTTACTACACAATTGACGTTATTGATCCACATAATGTTTTATAGTACATTATATATACACTCACAAAAAACACACACACTGTACAATATATGCATACTTTAGTAATAAAAATTTAGAATTAACAATGGAATCCACTCATTTATGATCTTCTATAAACTTATTGCCATTATTAATAACCTTTAACCTTTGGATTTTAGTTATTCCGGCTTTTTCCTGATGTGTCCTTCATTCCTATTGTATCCCGTTCCTAGATCCTCTTTACTATTTTCTTCCTTCATCTTATCAAGCTTAAACACCTCCAGCATCCCACATCTGGACCCTTTTATCTCGCTGTATGATTAATTTGTATTATTATTCTTGTTTATCTAGGGGCGGGGGTTACGGGTAGATGATATTCTGAAACAGCAGGAATTTATGGTGAGTTAGAATAAAACAAACAGCACTGAATGAATGTGCACCTGTGTTATCTTACAGCTTCCCCCAGCATGATGGTTATGGTTTATGATCTGTTAAGTTTCACGTCTATTTAATTTGCATTGTTCCTTCACTAGCTGTGAGAAATCTTCTCTTTGACTTGACTCTGGTGAACCTTATTGACAGGTTTAGAAAACGCTTCAGCACGTAACGACTTGCTCTAACGATGTTATTTTTTGTTCCTCAAATTCTCTTCTTTAACAAACTTGTTCTCAGATGTCATTTGACTAAATTAATCAACACTTTCACTTCCATACTTTGATATTTCGTGTTGTATTGTGTTTTATAGTTTGTTGATGTTTTATATTCCTAATTGCTTAAAGTGTGTTGCATGCCTCTCGTTGTATGTTTGAAATAATAACTGTTATTTTAAATAATTTAATTGTGTTACCGTTAATTGAATTTTGTTATTATTTACTTTAACTAGTAATGTTTGCACGTTTTCATGTATTCGAATATTTGTTCTGTTTTAAAATTGAGGATTGTAATAATGGTTTTGTATTCAATTATTTACATGGTGATTGTTGATTTGTTTCGTTAGAATTCAAAACATATTCATGTTTTTCTTCAAATTAATTTTGTTCATTATAAGCTTGTTCACATATACTTACTATATTTTCAACATACAATTTTTTTTAGTATACTTTAGTAGGCATCTTTTGTAATTTAAATAAAGATAATACTTTGGTTAAGAATCTAAAGAAGTATTCCGAAGAAATATGTTTTGTTGACAGGAAAAACGTGAATCTACGTTTCGGTACCATCGATTTTTATGGGAAGCAGCCTGGAAATATTTTTTTTGTTTAATTATTTACGTGACCGTGGTAGAGTTAGAGATGTCGCAACTCCAATATTTTCCATTAAAAAAAACCTTGGAACTCGAGATCACATCGACCGGGTAGTAAGTGTCCTAGAGAGGCTGGCTCCTGTGTCACGTACATAGTCCTTAAGTCCTCTTTTGAATTGGCAATACCAGGGCAGCAGATAGTCACAGAGAATGTCAGACACGTGGAAGTAATGCCAATCTCAAAGACAGTCGTGAGCTCACGGACAGTTAAATGGAACGCCATACATAGTATCGTCCATTCGATTCTTGTGCCTGAAATATTTCTATGAAATTCTTCCGCTCTTGACAATATTTCTAAGCTTATTTGCTCCTTGTTCAGTTCTTCAATAGTCCCAACTCCCAACTAAATAGATATATTTTGATGATCGCTCTTACAGATCGGAACTTTTTAAATGAAAGTACATAAAAATGCGTAACAATTTATTGTAACCTATTTTTTTAATAATATTGCCACCGAAGGAGATGCTATAGGATCCAATTTTGAGGAATGAAAAAACACAAAAGTTGACGAATCATTATTACGTAGACAAGTTTTTCAGCACAACACATAAAAACAATCATTTTCATGCTGCAAATTTCAATTACTAGGCACGCATTTGGCAATGGCCTTTATCAGTTGGGGACCGGTGCTGAAGAGATACATTTATCTCTTTTGAGATATTGGCTCTATTTCTTCGGAAAATCTTTCGTTGAATACCAGTAGTACAAACATATCTTTATAAATATAGCACTTTCAACAGGAACACATTATTTTTATAATTTTAAGACCATGTTTTGCAATTTTTTTTGTGTTACATAAAATAATTTTTTTTTATTAGATGTCTAGTCAAATTTTGTGCAAGTTAAATATTTGTTCGAAATATCCACAAAAGCCTTTAGTTTTTGGTCTTAGAGTGGATAGAATTTAATAATGCATAATTTGTTTTAGGACGTTTTCCAGCTTTCTTTATACTATTGTACGAATCCGAGCATCAAAAGGATATTGAAAAATTCTTATCGGGGAACATGAGTCTGATAAAAGGAAGCTAGAACCATAGACCAACTAGTACATCCTTGCCACCAACATGAGCAGTTTTTTTTTTACTAACACGATGCGACTTTTCTTTTTTTGCTTTGATTAAAATTTGTGACACAAAATGTCATCCGACATGTTTTAAATACCTACATCTATTTTATGTTTTTAATGAATGAATGAATGCAAATCTTGGAAGTGGAAATTATCCTTCTTCAGATATCCGATCGAGCTGAAACTCGACAGATAGACTCTTTATTGATGACAATGCATCATATCAACTTTAGGTGGCAATCTTTTTTTCCCATACTAAAATATTTTCCGTAGAAGAATATTTATTTTCGCTTACCAACAATTTAAGTTTTTTTTGTACCTAAAAACTACCTTAAAAAGTTGGAACTTCGAAAAAAGTTATTTATCTTTTCTACTTCTAGAATCATGTAGAATCACCCCCCGAAATTAGTGCATTTTACCCCCGGACACCCTGTATACGCACTTATCAGTAATTAGATGACATTACAGTAGTTAATATATGAAATAAAAGTCGGTCCTATCCAATCGGGATTTGGCGGAGTTGTTAGCGCGGTTGACTCCAGTTCCTTTTTAGTCAAACCAAAAAAAAAATCTTAGAAATTGGCTACTAGCGACATGGCGCAACTAAGTCGAAAATGGAAAATTGATATATTATAGTAAAACATATTTTAATGGTTCACTTTAAACAAAAAGCCAAATCCGTAAACATTGACATTTCTTACTACGTTTGTTACCTAGCATTGATTTATACTAATAATAATGTGTAACTTTACAGCAACGGGGTAGCATTGCTTTTCTTTCGATCTACGCGAAGTCGCAGAACAAAAAGTTTTAGCTCTTAAAAAGTTGTTTTTCACTGTTTCTAACTTTCAACCGACTAGAGATTAACTTCTCTTTCAGAAAAATAAAGTACCTAATACATTTTTTTTACAATTAAAACTTCATTGTTCGACGTTATCACGGTAGATAGTACCTAAACTCAATATATCTTTTTATAAAGTAGTTTTGTGCAAAAATAATAACTAAACTAATAATTGAATAATTTGCATAGCGCCATTTTTGTGAGATATTACCTCAAGGGCGCTGTACAATTTATTACGAGTTCTTAGGCTTATTTAATTATCTAATTTAATTATTTAAGCAGATTAAGAAAAACTTACTTACCTGGCAGGTCACTTCAGATAAACACAATTTTATAAAAAAGTTTACCACTTTGCACGTAGAGGACACTATAGTAAAAATACTGGACATTTATTTACAATTTGACCCCCCTTTACTATTATTATTAAATTTATTAGAAGATTAGTGGAAAAATTGGGTTGATATTTATTAAAAACATAAATTTTAGCAAGTTGAAGGTAGTGCGATATGTTTTAACTATAAAGCAATTATTAGCCTAAAAATGCTAATAACGTGATCACCTCCACTGTGGTTTCCCGACCATGCCGTTATTATGCTACGTATACATACGCGAGCCGAGCTGTACCTCAACTTATGTATGAGAATGAAACGAAGAAACCCCAACAGCTCGAAACGCCGCTTGCAGTTGCTCCGTTCCTTTCCCGTAATTTGTGACTCGGTTCACAAATGTATACGCACCATAACATGATCATCGCTTGCCTCTTACATAAAAATAGGATATCCCTAAATATCACTTTTCCAGTGTTTTCTCTCAGACCTGAGCATCCTTTAGTAGTCATCCAACAAAAAGTTGTGTGATAATCTTTTCCACAAAAACCACAGGTGATATAATTCCCATTGCATGTTTCGTTCATCCGTGTCTCAGTTGAAAAGGATAAATTATTTTACTCAGCCAAACGAACGTAAAAATGTTGTAGATGAGCGCGCCCATCTACTTGGATGTTCAATGCGATTCATACTGTAATGGCACATATACAGCGAACCGAGCTACGAATTATGGGAAAGGAACGAAGCAACTGCAAGCGGCGTTTCGCGCCATTTGCGGTTGCTTTGTTCCTTTCTCATAAGTTGAGGTTCAGTTCAGCAATTCGGCTCACGTATGTATACGTAGCTATTGTCCGGAATAATTATTTTCAGGGTGAGAATACTGAGAATCACGAGAAGCTTCTGTACCATTAACAATAAAATTGGGTTAATATACTCGGTTACATCCTGTCAAAAAAACGCGAGGAATTCGGCTGGAAATTTCGGCCGAAGCGACGCGGCTAATTACTTCACTTTTTGTTTTGTTATTCGTTCACAATGCACGTGAAATATCGGCGTTGTTTTCCACAGACATTTAGCCGGCCATTGGGCTAGGACCGAGAGTAGAACGGTCCCTTTGATCGGCGCGAACACCTGCTGACTTCGTGAATATAGAATTTGAACAAGGTAATACTTTCACTGCTCGAAGGCACATAAACAACACGCATATCTTTCAAGTTATGCGATGATGCAATTGGTTCGCTACGTAAATTATTAATTGTAAAGAATGTAGGAAAATAGTGTCCTTAATTACAAAAATGTGAAATGAGTAATAATAATATCTAATTAATTAAGTAATTAATTAGATATTATTATTATAAGAGGTTTTATACTGACACTTCAATGCACTTAAATTTTCAATATCTTTATGGGGGTAATAATAATTCATGCTTCATTCCTTTTCACATTAAATTATTTTTTGTTAAAGACAAAAGGATTGTTTTAAAATGATTTAATAACTTTAGGTTCGGAGGGGAAATTAATATTATATTAAGATGTATTGTGTTAGCCATAAACAAACATTTTATTAGCCTGAAATGACTATTTTATTGAATACAAAGCGTGCCTAACCACTGTCCATCTGCGCATATAGGACTAGAGAATCATATAAATATTGAAACAGTTCAAGAACTGTAAACAAAAATGTCAAAGGCTTTCGTCGTATTGGCGTGTCTAATAATAGTAATAATGTAATGTAGGTATTAAAACAACTGTCAAACCTACCGCCAGCGGCAGTTCTCTGAAATCTATGTGTGCATCATTTGGGGGTGAATTTATACACCCTGCAAGCTCACGTTTGGCGTGTGGTCGATTGTGAGAGGTTTAGCGGGTATCAAACGAGATGATTGTGGGTCAAACCGGAGGCTCTCTCTCCTGCTTTGATCTCCGCTCCGGTCTCCGATCCTCGCCGCTTTGATCTCCGCTCCGGACGCCTTTGAACGCTTTGCAGAAGTAACGAATGGCACTTGGAACCGCACTGTTTGCCCGTTACGAGACCATTGACGTAATGTCCTAACCGTAATTTTAACGTCCCTTCGTAATCGTAACCACGGCGCTTGGTGTCGTAATTTTTAACGATAACGGAATATCACATCACATTGTTGCTAATGTGGTTTCGTTTCTCGCAGCATTCAAAGATTAAAACGTCATCAACGTGTAATGGTTGTGTTATAATAATTATTATAAGTAGGTTTTAACGCTGATAGGACATTGGAGGGTGAATAACAGTAGTCGCTAGTAAATAGTTCTCAAATGATGCTAGATTGGTAGTACACAGTGATACTATGAAACTGGCAGAGAAAGGACGAAAGTAGGCTTAATGCGGTCGAAATCAGATCCCTAAAGATTGTGCTATGTATTGACCGCCACACGTGTGACCGTATTACGAATGAGAAGATTCGAAACGAATGCGAGGCCATATTCTAAGTAATGTAATGAACATGATTGAAAACAGCAATCATAAGATGGTTTGAAGAGCAAATAGATAGAGAAAGAAGTGTTAGAAGACGGATTAGGTGATACCCAAGGAAAACATTACAACGTGTGAATCAAATACTTAAAGTCAGATTACATCAATGTTCGATATAACATTCGGATATTAGATTATTATGAAAGCGTTTGTGCCAAAATATAGTCGTGTGCCGATCAATTATCTCTGCCTACCCCTGCATAGTTAACACTCATCAGAGATGGCAACGAACGACATATCATATCAAAGTGATAAGGTGGCGTGGGCAAATACAACAGATTGCCAAGAATCAAAAAGATCTGACGCACGTTATTCTTTCCTAACTCTAACTTAAAATAAAAAAAACCTACATGTTCAACGAAACCTGGTTGTATTGCATTCCTCAATCTGTGAAATCCTCATTTTTTTTCCAACTTAATATTCTATCCACTTTTGCATCATTACTTTGCATTACAGAGTCCAAACAAATTCTTATTGCGAAATAAACGACAGCCAACACATACCTAGATTATCTCACAGTGCTTTCGCTTTTCGGCTGAGTTTTGTAACACTGAAACATAATCAAATGTGAATCAGATTGGGAACTACAAAGTCCATTATTACAGTGTGTACCTACTAAATCACGGAGTTTTGAATCGGATACAGTTGTGCTTTGACTGGATTTACGTTTTTGCCAAAGTTTTTGTTACCAATAAATGGTGGATACATAGATTCAGCGTCATGTCAACCAATTTCATCTGGTGCCACATTTTCCAACGCAATTTTTTTCACCACAGCAGCTCTTGAATGAGTTATTTTTTCGACTCTTACACAGTATTATCCTAAATCATTTGGATACTATTAAACTTATGTAGACTGAACTGAATGATTAAAGACATACAGAACTCCCTAACATGAACGATCAAGTGAACCAATACTTGCGTCGGGTCGTGTCGAGTGTCGGAATATCTGAAAAGTATGTATAAAAATATTTGTGAGTTGTGTGGCGGCTTATCATCTCTGCTTACTCTTTCGGAGAAAATGTGTGATGGTTATTTAGAAAAAAACTTTGGTACGTACCAAGTAACGAGGCATAATGAAGGCGTTATATTTATAGAAGTTGTCTCCTACAACGAAATTGAAAGATTAGATGGTTTAAACGGGTTAGTTAATAGGCGTTAGGTAGGAATGCTGTCATTTTTCTACCGGTATTACAATGGAATATGCTCCGAGGAACTAGCGTCATTGATCCCTTCGGCACCGGTGCAGAGTCGGGAAACACGCCAAACGCGCGCCCATCATTGTACGCAATTGACATTTGTAACATGAGAATGGGTCGTTTCTACGACTCTCCAGCCTCTCTTCAAGACCCTTTCCTCTCCTCAAAAATACCCTCTACACAGGATCCCCAAAGATGACATACACCCTGACGGAAATTATTTTCCTCGGGGAAGTTAATGTAAAAAGTCACTATAAAATACCTAAACCGTTGAACAACCAAAACTTTTCAATGTGATTCTGAATTATCTTCAAGGAAATTTTCTTGAAATTTATTACTCTTTTATGGGCAAAAAGATAAAAAAATTGTATGCAGTGGTGTATTATTGGCGCCACGAGCAATGAGTAAGCCAAAAATTTAACCAATTTTGATTGATGTGGAACGCCAACCCGAAATCACTTGACAAGAACAACGAATCCCTTTGTTGTCTCCACCGCTGATTTTGACCTTCTCTTCTTTGTATTTTGTAAACTCATGTAATTTGTCCGTTTTCACCATTGTCATACATTAGGTATGTATATTTTGTGTATTAGTTAAAATTGCTTGCCAACACATAATTTCCCTAAATACTGACAACGTACATTTTTAGATTTAAAATATTTTTTAGAACGTACTGAATAAACTTAATTGCATGATTTAGCTGTGGGTTAATTCATTATCTATCAGTAAAAGTTAAAGAATATGCTTGAAATTATAATGATAATTATTCATAGAAGTATTTGAAATGCATGTTCCCTGTTCCCTTCGTTGTTATTCCTTCAGTATTTCGATATCTGTTACCAATTGAATTTTATTTTGTATATTTTTGTTTCAGGTAAGTTAACTTGGATTATTTCGTCATTTTTGCACCGGACACCAGACGGTAATGTACACTTTATTAAATAAATAAATCTTGACCAATTTTTCCTTATTTGTGCTAAGTAATTAATTCATTAATCTTATTTAATTGAATGAATGTAGATCGCAAATGTAGTTAGTTAAGTAATTACGAGATCCATTACAACGGTTAAAGGAAACTTGATATCGTTCAAATAGGATATGAATCTGTGCATTAGAACCGTGCGTTCCGATTGCTAAATGATATGAAATAAATTTTAATTAACTGCTCTTATAGACATTTGATATAAAATTCAATATAACTATACCGACCATTTTTGGTCAATTTCTATCATGTGATTTGGTTAACGAAACTTTCAATGACCAAACATAATTGAATCAGTAATTTTAACACGTTTTAGTGAGTCTATGTTTGTACCTTTGAATTTCAATGAATCGGTATAATTAAAGGATTGTAAATAATTAACTTTGTTCCGTTAGTTCATTTGAATAGTTTTTTGTAATCGTAGTGGTTCCCAAACTTTGGCGAACCATTGCCCACATTTCAAGAGCACAAATTTTAACCCACCTCTGTAGAATTCCGTAATCTCTAAAATTACCTTATTTCTCGTTCTTGTTTTAAAATTTCTTGTTTCAAACATTGCTTTCAACGTCCTCACCGACGAAAATTAGCGTAATTTTTATGTTTGTTTTATTTTTATATGATCGTTCTTAGTTTGGGTACCTGTCGTATTTGTATAAATTTTATCGATTTATGTTGGGTATCTTCTTTAATGAGTCTGTCGCGTAAACTTTAAGTAAAATCTAGTTATTTTTTCTAAGAATGTCTGTATTCTATGTCTAAGGAAGTCAGAATCTAAATTTGATATCTTTTCGAGGCATACATTTTAGGACTTGTTGACTTGTACTATCAATTATTAATTTGTTCATAATGTTTTGAAATAATCCCACCTGCGGTCTTATGAACAGTCTATTTATAAATGGGAACGCTTATAGATAGACTAAAGTCATCTGATCAATTTATTTCATTTTCGCGCGACCCACCAGAAGGTTGCGAGCCTGAGATCATGGACCTCTCAGTACTGTTTAAATCAACATGGAACCATAGCTATAAATAACCCGAAATAATCCCTTTGTTCCGGCGTTCATGGAAAGTGTGAACGCGGTAAACTGTTTGTATGTATTTTGTATTGCCCAGTGGTTCATTCTTCCCACTTCAACTGTATTGTCTCATCGAATCTAACCAGTAAATCAATCAGCAAGAGCAAATACCAATCAGTGCCTTTCCACCACAGGAAATATTTATGTTCAATCCGTTATTTGCATTCGCCGAGTGTTGTGAACGTTCAGAGTTGAGAGTGACTGAATTGGGTTCGTAATTCATAACTATGATGAATAGCTGGCAATCGAATGTGAACAATTATATGATGAAATTGATGCTGACTAAAATTGCGCTTGTTTTCACTACCATCATAAATGAAAGTGATTCTCTTATTTTTCCTCCTTTTCCACTAGCATGAACGTCACACGGTCAACATCTAGAACAATCTTTTCTAAATACCACATTTTCAAACTTGGTACAACTCATGATTTTTTCGACGTCTTCATTTCGACGGTCCCGAAGAAAAATGTCAAATTTGTAGTTTTTCAATAGAGCTGTTTAAAGTTTGGTTTCTGCATTTTTACTGTTTTTGAGATGTTGTTTGATATTTTGCATTTACCACTATTCATTTCGTATTTGTAAAAAGCATTCACTTTGTGGCTCATCATAATTTACAATAAAAAACACATAAATTTGTTTTTGACCACTATAGTTTTATTTTCACTCTACCGGTTTCGGAAGAACCCTTCCTTCGTCAGGAGAATATTAAAAACGTTATTAAAAAGAATATTAATTAAATTAAAAAGTTTTTAATATTCTCCTGACGAAGGAAGGGTTCTTCCGAAATCGGTAGAGTGAAAATAAAACTATAGTGGTCAAAAAAAAATTATGTGTTTTTTACTATTCATTTCATTGGAGAAATGTATGATCAAAAACAGTAAAAATGCAGAAAGTAAACTTTAAACAGCTCTACTGCAAAACTACAAATTTGCACATTCTTCGAGACCCTCAAATTGACGATGAGTGCGCAGGAGCTTCGTTCTACACTAAGATCGTTTTATTTTATCATTTACCAACTACACGATGAGTTTTACTTCTATCTGTAATCTCAGATACACATTTAAGAGTTCAATTACGTTATCTCTTCATTTTGTACATAGCCTCAAGAGAGTAATTCAATTGACCCGAGTTTAAGTGGCAAAATACTAGCTTTGGTGTTGTATAATAAATGATAGCAATACCTAATAATATAATATTATTATCTAAATACTGCTATGTAACTACACCTGGCGTTCATTTGCCTGTCCATCTCGACAGTGCTCCCCCCTGCCCGTGCAGAAGACCGAATGCGGTACCATGATGAAGCGACAGGGTATGTTCACCTATTACGGCGAATCCACCAATAATAGGCGGCTAATGTAACTGGCTACCTCCGATATCGCACTCGGCACTTTGTCGCCCGGGTACAGGAATAGCTCGAACTAAATCGGATCACCCCGAGCCAGAAAGCAAGCGCCGTTGTCGATCGATAATATTTGACTCGTCGGAGATTGCGCCAACGGATGCATCAATCAGGCGGGACAATGGAGCTGAAATTAACGGAGAGCTTTTAGGTTTTGAATAAAAGATGTCGTGCTTACGCGTCTATCAAAGTCTCGCCAAGCTGGAATTATAAATAACAATATAATATCCTGAAATACGGTTGAACATATTAACCTCCACTGTGTTTCTTGTGGTTAACCCTGTGTTGTTTTATAACACCGCTTTCAACAATTATTTATAGCTCAATAACTATTTGAATAACACTCAGTTGGAGGGCTTTATGCGAGTTGCATTTTATTTATTCTTTCTTTGTTTGCCACCCTGGGGCGTTTTTCCACAACATGCTAGTCTTGGTACTGTCACTGACGTGAATTTCACGAATACTTTTGCAAAACGATATTAAGAAATAAACGCCTTTTCTTGACATTTTCTTTTTTCCTTTCGGTAAATCATTCGATGAGAAGGCTATAAATTCGTTATATCTTATCCAGAATTTTACTGGAAAGCAAAAAAACCTGAAATCTATTTGGCCAGGGACAATAGAGATTACTTAAACCATTTTGTATCGAATGTGGTTTACCTGAGTGTAGCATCTTTTAATGTAAATTTATAAGAAAAGAAAAGTTTATTTTGTCAACAAAAAAAAACTGGTTGATGTTTAAGTCGATGCCATACGTAGTAAAGCAAAATCATGTGTTTTTGGTTTAAAAATTTGGTCGCCAAGAAATGTTCCAGATGCTTTAATTAAATACTGCGAGTAGAATACATCTTGGCTTTTGAAATAATTGAGTAGTTTTTAGATAAGTCTTTTTATAAGCCAGAAAAAAATAATTTATAAGGCCTATGAAACCTGCTTTAAAGCTCAAAATTTCCTACTCACGAACCCATTTTCGGTTATGGTTCTATTGTACGAGTATAATGTGGCAAATTAAGTTATTTTTTAAATATTTAGGCCTGAACATCCACAAAATAAAATAAAAGACATTTTTTGGCCATGTTTTTTTCTTGCCTAAATGAAAACAGCTGGATGGTGTTAAGCCGGAATTTAAGCCTTATCGCCATCTACGTAAGGAGTGTTATTGATGGCGGCTCGATTCAAAATATTACACGACGTATGGCATCGCCTTAAAGAAACCAGTGCGGTCTCGGAAAGGTTTCAATATACGCACATATTGTACATGTTGTACATAAGAGTGTCAATCATTGCATATGAATATGTACCGTGAAATAGGTATTATTATTTATCTCTTAACTTGTCATATCTTGTCACCGAAGATTCTGCGTCTTTTGCACAATAATTCTCCAATTTGGATACATCATATTATTAAACATTTTTTGTTTTTGTTTTTATTTTCTGTTTTTGTTTATGTATTTTGTTACAGATGACACACATAAACTTCACTTTGACTTTGGTTCAAGATTTTGCTTATGATAGCCTGCGATAAGCGAGCCCTAAGGGTCTGAGACAGAGGTGTGAAATCGTCGGATCACGACAATAGAAAGAATGTATTGGAGCCAGGAAGGAGTCTGAAAGGGTCGAGAGGATGCACTAGGTGGCATGAAAGGCTGGGAGGTGACTGGAGAGACTAAGGTAAACTATGATGAGGTGATTTTGCACAGCGGTGCTGCCAAGGTCTGTTATCTATGTGAGGATGTTGTGTCGGCGCTCTTTATTGGCAGCAGACACATGTCAGCGCTATATTAGCGGCGGACACATGCCTGAACGGATGACGAGCCTCGTGCTGGCACATTTGGTGGACGGGGTAGTCTCTCTCCCTGCAGCAGCTGGTACAGTTCCTTCGCTACCTAGGACTCTTGCAGCAGAGTCTCCATCTGCTGTCTTCGTCGAGCGTCACAGCGGTGCTGCCAAGGTTTGTTGTCTATGTGAGGATGTTGTGTCAGCGCTCTTTATTGGCAGCAGACACATGTCAGCGCTATATTGGCGGCAGACACATGCCTGAACGGATGACGAACCTCGTGCTGGCACAGTTGGTCAAAATAACAAATGTAGATCCTAGGAAATAAATTGTACAGCGCCCTTGAGGTGATTTTTCACAAAAACGGCGCTATACAAATTATCCAATTATTATTATTATTATTATTATTATTATATATCCGTGTATGGTATTCAATTCTCGGTTGATTCCGTTCAGTATTCAGAGATGTTTAGACGGGTTTATGGTTATGACACCACCTGACGAGGGTGCGTCGTTACCACTAAACTCCGAGAACTTAAGTAAACGTTTTAAGAATCGCTATTAAGGTGTCTTTTGATAAGACTTCTCTGCCTTTGACAATTTCGCTGTAATGGAAACTGAACCACTTGAAAAAACGTTTTTATCGGAATTTATCGAAAACCAATCAGCTTTAGTCATTCGTGAAACGCTCACAAAGGAAATTAGGAAAATAAATTAATATTCAAGTGAACCTGTTACAGTTGGTAGAGCTTTTCTTAGATGTATCTACCTTTCTTTGTTCCTTATTAATTTCGTAGAGCTTTTATGATTAATCTTGACTATTACCTGTGCCTATATCTGCAATCATAAATCATTAATTTCCGTTGACCAAAGCCTTCAAATGGGTTAGATCCGTTTAGCAAGTAAAACTGCGACCTTTTAATTTCCGGTGTTTCATCAGAGTTTTGAATACGTATATAATAGTACATTTTTTCACACCTTTTGGATTTCTATTCATCGCAGCTCTATTTTAACCTAGTTCTTCATTCAATGGGAATATAGGGCGAGTTCTAAAGAATACGTCTTTAGAATTTTAAGGTTCGTTGTTATTAATAAATAAAGGTCTGTTTAATCCCAACCACGTGTTATGTAATATTTTCACAATATTGATCATTCGTTCAATATACGTTTTATGTCACTTCATACCGAACAGCATTTAGGACGGGTTGTTTTACAGAATTTGAACAATTCATCAAATTTTGAAGTTAATTTTCACAAGTTTTGTGAAAGTTCCTTTTCAGTTCTGTGAAGCAACTAGCCCATAATGATATGATGACAGAACTTGAATATGAGTTTCACAGAAAATTACCGCTGAATTTGTAACATATTAACGTGGATGGGTGATGAAAGGATAATTGTATTAATTAATGATGGGTCTTTCGATTGTGACATTAATTGGTAAAATTACCGAATACAATTATCTAGTCAACCACGCACACGCAATAATTCAAAGTAGGTAGGTAGTAATGAGAACTGATAAGGATGATAAAAAATAGAATACTTTAAATATCAACAGACGCTAATTTATTAAAACAATAAATAAAATGTTTAATCAAATAAATAAACATGAGACTCTATCAAATAATTTAACTCAGAGCGTGACAAGAATGTACGTGTAAATAACGCCATCTTGATAAGATTTTGACTAAAGAACATGTGACATTAATGAATTTAAAAACACTTAATCTTGTAAAGAATGTCTGAGCGGGCGCCAGCGAGTTATAAAATAACTACGCAAGAAGTTAAATGAGTAATCCCTATTTAAATTATAAGTACATTGTTAAAAGATATAAGTGAAAAAGACCTTTCGTAGTTTGCACAGTAGACCCTCATAGCTCCAGCGTTGTACGAACACACCGTAATCCCACGAGTCCAGCAAGCAACTGAAGTCGATGAAGTGCCGCTCCGCACACATAGCTCGAAACAGTCGTGCCAATTTAAGAATGTTGACCAATGATTATCTTAATCGGGTAGGAACTGCCCGTCCAGAAGTACGCACTGCTACAAATTTGATGAATTTTTCAAATTTCGAAGTTAATTTTCAAGTTCTGTGAAAGTTTTATTCAAGTTCTGTTATTATATAATTATGGGCCAGTTGCTTCAGAGAACTGAAACAATTGCAAAACATGAATAGAATTTGAAATATAACATTGATTTTTTATGAATCGTTGAAATTCTTTGAAACAACCCATCCTAATTTGTATTCGATACTTGAATGATTTTTTTTCTTCAGGTCGGTTTAAAAACCCCGACCATCTAGTCCTAGTGCTAATGGACTTGCCTTTCTGCCATAGATCTCGTCAAAATTGCATATATTTAAATACAAATCATATGGTTTTGATTATTTGTTCTTACATATTGTGTTAAAGTGGTGAACAGTGGCTACTTTGTTAGTGTGAATTTCAGATAGTTGGGTTTGTTTCTGTCATAATATTTACATGACTGCGGCGCAGGCGAAATTCCGATCTATCCGAATGCAATGGACCGGTGCAAGCTTTATTGGAGGCCGAATGGAGAATTCAACGTAACACAAAGATTCTTCGAGCTGAACACTGCTGATAAACAATATTATTATTTGTTTCATGTTGTCATTAGGGTGCCATGCTCCGGTGCTAACGGCCAATAAACTTAATTTATTATTTCAAATTGTCCCACTCTCTCTCCATTACTGTAACTCATCATTAAAATAAATATTAAAACTCCTCATACATAAACTTGTTGATGTTTTTAGGATAAATTTTGTGAGAAATAAAATAACGCTCTCAATTTTATATATTCAGATCAAACTTTCGTTTATTTTGCAATTCTTTCTGTGTAGTATCTTTTTAGCAAAACTCTTTGCCTCTCTCTTAAATTATACTTGCAAATATAACGTGCCCATCAAATTCTGTGAAAGCGTTGATCCGACCACAAAGTAACTATAAAAAAATAACCTGTGCACGTTTTGTTTGAAATTTTCTACAAACAAATTTTCACGATCCCACATAATTTGTTACCCTTCAATTTGTGGTAGGTATAAATATTCGTTATTAAATTTGGGGCTTACAGCTTTGATGTTAGTGCGGTGGTGGAAATGATTAAACGAGGCTAAATAATTAATCGATTTAATCAAGTAACAGTCGCTGGTCAACGTGAAGCAGAAACGGAGGCATTATTAGAAGTAGATATCCATTTCAAAGCCGCAAATATACCACTGCACACCGAGACGTGGCAAACCTTTTACATACGAACTGATTTAATGATCTTGCTTCATGTATCATACCAAAACGGTCATTATGGTGTTCTATTCATAAATGTTTTTATTTCATATTATGTAGAATGTAGTTAGATATATTTCCACATGTGCGGAGAAAAATTATTACGGTAGCCGCCTAATGGAAAAATATATCACAAGGCAGGTTTCTGTTATGATGAAATTTATCTTACTTGGATGTTTAATGTTTCGACTGCTTAGCAAGTTTTGAATTAATGGGGACATTAAAAATTATATAAAATACGCACACTTGAGAGTATGTAGGTTATAAAAGAGAAAATGAACGTAATTTTACGAGGCTTAGGATGGATTTGTTTAATATGCCATGTTTTATTTTTATTTTTTTAAATATAAATGTGATGCTAATTATTATTTGACTAATTACCGGTATACGATCAACATTTAAGAAGTGCTGGAAAAACATGTTACAGACACCTTACTTTTGTCTTTTAAAAGTGAAACATTTTTATAAATTTAAATGAAAGACAAACATTCCTACTACCACCACAGTAAGCGGAAAATGTTGCTTGTGTTGTGATGGGGAGGACTTAACCAGCCGAAGAATTGAACACGCTACGCCTGTGTGTGACCCAAACGCCATGTCAACTACTGACCGGTCTCATCAGTTTATTAAAAATTCTAATATCAGTTGATTAAAGTTGGGTAACTATTTAGAACTATCTGCTATAAATTAATAAATAACGTTAATTAATAGTTAAATTATTCGATCGAAAGCGTTGTCGATACAACATATATGATCAATTTGAAGTATCTAACAATTTATAATAACCCCATTTGAGATCTAAATAGCATCAACAATATGTGCACATATTTTATCCCTCTTGTGTATATTGATTGATAGTTATTCAGTTTTGGCTGCATGGCGACGTATTATTGTCCAATCAAAATAATTGCATTGTATTTTTATTCAGTCGTAATGAGCTGTTGGATGTCTGAATGTTGGTCATTTCTGTTGTTCAATTCATTCGACCATGAAACACAATCAAGTCTCCTGCACCATTTAACTATGTGGCAAGGATAACCTTACAGCTTATTCATAGCTTACCGACCAATTGAATTACTTCCAAGACCGGTTACTTTGGCTCTACAAAAAATATTAAAAATAATTAATTAAACATTATCCCATGCAAAAAATGCTTTGACTAAGTTGTATTCTTTGTTTCGACAAATTTACACGTGGTTTTTATGCTACTGTCTGCATGTTAAAACAAAACGATTATTATTTCATTAAACTAATCCATTACACCGAAAATGAGACATGCCTGCTTGAAAAGGTGTACGTTTTATTCATTTATCATTGTTTAACCTTGTTTATGTTCTAGCATTCTTATAAGATGAACGATTGTTTCAAATGCCTGTAACTCACATTAAATCAATGTTTGTTTGTTATTATGATTTATGTGCTTATTCTAATTCCCTGAATTTCAACACGTATGCATTTATAAATCAAATTCTGGTTGAAAGAGAAAATTTACTCAAAGAGGCACATCACATGTTCTATTATATTTTGTTTGTCCTTGGATATTTTGCCGACTACAAGTTTTCTCCAGCCTAATGTGGCCCACCTTTCTGAATGTTACGTACTGATTGTTTTGCAATTTAATTAGTAACATCCAACAGAGCATCTTGCTCTATTTCTGTGTCTTAAAATTTAGTTGATCGGGGTTTTGCCATCATTCTCTTGGCGTGAATTGAAAAATTCTTGTTCATTGACCGCGCAAAATGAAAAACAACGTTCACTAAAAGAACCAAGCGTGAGATGACGAATATTTAGCACAGGCTTCTACTCGTGTTGCGGCAACCAGATTGCGAGGAAACGACGGTTGATACTAATGCAACCGTTAAGAATGTTTTTTATTCGAAACGTATTATGTCTCTAAATTCGTAGGTGTTGGAATTTTTCTACTTGAGTATAGATTCCCTCGTTGGCATGAGCAATACATTTGTTCATTGTATTAGCATCAATTTTGAGGCAACCAGAACAAATCTTATTACAGTAAGACGCTCACTGTTAGCTTAATTCCTTAGAAGTTATTTTGTTGTGGTCTCTGTTTTAGTCGAAGACTCGAAAGCTTTATCTCTGAATTCATTATTACAGACAATAATCCAATGAACGTAAATTTTAAATAAAAGCATAGATTAATGATGCACGTATTTTTTTAGGAGAACCTTAGTAATTTTTAAAGTCGTAAAGCATTTAAAATTCTTTCAAACTTACTCAAAGAGCTCTTAAAATACATGACTTGATCACAAATCGCGGGGTTTAGAAACGGTGCTATATAAATTATCCACTAATTATTATTGGATTGGTAGGTATAGTAAGTAAGCTATGGGAAAACGTAATTATGCCACAGAATTATTTTTGAAGCACAAATAACAACACAATGAAAAAACTTAAATTAAGGTGTGATCTTAATTTCGTCTATTTAATACTGGTTTACGTTTCTTTATGAGCCGTAATAACAATACATCAATATTGTTACATGTTACAAACACCAGCATTCATATCGGTGGGAGCTTCTTCCTGGTTATAGCTTATACCACTCCTTGCCAAGGCATGTGTAACATCTAAGGTCATATTAACTCGTCACGATCAGCATCTAACTGTGCTACTTGCTTTTTCTCAATACGATCATTATCTAAAGCTTTCATTAATACGCATTCGGATTTAAGAGGTTTTATCGCAACATTTAACTGTGAAAGTAGTGGAAACAGGTTTTACAATATATCGACACGATTTAACCTTTAATAATGAAAAGTTAATACGAGAGAAAGTGGGATGGTGATTTTTTAAAAATATTTATTTATTATATTTGTTTACAGACTCTTATCCATTAATAACAGAGAACATAATAACAATGAACGAAGAGAATGGTAGGTACCTGGATAAAATTAGCAACACTTGATTAAAGCAATGACAGATTGCACAAAAACATCAGTGGTATTGAAAATTGTTCAGCATCCGTGTTTTATATAGTGCTTACCTTCTTATTTCACGAAATGCGCGTAACTTCTACCGTTTAGCCGGAATTTGCAATTATTATAGCATTTTAAACCGATTAAATTTTGAAAGTGAAGCTAGAACAAAGATTTCTCAATGCAGTCGAAGATTTTATACCTGACTGAAGTGTCAAGTGGTGTCGGGATTTACGGGACCTTTTCAACCGAGGATGTCTGCATGGAGGACAGATAAGCCATATTTTGTTTAAAGTTTTTGTTTTGTTTTTATTTTCTGTTTTTGTTTATGTATTTTGTTACAGATGACACACATAAACTTCACTTTGACTTTGGTTCAAGATTTTGCTTATGATAGCCTGCGATAAGCGAGCCCTAAGGGTCTGAGACAGAGGTGTGAAATCGTCGGATCACGACAATAGAAAGAATGTATTGGAGCCAGGAAGGAGTCTGAAAGGGTCGAGAGGATGCACTAGGTGGCATGAAAGGCTGGGAGGTGACTGGAGAGACTAAGGTAAACTAGGATGAGGTGATTTTGCACAGCGGTGCTGCCAAGGTCTGTTATCTATGTGAGGATGTTGTGTCGGCGCTCTTTATTGGCAGCAGACACATGTCAGCGCTATATTAGCGGCGGACACATGCCTGAACGGATGACGAGCCTCGTGCTGGCACAGTTGGTGGACGGGGTAGTCTCTCTCCCTGCAGCAGCTGGTACAGTTCCTTCGCTACCTAGGACTCTTGCAGCAGAGTCTCCATCTTCTGTCTTCGTCGAGCGTCACAGCGGTGCTGCCAAGGTTTGTTGTCTATGTGAGGATGTTGTGTCAGCGCTCTTTATTGGCAGCAGACACATGTCAGCGCTATATTGGCGGCAGACACATGCCTGAACGGATGACGAACCTCGTGCTGGCACAGTTGGTCTAAATAACAAATGTAGATCCTAGGAAATAAATTGTACAGCGCCCTTGAGGTGATTTTTCACAAAAACGGCGCTATACAAATTATCCAATTATTATTATTATTATTATTATTATTATGATTGAAGTTTTTCTAGTTACAGTGTAGCCCTGACGAATGTGAGCCTATATACACAAGTAGTAATTAATCATTGTGTCAGGGTGTTTGTAAGAAAATAGTCTTTCAGCGTTGGTCAGTTTATTTCTCTTACATACAGGGTTCACAGCTTATAGTAAAAAACAGAGTACAGGAAAGTTGTAGCACAAAGTAAAGTCATTTAGAGTTTAAACAGTGATCACTAACGTTCTCAACACTTAGCGTAATAACCTCAACAGAGGACCTGTGGTCTTTTAGTTGGGTTGAGGTTTTTCCCGACAAGTAATGTCCCCGAGGGAGCTGTTACTTGAATTCCCATGGAGGATCCGGAGTGTTCTCTCGACTTAGTACTGGCGAGGGTTTAACTGGGCAATGACCACTAGGATTCTGTTGCTTAGTTTAACCAGGAGACTGGATAATCTGACTCCATATAGGCCTGCACGGTGTTATATACCCTTTGGGGCAGGGTAGTGCCGGCCGATGACGGAGGGGTTGGGTAGCTCGGCCAATGGGGTGTCTTCCTGTACGGGTGATGAGCTGAAAGTTGCCGAGCGAGAAGGCGCTATGCGTGTGAGGGAGAAAGTATTCGGATCCGTGCATCGGAGGAAATTTATTTAATCCAAAGAAACATCTTTTTTATCGTGTAAAAAGCGTCTTATTATATTTCAATTAAATGTGTGCAACAGCTGTTATCATGTTTTGCCAGATCTATGTATGTTAGTTCCTGTTTAGGCAGATTGCCTGTTCTATGGAACCAAATACTCCTAAAAATGAAAATAAAAAACTAGTTGCAAATGTCAGAAGCTAAAGGGACCACGACACCCTCAGTATTATACCTCCATAAAATCTAACCTAACTAATAATAATTAACATACTAATTTCGGCTGTTGGTGCATGGGTAATGTTAAATATTCCTGCTTAATGTGGAACATTATTCAAGTTCAATAAACTTCTACTTTCAATATTAGAACTACTTATCTTAGAACTAGAAGCGATAGAGGAGGTACCAACACTATTTTATGAATTTATAATTCTTTATTCGAAATGCGATTTTTTTTTGTTCAAAGCCTTGAGAAATAGAGTGAAGATAGGTTACCGAGACAATACTACTAGTTTCACTGAACTTTAGCGGCCCGTTTATATACATGTTCTTTTCTAGCATAATATTGAAAAATGCGAATAACGGAATTCATATAAACACATTACTAAACTTATAAAACGGCCACCATCTTAAACTGGAAATGAAATGTAGAAACAAAATTACAGACAGACGAAATGCAAACCGGTCACGTCATTTTATTGTTAAATATAAGACAGTAAAAAATGTGCAAGAAGCTAAATAAATACGGAAAATACATGAAAAAATGTGAATTTAACTTTCCCTGTCAAGCAATTTTTTAAAAAATAAATTTACTTTGTGTTACCGATTTATGAACAAACACAATTGAGTTTAATTGACTCAGCCCAAGTAAAAAATAATGGTATGAAGCGATTAAAACATTGTTTCCCTGATTTTCCGTTGATGCCGCCCTCCCCCACGTCTACAATACCGCCCAGCCGCCCTCGCCCTGGGCGGCTACCGGCTACGGCTTTGTTTACGCCGGAGCGTGTCCCGCCTACCAGCGTAGGGCGGCTCCTTCCTATATGTGTATGTGCCGAGGTTATAGAATATCCAGAATTTTATGAATATCTACCTACGCGTCATGATTTAAACGTCGCTTGAGTACCTTTAACAATATTATGATTTTGATGAAAAATTCTAATAACGAATATTAATTAAAATCTGTGTAGAGCGGTGTTAAGTATTTTCAATGTAATATAGCTATTATTGTTGTATTGAACATGATTTATTTTTGTACAACTTTTTAGCGACCTTGAAGTAATGTTTCTTGAATATTATGGTGAAAATAGTTTAAAAAGCTTTAATTTTTTTGGTAATTTAGGAATTGTTTTTTTTTTGTATTATTAATCTATTACTTAAATATGTACCCTTGAAATGATCTTTAACCAAGATAGATACTTTTATTTTCTGCCACCATAACCGGAACATACCATGACCGTGCTATAAACCTATCAGGTACGAAAAGAAACACGACACGCACTACTACAACGCAACCAACTGCAACGGATCGACAGAGTTCTACGCCCGTATGTATCGCCACAGGCAAAATATTCAATCAGTGAATTTGTTGACGGTCCGGTCATGGCACGCTACGGTGTTGGTCGGTGACGGAACGATCTAGCGGCCGTTATTTCATATTCATAGAATGTTTTTTTGCATGTGCCGATACGCTTACAGTCATGGTATGATACGTTGTAGTGGGCAGAATCCTTAATCATTTTCTAAAGCAGCTACCTAAAAACAATAGAATCTTTAGAACGGTTAGCTTTTCATTGAAGGAAAATGTCATGAAAAATGGTATCTACCGCCGATCGCTCGCCCGCCCATGACAATATTATTTATATAATAGATAATATCAAATAAATTTGATACCTGTATTAAATTTTAATTTGGAATGCAGTTTTTGCAATTTGCAATTCCATGATTTTAAATTTGAACAAGTTTTTTTGCAGGTCACGTAGTTAAGTTCAAACAAACAACACAAGCTTTAGGTATTTCACTTCCGACATTGACTTCCTTGCCATACTTCACCGAGGAACAGACTTGTTTATATCATATATCATAGCGAGATATTTTGCATATATTTTGCGAGAAAGAGAACAATTTTATAAGTTCGAAAATATTCAAACTTTTTACCTTATTCAAAAAGTTTTCAGTGTTACTATCACTTATTATAAATATGTATATAATGAGCACTTTTTTCAATTTCACTGGAATTTTCTTTCACAAAACGTTTGTATTCAGGCAATATTGAGTAATGTATTCGATTCAACTCTGGTAGCGATGCCTTATACTGTATGTTTTAGCTTATTAATATTGCTTTCAGTTTATGATTATTTACAATTTCCTGGATTTTCGTATGCTTTTATCTGTTTAAATGCTAAAATACGAGCATCAAAATATGTATTAATGTCCCAAAAGATCGTGCTTCAAATCTACACACATCGCACTATTCACAGTGGTTGTTTGAGTGGGCATTTACTGGTAAACACGGCTCTCCAGTACGTTCTCCGCCCACTAATCCTAATAATAAACGTTATTACTACATCCTTGAATATCGAGAAGTACTCGTAACTTAATCAACCCTTGAAACACCTTCATTTGAATCAGAAACGCACATTTTACAAAGGTACCTTATTTCATTAGGATTGCGTGATGATTTTTTTGAGAATATCGTATTATTTTTGATGTGATATCAAGGTGGCCAGAAATTACCCTTTTCCTGGTTTTCAAGGAAAACTTGTCGGAACTGTGTAACACAGTGATTTTTAAAAATCTTTAATATTTAAGGATATCGGGGAATTAGAACTTTTATTGAAAAATAGCGTCGTCTGATTTGTTTGGCACAGTTATATTTTTTCTGCTATTTAGACCTTTAAACACAATCTTTAAAACTTTTATCTAAAACCATATTTTAATCTTTTTAAATGTGAACACTGCACTACTACTTCAAATTCCCCTGAACTTGTGGAACTACGGCAATCCGGATATTTTTTGAGGCTGAAGGATGTGAGGAGGGGGAAGTGGAGAAAGGTTTAGAGAACTACATAGGTACATTAATCATAAAATTTGGGATATAGCCACATAGGTTCTGATGTTTTTTTCCAAAAAAGTGGTTGGCATCACCTTTATCTCGTGTCTTGTTTAATATTACGGCTAGGTTTTTAGATAATCTTCAAAAAAATTGCATATTATTCCATTATTTATGGTTTTATTACAAGAAATTTAAGATCTAACCCTAAAAATTCATTTAGCGATTGTGAAAAATAGATTGATAATTTTTAAATATTATTTTAATGTTATATTCCATAAGTCAAGGGTTCGATTCCTCACCAAGGCAAAGATTTAATTTCACAATTTAAAATATTTTTTTCATAAAAAGTACAATAATTCCTTGTAAATTTAAATAAAAAATTTAAAATTGCTTTGATATGTAGCTTTTATTCGAGCTTTGTTTTGAATTTATGCTACAAAATAATATTAAAAAACTCGCTTTTCTGAAGACAAATTTTACCATTGCTTATTTGAATAGTTGCCAACTAAAGACTTACCAACTTTCGAGTTGTTAACAAAGCTTTCAAAGTTTAGGTATTTAATACATAATTTAAAATTCTGTTGGTCCCTATCCCGTAACATCAACAGCCTCCGAAGTTGTATGTTAAATTATTCTGCAACCATAAATTAAAATACAAAAAATAAAACAACAACACCGAAATACGGTTCAGGCTATTTTGACATTTAGGTGTGCCTAACTACCTAATCTTTTGAAATGTTTTATCCCTGACAAAAATCTCAAGGTTGAATATTTTATCTACCTAAATAGTAAATATCTACACAATATTCAAAATCAATCACCTGTTTTCTTATTTATGACTACCTTCCCGGCAGAACACTGAGCAGTAAGATCCTTGAATCCGGGTCAAAAGGTCGCTGGTTCAAAACCCGTATGTATTTGTTCTTTAAAATCTGTTTTATGGGTTATTTTACAAATAATGTTAAATGGTTGATATATTTCCACTTCTTTCCAGTGAATTACCATCGTTCGTAATCGGAAGATTTGTTGAAATGGCTTTAGCCGTTTGTAGTGATTAGATCTGATATTTGATACTTATCTCTTCCCCACTACCTTAACTCACCATACTTTCTTCAGCCTAGAAACATTCATCAAATTGGGAATGACATAGTCCCCTGAACTCTAGCTATAAAATCACACCAAAAAATCATGGGCATTAAACTATTCACCTATATTGTAATACATTTTACTAGTTTTTTAGAGTGTTTTTAAATTTGGAATCATTTTCATACGATAATATCTCACCAAAAAATCATAAGCATTCGACCAGTCACTCACCTATATTGTCATAAATTCTACTAGTTTTTAAATTTAGAATCGTTCCATGTTCATGCGACAAAATCACACGAAAAAAATCATTAGCATTCGACCAGTCACTCACCTATATTGTCATAAATTCTACTAGATTTTAAATTTGGTATCGTTCCATGTTCTTGCGATAAAATCACACCAAAAAAACATATTCGACCAGTCACTCACCTATATCGTCATAAATTCTACCAGTTTTTAAATTTGGAATCGTTCCATGTTCATGCGATAAAATCACACCTAAAAATCGTAAGCATTCGACCACACACTCACCTATATTGTCATAAATTCTACTAGTTTTTAAATTTGGAATCGTTCCATTTTCGTAAATTTGTAATCCTAATTTTATTGAAATACCGGCTACCAGTTGTGGTCGTTTGCATTGAATTAAGACCAACGTTACGAGCCCGTGGAAATGTTTTACAGCATGCCGGAAAATTTGTGATCACTTTTGTAAATTTGCTTTATAATAATATACACTGCGGAGTGTGGACAAGAATGTGGATAGGGGACACGCACGAACCAATCCAGTAATTTCCTCGCATTTCGTATGTAATACACATTTCGTTTTTAGTGAATGTTAACTATGTCGAGCTTAATCTTAATTATCCCCGTTTTTCGGCATGGAGCTCGTTTCGTTCTCTACGACATTTGTATTGTTTATTATTTAATATTTAATTCTGTTTGTAATTCACTGCATGTGGCTGCGTAGCAAAATTGTTTAGATTTTGGCTTAAAGCTTAAATCCAGGATGTTTTTTTGTTGTCTTGTTCAAATGCCCGCACCCCCAAAAATACAACTCACAAACGCGATGTATACTAATTTAATAGGCTCGCATTTGTTCGTGTTAAGTCGTCGGTAGTCTTATGTGTTATTATGGACCATCTAAAATTGCTTTTCAGATGTAGTATAATAGTATATATCGACAAATAATTATTTCTTACCTATATATGTTCCGTAGACAGTCGGACAGATCAAGTTCGCATACCACAGCGGGTACCTACTAACTACCTTTTGAACTTAAAGTGTGGTGAAAAAAATTATATTTTGTTATCAATAAAAGACAATATTTAAAATTTGTAAATCACAATATTTAATAGATAAACACTTTACCTAACTGCTTCTAGCAGTTTCACTGGACTTAACTGTAATTACATAACATAAAAAATAATAATAAAGGAATATAAAAATAAATAAAAATATGGAAAGTCATTTAAGTTTTTAGATTCTCACGGCCAAAAGCATTTTTGTTGTTTGTTTTTGGGGTGTTATGCCGTGTTGCGCTAACTCCTTCTTTAGCCGACGTTTCGGACAGCGTTGCAGTGTCCATCATCAGGGCAGATCCGGTAGATCCGAAGATGTGTCCGAAACGTCGGCTAAAGAAGGAGTTAGCGCAACACGGCATAACACCCCAAAAACAAACAACAAAAATGGAAAGTCATTGTCTAATAATGATAGAAACGGTTTTATGAGTTCAAATACCGTTAGAATGGGATATTTTCACTATGAATAACGTTAAAAATGTGGGGAAGATTTAAAGTTTATTTTCCTGATTATGATTATCGTACTTAAAATATGTATTTTTAATATTTTTATTCCTAATATCTATATATTGATTTCGAAAACGCTCTAAAACCGCACATTCCTGTTTGTGGTTCCAACTGGCTACGACATCATTATGCCATAGAATACGCCAATGTCTGGTAAGACGGCTGCCACCAACGTCGCCTGGCGTGACGTCAATGCGAAAATGGCACATTTAAAATTCTATTTAATTATAAGTAAATTTATACGTCAACTTATAGTATTATCGTAATTTTTTCTTGATTTTTTTCGAGTGTAAATTACAGTAAAAATACCCTATTACCGTAAAAAATAATTACGCCTGCACGTGCTTCTCTAATGCGTTTAACTTGGTTCAAAGTTTCTGTTCAAAATAATTGGGATCCTTTCGGTGTTTGAGGTTCGAAAATCAATTTCACGCGTTCGTCCAGCGTGTCCGAAACACCTCATTGATTATCTAAATGCCATTAACGTTGCTTTGAAAGTTTGCCAAAAACGAACGATTTATTAGGACATTCCTTGTCAAATGCGACATTTTGGCAACGCGGGAACATTATAAATACAACATCCTAAAGGTCTCCCATGTTCTCGTGCGAATACTATGTTTGGATATTAAGAGATATACTGAACTCGTTCACGACCTCATAAAAGTTCATCACCCAGTTATACCTAAAATCAAACCATATATTTTTTTATATTAAATTCACCGACTAATCAGTCAAATCTTATAATATATATCATTTGAGAATTTAGACGTAACAATGTATGAATATTTACTGTACTGTTCCAGAGCTTTCTCCTAAAGTTCACCGTCTAGACATATATAAGGGGAGGACGGACCGCCAAGAAACTCGGTCTTGGCACACACTCCTTGCCTCATTCACATTCAAACATCGTATCATACATACTAATCTATTATTCTGACTTTTGACATAGCTCGACTCAAGTATCTGATTCACTTGATGGTGCCATGTCTTCCTCGGGCGCCTCCGACTTCTGGTACCATTCACATTTGCGTCATATATGTTTGTAACAGTATGTTAGACTAGATAAGTAGTCCGTAGAAGGGAATGGCCGATACAAATGTCGATGAGGCTCGCTATCTATCCCCAGTCCTTCGGTGGCGCAAAGAGGAGGACGCAACGTGACATATATAATGTTGCATATATAATGTAATATGTATAATGTTATAACTAATTAACATTTTATTATATGTAATGTTATACTATGTTACCTACTGACCGGTCAGTGGCTGAGTTGGTATCGCGTCTGGGGTTTCGTGAGTTCAATTCCTCGGCTCCATCACAACACTCCAAAATCCTCCATCATGACACAATCTACATTTTCCGCTTACTGTGGTGGTAGTAGGAGATTTTCAAATATTGTCGTGTTATTCGTAACAATTAATTTTTAAAATTTAAAAAATGTTATGATAACCTGTAATCTTGTATGTTCTATACATTAATAAAATGTGTCTATGTATTTTTATATGTTAAATTCGCAGACGTAAAAGTCAAATCTTTCTTCTAAATCTGAAGGCAGACGTCTATTTAATACGCATTGTTTATATAAATCATTTCACTTCTACGAAACAAACGCATTTTCACCAGATGCCAGACGCCAGACTGGTAAAAAAATATACAAAATTCTTGAAATAAAAAGTTGCCGATGGATATGCTAAAACTAGTATAATATGCATGTTCTCTTTTAATTTTCTTCTTGTTTATCAGATTAACCGCTGAGATAATGTAAGATCTAAGTTGCATTTTCCCAGCATCCGACATAACACATTATTTATTTTGTCCGCTTAGTTTTATTTCCACGGTAAATATCTACGAAAATAGAACAAGTTTCGGAAATAAAGGTCTAATAATACTGTGAGGATATTAACGCCGAGTCAGCTGATTCTATTCAGTTGTCCGAGGGTATCTACCTATCGAATTCTCTGTCTTTCTCATTCACATATCAACTGCAGTTTACGCTAAATTATATGTATAACAGTGTATTTATTATTCTAATGGTGTTGTATTGGGTTCATTGACTGTAAACACCAACTTCATACTATTTTCAAAATCATAAATTATAAAAAAGTAATTTTAAGAATTTATTTTGCTTTAAAAGACAAAAGGTTGTGCTCAAATTTGAATAAATATAAGCATTATAAAAAAATGTTGTATGCGGAGCAGAGAAAAGAAATGAATTTGCTTGGCTAGATAATTTGTATTTTTACGCCAAATTTTCCACTTGGCCGATTTAGGCAGAGCGTTTTTCGTATTCAAATTTTGATATCTTCTGCGTTGTTATGCTCGAGCGATGCTGCTCCACAAATGAATATAAACTTGAATTTCAAGCACTATACCTATGCATATAAATTAATATAAAATTTTAGAAGAAGAAAGAGAAGCAGACAGTTTATAAGATCACATTAACTGACAAAAGCTCGACAGATAGCACCCAATGTTGCCAGCTTCTCGTGAATATATTCAGTGTGGGATCTCGTTGATTTTTGTTTATTTATCTTCATATTCTCTGTATCCGGCTGCTGTTGGCGCATGTGCGTTCATTATAGTTTGTTTTGTTTCCTTTTGCTGCTCCCTATAAAAATAACTTGCACAAAAGGGCAGCGAATGCAACGCACGTGTTGCAACAAGCTGCGAGACTCCTGCTGAGTATATTTATTACTTACCCTCTGCTAACTCAACATAGCTAAAATACGGAAATAATTACTCATTGTTTCTGAAACGGAGAAATTCCCTATTTTCTAAACACAGTCCAATACTATATTACTTTAATAATGTATGTATTATTGTATTCAACTAAAATACTTTATTTCATTAATATATATAGTTTATTAGAGAAATAAAACAACGGCACTTATTTTTACACCATTTTATGAAGAATATTTTCCGGACCGGTTTCGGAAACACCGTTCCTCCAATTGGGTTAAATATATACATTTTAGTTATATAAGAAACTAAAAAAATTAAATTAAAAATTTAAATTAAATTAAACCAGAAGTAAGGGAAGGAATGAACTTTCCGTTCCAACAAGCAACAGAGCGGCTTATCAAAAAATATTCTCATATCTCGGTCCTAAAATATATAATAAAATACCCTCTCCGCTGAAACTGTGTGAATTGTCATCCTTCGGTCCAAGAGTGACAAAATGGTTGTTGGATCTAGGCAGGACTGATTCCGAAATGATACTAAAAAATGTAGTTTGAAATCACAAACGCCTCTATGTATCTTTATGTATCTTTTTTATGTATCTTTTTATGTATCTTCGTTTTAACATACTTATTTTAGCTAGTCTTAAATCCTGTATTCGTCTAGGATAACTTGAAACTTGTAAATTTGACTGTCCTGAAACGGGAATCCTTCCTAGTTGGACAGTCAAGATCATAAAATGTAATCAATATTATATTATATAAAAAAAAAAGTTTTTTTACTATTCGTAACCCTGAGGAAGGGTTCCGGAACTGATCGGAAAAATACTTACACCATCTAAATAAAATGGTATTTTAAATTTCATTTTATGACTTTGATTACTATTTATAAAGTATCGATTCACACTTTGACGATTACTAGAAAAAATTTTAGACATATTTAGTAATTTTTAATAGTCACCAATTTATGTTTTAACTGCGACATATTCACGTAATTATTTCACGAGAAATAATTTCTCAATTGAGTTGGGCAGTTTTCGTTAAAAATTTCTAATTTTTTCGCAATCAGCCTCGAAATATCTACATTTGTAAATTATTGTAATGTGTTTGTATATTCAATAAAAATAAAATAAATACTATTCATAATTTGTTCATTATCTGTGTATTAGTAGTGAATAAACTTGGAAAATTTTTTTACAGATACCTTGTTGTGAATAATAAAAAAATGCGTCATATAAACTACCCTTATAATTATTATGAAAAATCGATATTTCCTAACATCTTCAGCATCCATAAGATATTTAACAAATATGCCCTTTAGAAAATTATTTGCATTATGTACTTTAAAGCGTGTTTTTTATCAATGCGAACGTTGAGTTAAAGAAACTGTTATGCACATGCACAAATAATAATGAGCGCATAAACAAAATGATTCCAATTTATTTATTATTGTTCACTGTTATTGATGAAATCTTAACAGTCTAATAGTCTCTCGTAGTGATTCCAACGCGATGTTTTGTTAGTTTATGCTCTATATTATTTTCAGCAGAACTGGGTGACCCGAATTTGTGAATAATGGTCCTCAAATCTTTGATGTATTTTTCTTACCCAGTCTGATAGATTGCTTCGTTATTGTAACTCATTAAAATACAAGTATATATTTGAGTATTTTCTATTATTTCAAACGCCAATATCCGGTGGCGAAGGTTACAGAACATGCGGCAAAATCTGATAATTGTTATTATTTGTCTGAGAAGGCTTGTAATGCCGCACCTAAGCATTATTATCAAAACTCGTTTCTGAATATCTTTTTGTGTGTTTTTATTTGGTAAGTCTCTCAAAAGTGTCATACCTCAGATACGCTAAGAAAAAATATGATATCTCAAATAATCGACGATATGTCTTAATTTTATACAACAAACAGCCCATTTAACATTGTTTTAGTTACTGTATCGTATCTATATTATTTTATGAGGTATAAAACAATTTTCGTGCTGGCAACACATCACAATAAAGCTTGAAATATTATTATTTATTTTTAAAAATATACTACAAGACGAGGTTTTTATGCAAAGCAAAAAGGATAACAAATTAGTATAAACAGTAATTATTAGCCTGAAACACACATATAAGCTGAAAAAATCTTCCGAGAAAAAAAATATAGCGTAGTGGCTTAGTGCACCCGACCGGCAATCGGTAGGCGGCGGGTTCGATTCCCGTCAGCGGCATTTATTTTTTTTCGGAAGATTTTTTTATATTTTTATTAGTGTTTCAGGGTAATAATTATTTTTTAACATGATAATTTCAAAACTTCTCGGAAAGTTGACTTGTTTATAAATTTTCAGGTTAGTAATTATTTTTAATACAGATAGATATTGGCTACTTATTTCTTAAATATATTAACACTATCTATCGTGTACCCGGCGTTGCTCGAAGTTATGAATGGTTAAGATAATGCGTAAGTCTTCGTCGGGCGTCTCTGGTAAGAATAATCTTTGAAATTTTCAGCGCAATCGGTCCAATTGTTTGAGTTTGTAGAGCACACATATACGGACAATGCCTTTTATTTATATAGATTAAATTACAATGATTTACATTATTTCCCGTTAAAGCAATATATTTATCATTAAATAGTTATAGGTAACTACTATTCCTACCTACGTCGGTGTTCTGTGAATATTTTCACGCGTAATTGCTTACATTCGCAAAAAAAATAAAAGATCAAACACATTGAACGTATTTGATAAAAAGTGGCTGTAACGGACGTACTGCTCCGATATCAGCCGACGTCACCCCATATTAAAATCTGCCATTTGCCTTAACTTTGCCTGTCCTTAAACTGAATAAACTGTCCTCTATGTATGTGAAATTGTTATGTATAATGAAAGAAATGTATAAAATGTATGTCTGAACCTCTATGTAAACAATAAATGAAACGTCGGAGCTTGGCTAGGGGACACGGGCAGAGAAGTATACTATGAGAGCTGGCAAAATCATATTCATATTTAATTCGGGCACGATTGTTAGAACCGTGCCAAAACGTAGTGGGAAGCTTTGCCGTGCGCCATGCGCCGGCATAGCGTCACAAATGACCACGGCCCGAAATTACCGGCCGAGGGGCGGTAGCCAACCCGGCGGCGGGCCGCGGGCACGTAACAAACACGCGCCTCGATTCCAGGAAGCAAAGAGAAAGCGGGCCCGTGTGAACGTCGCTCGGTCAGCGAAGGCCGCCGGGGTCCTATAAAACGGGCAACAGCCCCTTGGAAAGACAGTTAGCCAGCAACCTCCACCAGCTCAACACCTCTCTCTCTCTGCTCTGCCCTCTACCTCGCTCCGACTTCTGCTTCTACTCGCCTTCTTTCACTCTGACCCCCGCTTCACCCTGGACCACGGACTTGCCTACCCCTTCGGACCAGACTCGGAATCAGCTCAAGAACAAGAAAACAGCATTCGGACCAGCTCTACAGCGGCTTCAGAGACGGCCCCGTTCTACCCCTCCACGCCACTGAAGGACGACATCTTACGCCTCCACAGATTGGGATCACCGGCCCCTTACAGTCTTGTGTGTCACGATTACGTCTGATACATAAGTGGTCCTTCGCCGCCGGATCTTTCTGTGGAAGAGATGTCACCTTCACTGCGCTCTGGGAAGAACAGCGCTGACGGGGATTCATCGCAGGGAAGCGATGATCCCACACCAACCGGGGCGGCCACAGCCGCGCCCCCCGGACTCCGGCCAACCGCCCCCCTGGCCCCCTCTGATCCCCGAGCGGACCTACTGCCTGGTCCCTCCGGCGCATCACCACCACAGACGCCCCCTGCCGCGGCCGACGTCTCGTCACGAAGCGAGGCTTCCAGCGAGGACACGCTCCGGCAGGTGCAGCTCGAGCTAAGAGCTGAGAGGCGGCGCACCCAGAAGCTGCAAGACGACCACGCCCGACAGATGGCAGAACTTGTCGCCACGCTGAAAGACCTCACGCGGACCGCTTCACCTGCAGCCTGGCAACCGGACGGAGCCTATCCCGGAAGCCAGCCACCTAGCGGCCCCGGGCAAAGCTGGGGCTACGCACCCGAGGCGCACACCACTGGCCCACGGGTGGGCCTTCCACAGACTGCGGCGCCCCCGAGCGGCCCCAGTCATAGCCTTGCTTACACAGTGGGGGGAGATCCCACTGTTCCGCAAGCTACAGCTCCACGGGCGGAGTACCAACCGACGCCGACGCCGGCGCCCTCGGGTGTACCTACGCAGAGGTACGCAGCGGAGACGCACGCAACAGCTCCACGGGCGGAGTACCCACCGACGGCGGCGCCATCTAGCGGCTTTGGGCGGAACCTGGGCTACGCAGCGGAGACACACACCACTGCGCCGCGGCTGGGTTACCAACCGACGCCGACGTCAGCGCCCCCGGGCGTACCTAGTCAGGGGTACGCAGCGGAGGCGCAAACCACTGGCCCACGGATGGGCCTGCCACAGACTGCGGCGCCCTCTAGCGGCTCCAGTCACAGCCTTACGTACACAGTGGGGGGAGAGCCCACTGTGCCGCCAACTACAACCCAGCCTAGCGATGTTTTTGGGAGCTCGCGCCGCGCCGAGAGGGCTCACACCGGGACGGAGAGAAACCATGCTGCGGATCCACTCACGGACGGCGCTTCCCCAGGCGCCGCGACGCTGCGAGGTGGACCAGAGCCGCAGTACGGCTATCCCGGTGTGACCCGCGGGCCCGCCCAGTTCCCAGCATTTGCCCCGAGCGGAAACTCGCCATCGCAGCCCCCCGCTGACGGATACGGGGCCTGCAACCGAAGGGATGAGGCAGCGAGGCAGACACGAGACTGGGTGCATCAAGGGAGTGTCCCTCTCGCCCAGGTGACGGCCATGTTCGCCGACGCCCTCCGGCAGTCCCAGGCCGGTGGCACACCTCGCTACCATCCCGAAGATGAGCGGATGGCATCCCTCATCGCCCGGCAGTCCAGCGCAAAGGACTTGCCGCCCTACGCTGGCGACGCCATAGAGTGGTAAGCCTGGAAGGCACAATTCCTCCAGTCGACGGCCACCTGCGGGATGACGGCGGCCGAGAACCTGATGCGGTTGCAGCGTGCCCTGAAGGGAAAGGCACGAGAAGCCGTCAGCCCTCTCCTCCTGGACCCGGCGCAGGTGCCGGAAATCATGGACGTACTGGAGCATCGCTTTGGGGGCGCGCACTCGGTCGCGGCGGTCATGTTCGACCGGATAAAGCGGCTAACCCGACTACAAGAGGACGCATCGACCGAGGTTCTGGTGGAGTTCTCGGGCACGGTGCAGAACATCGTGGCTTCGCTGGGGAATCTGCGGGGTGATTACCTCTCCAACCCGGCCCTCCTCAGCGAAATCGCCTCCAAGATGCCGTTAGCCCTACGCCTCTTGTGGTTGGGTAAGGTGGCCGACCAGACGCACGCGGCCACTGTGGTGCAGCTTGCCGCGTTCCTGAAGCGGCTGACCAACGCGGTGCCGCGGTCGGGCCTCACCGACAATGGCCGAGCAGCGCGGCCGAGCAGCTCGGCCGAACAACAGCGGGCCGCCCGCCCGTATCGTGAAAACGTGTACGTGACCGACGAGCGCCCGGAACCCCGCAGTGAAGTTTGGTGCGCACTGTGCAAAAACGATACGCACAAGCTCTACAAGTGTCCCCAATTCGCCGAAGAAACAATCAGTGCGCGTTGGGAGCTTGTGAAAAGTGAACGGTTGTGCTTTAAGTGTCTGGACGGCGTGCACCAGACGAAACGGTGCGAATACCGGACCAACTGCGGAGTGGGGACGTGCCGGGCCCCGCACCATCGCTTGCTGCACGATGACGCATACACTCGTGACCGCGAGACGCACACAGTCACGAACACGTGGGAAAGTGAGGGACAAGTGCTAATGAAAGTGATTCCCGTGACATTGTGCGGCCCCGGGGGCCATGCGACCGTGCACGCGCTGCTTGACGAGGGCTCTGCAATAACCCTAGTCGAGGCAGATGTTGCAGACATCATCGGAGCCGCGGGTCCGGTACGCGGCCTGCGAATTCGGGGCGCTAATGGGATGAGCTCATCCGATGCTACGTCCCGGCGGGTGAGACTGTCGGTGCGCGGCGACGGAGACGCGTTTACGGTGACGGCACACACCGTAACGGACCTAGACCTCCCGCGGCAAACAGTGGCCGGCCGCCGGCAAGTGAAACCACGGCTGCTGATCGGCCAAGATAACGGGCCGCTTATCGTGTCGCGGGAGGTGCGGAAGGAAGAGAGCGGCCAAATGACGTCCCGGACAGCCCTCGGTTGGATCACGCATGGGAGCACCCGGCGCGACGCCGACGCCGGGACAACGCTGAGGATGGCTGGTCCGAACACCGTCCTCGCCGCCGGCGCCCTGGACCATGCCGCCGGGGACCATGCCGCCGGGGACCATGCCGCCGGGGACCATGCCGCCGGGGACCATGCCGCCGGGGACCATGCCGCCGGGGACCATACCGCCGGGGACCATGCCACCGGCAACAATGCCGCCGGGGACCATGTCGCAGCACGCCGCTTGCGAAGAGTGTAGCCGAGCTCCACGGGGGGAGTGTAACGGACGTACTGCTCCGATATCAGCCGACGTCACCCCATATTAAAATCTGCCATTTGCCTTAACTTTGCCTGTCCTTAAACTGAATAAACTGTCCTCTATGTATGTGAAATTGTTATGTATAATGAAAGAAATGTATAAAATGTATGTCTGAACCTCTATGTAAACAATAAATGAAACGTCGGAGCTTGGCTAGGGGACACGGGCAGAGAAGTATACTATGAGAGCTGGCAAAATCATATTCATATTTAATTCGGGCACGATTGTTAGAACCGTGCCAAAACGTAGTGGGAAGCTTTGCCGTGCGCCATGCGCCAAATGACCACGGCCCGAAATTACCGGCCGAGGGGCGGTAGCCAACCCGGCGGCGGGCCGCGGGCACGTAACAAACACGCGCCTCGATTCCAGGAAGCAAAGAGAAAGCGGGCCCGTGTGAACGTCGCTCGGTCAGCGAAGGCCGCCGGGGTCCTATAAAACGGGCAACAGCCCCTTGGAAAGACAGTTAGCCAGCAACCTCCACCAGCTCAACACCTCTCTCTCTCTGCTCTGCCCTCTACCTCGCTCCGACTTCTGCTTCTACTCGCCTTCTTTCACTCTGACCCCCGCTTCACCCTGGACCACGGACTTGCCTACCCCTTCGGACCAGACTCGGAATCAGCTCAAGAACAAGAAAACAGCATTCGGACCAGCTCTACAGCGGCTTCAGAGACGGCCCCGTTCTACCCCTCCACGCCACTGAAGGACGACATCTTACGCCTCCACAGATTGGGATCACCGGCCCCTTACAGTCTTGTGTGTCACGATTACGTCTGATACAGTGGCAAAAAGAAAAGTTTTCACCGCCTAAAATAATGTCTCTGGTAGGTGAATGGGTTACCCCAAGAATTTTCTTTGCGCGTTTTTAAACAAATAAAAAAAATCATTTTTATTTTATTTACATCATTACTACGAAATAATGTTAATATTTAGAATATATTTTTTTATATTTGACCGGTCGGTGGCCGAGTTGACATCGCGCTTGGGTCTCACTCGGGCGTAGTGTGTTCAATTCCTCGGCTGGCTAAGTCCTCCATCACAACACAAGCAACATTTTCAGCTTACTGTGGTGGTAGTAGGAGATTTTCAAATATTGTTAGGTTATTCGTAACCCGGGCATGTTTGTCTTTTTTTTTAAATTAATTAAAAAAAAATACATATATTAATTTTTTTATTTATTTTTTATTAATTTAATTTATTGTTTAGTGGGTTTAAAAAAAATAAATATCCAATTTATCAAAATAATATATTCAAATTTCATTGAAAACTCAACTTGGTGAAAAATGTATGATAATTTAATTCTCAACATAACATTGTATTGGTGCTTTTGACGTTTCCTCGACTGCTAGTTAATTATATTGTAGTAGAATCCTCTCCGATATTCCCACTTCAATTAATAATATGTACCGTACCTACAGAGTTGTTTGATCTCACCCATATATGATTTTATGATTTGAAACAGTCGTCCGAAAGTCATGGACACAAAGGTTTATTCTGGAATTTCAGAGTCCTTTGTGGCTTTCAAACTATCATATTATTAACGCAGCTGAAGTGATATCTAGTATCATTCCGTTTTCAAATTTACACATACGTAAAGTTGGTATACAGTATTTTATGTATTGGTAATATAACTATGCCCTAATAGGCCCTATTTCATACAACTTCACATCCATTAATCAAATACCTTGCATGTATAATTTTATATTGATTAATGGCTTTGTGGTTGCAGTTAGTTATTTAGTAAAATGGAGTATTATTATCTACCATGAATGAGGCACGGTTGTACCAGTAACGAGTTAGCTTAAGCCGAAGCAATATGTATTAATGCAAAATCACGTCTTTTTTTATTTGAAATTTTTTATATGGATACCGCACAAGAGTTCCAACTGCTCCCAACCGTCTGGAGCCAGTGAGACTATGGAGTCACAAATTGGGGTATGTAGTGAGGCTGAAGATTTCGGGGAGGGGATGGAGATAAGGAAGAGGAAGGTGGGGGAGTACCTGGCTATTCAGATCTGGTCACCGAACACGGCTAAAGCCATTTCAAGCAATGTTTAAATTCTAAATGGTTGTTTTACACTAGGGCGATACTGAAAGTATCTTCCACTCTGGAACAAGCATACTATATATTATTAGAAATTAATAAATTTTGAAATAACACAAATTACTCAAATTAAATTTACTTGCGCACGCCGGTATTTGAACCCGCGAACCACGCTCAACCACGGAGGCCGTCAAAATTTGATCGCTTAGAAATATTTTAGATGCTGCATAGCCCAGAAAAAAAATCATCTAAAACCTGCTTTAAAGTTCAAAATATCCTACTTACGAACCCATTTTCGGTTATGGTTTTTTTGTATAACGTGGCAAATTAAGTTCTCTAAAAAAATATCCTAGAATTTTTCCAGAATAAGATAATTTTGATTTTTTTTTCCGCATAAATCAAAATGGGCGGCTGATGTTAAGCGGGATTTTAAATCTTATCGCCATCTACATGAAGAGTATTATTGTTAACGGCCCGATTCCAAATGTTAAACGTTTTAAGGCGATGCACTACGTCGTGTAATATTTTAAATTGAGCCGCTATCAATAACAACCCCTACGTAGATGGCGATAAAGTTTAAATTCCCGCTTAACACCACCCGCCTCTTTTGATTTATGCAAGAAAAAAACATGGTCAAAAAGTGCCTTTTATTTTACTTTGTGGATGATCAGGCATAAATATTTAATTTTTTTTCGATCATTTTATAAAAAACTTAATTTGCCACATTATACAATACAATCATAACCGAAAATGGGTTCGTAAGTAGGAGATTTTGAACTTTAAAGCAGTTTTCATAGGCCTTATACATTATATTTTTCTGGGCTTATAAAAAGACTTATCTAAAAAATACTCGATTATTTCAAAGGCCAAGATGTATTCTACTCGCAGTATTTAAATAAAGCATCTGAAACATTTCTAGGCGACCAAATTTTCAAACCAAAAACACATGATTTTGCATTACTACGTATGGCATCGCCTTAAACTCAAATTTAGTATTTTAGTTTTTTTATAAATAATCTCCCACCACAAAGTAACTGACAGGTTCGTAGATTGCATTTGGCTCGTCGTGTAATTGGATTAATTTAATAAAATGCTTTTTTTTACAGCACTATTAACTAACTAATATTTTAAAAGTCTAACGGGTTTCCTCAGAGGCAAAGCTTTATATAAAAGGTGCATAATATTAAATTTTAAATTGTACAGCCATGACAAAGCGTAGGTACAAGTAAAACCTGCTCGACATCACATATGAATGGTATTTAAACAAAGTAACTTATTTAAATATGTAATGTCGCACCAGAGTCCGCTTCTCACAAAAATAAATCAGATTCTTTTCATTGCTAAGCGGTTATGAGGTGATATTTCACCAAAATGCTCTTCTAAAAGCGATTCGAGTATATATTACTAGTAAACAAACCATTGGTAATACTCGTGTATAGGTTCAATACGCCGTTAATATAGGTACGGGTTCATACGTGAGAGCGGCCAGCCATTGTGTATCGGCACTCCGGCGCGCGGCGTCTACATCTGCCGACGTCTATTCCTGGCGTCCGGCGTCGCGTGTGTTGTTGCGTCGGACCAAAATAACCCTAAACCAACCTCACCGCGTTGTCCACGCGGCCATTCCGATGACGAACACACCGTATACGCCAACCTTTCACCGAACACAAATACAAACCTTATTCATCCTACCCGAAAGTACTACAATTGCATGCCAAAGCTTTGACTTGTGGCGTATATGGTTATAAATATCCAATTTTCACAATCGTAATATGCCTTTGTTCCTGGGAGTATTGCATTGGGCGTCGACAGCTCCACGACGTATGTTTGATGAGGCGTTTTTTCTTTTGGAATTCTGCCTCGTTTCACGTATTTTTATTCGTGTCTTTGCCTCTACACCTGTCTGGTGCTATAATAATAAAATAGTTCCAACTACCAAACGTTTACCATTCCTACTTTATTTTGATTCATATTTTATTCTTGGGTGAAAAATGTTTTCAGAGGCATTAAATAGAGTAATGTGTTCCTGGCTACTTTTATTTTATTTGCGGAATCGCCCGAAACATTTTAATAAGCGTATGTCACCCTATTCAACGTGATTAGTTCATTTGCTTCCTAATTATTTTATTTTCACCGAATGGAAATTACCTTTCATTTCCTTTACGGCGACTTGTTACAGTTTCATGTCGGCCCTAAACGTGTTTGCTTTATTCCTAAATTAAAAGTCTTTCTCGATACGACAAAACCATCATAACTTCTAGTTTATGCTCCATAAAAGTTACGCGGCAAGAACGTTATTTCGGCGACGTTAAAAAGAAGCCGTTAAAAATTTCCCCGATTGTCCGGAGGAATAGTAAGTCAACCATACGATGCATTAAGCTTAATAAAGCTTTGTGTTTCTAATCTAACTTAGCGTTACACGAGTTTTGCACGATATTAAAGTCATAACGTGGACTCTGAAAATATAATGAAACGATATAATAGAATCACTAAGAGTAAAATTCGTCATTACGATAATGCTGTACGTGTACGTGACGCTCTCGGTAATCGAAAATCCTTTAGAAGTGGGTGATCCAGTGATGACAACACAGTTGACTTTGTTATTTAGACCTCTTAGATGCGTAAAGTTCACACGTTTTATCTTCACTTTTTGACGAACATCCGCACTAAACCTTGCTAAGGAGAAAACATAAACGGTATCCTACAAGAGCTCAACTTCACGAATTAGTTACCGTATCTGCGGTTGATGCAGTAATACTATCAAGATGCAGATGATGTGGTGCTACTGTCACCTTCGATTAAAGCGATGAGACGACTTGTGAAAATATGCGAAGCGTACCCAAACTTCATAACTTGTTGCACAATTCCAAAAAGTCAGTCAAACACAACAAGGAGTCACAAAATATATGCTACCAATCTGTCTAGAATGAAATGAACTGCTTGTGGTCTCACAGGTTGAATGCCTGGGACATATCCTTACAGAAGACGTAACGAACGACAAAGAAGAGCAATCAATATACGGGCCGGGATGCTCTCAAGGCGGTTCTACTGCAGCGAAGATGTTGCTATTTAAGTAGCAATAACACAATACCCAGTAGCGCAATGGGACAAGCTGAGGGTGTGCTGCAACAACGCATACAGGCAACTTGTGCGACTACCAAGGTTCTGGAGTTCCTCCACGATGTTCACAGAAGGGAGGGTGCACTCTTTCCCCACCTTACTTCGCCACCGGCTAGCCAGATTCTGGGACATGACGCGAAAATCAGCAAACGTCATCGTAGCTGCTTTCGGGTGGCCCAGCTCTCCACTTGATGAGCGATGAATGCAGAAGATGCGGCGAAGATATTTTAATTTAATTTTACTTATTTTATATAATGTTTTGGTGTTAACTATTACGTTTTTTCTTCATTTCTTTTTTAATTTTTTTTTTATTTCTTTATTGTAATAGTTGTCTATACATATCATGTAAAATGGCAGACTGTGTTTATACTATTCTCCCAGTACTGGTGGATTAAAAAAAATATTTTTGTGTGATGACATGGCATCTACTTATCGCAGTATCTTTTCCAGTATTCTTTCAAAACAATAAATATAAAATTTTCAAAGATGGCTAACTGGAAATAAAATACATTCTACGAGCAGTGACCGACAATAATTGGACCTGCGAATGTTGTTAACGAATGCATTCAAATCGATTCATCTGGAACAATTTATATAGCTGCCCAGTCACGAACTGACTGAAATTGCCCTAGTTTCAGTCGACGCCTTTAAATTAAACATTGATCTTAATTAAGCTAAAGTCATTGAATCATTGATTAAGCTAAAGTAGAGCAGCCTTATAATTTTGTACATAGACGGTGTCTTCTGCCCTCCAAACCTGAGATCCACACTCGAAAATGCATCACACTAAGCTAAAGTAGAGCAGCCTTATAATTTTGTACATAGACGGTGTCTTCTGCCCTCCAAACCCGAGATCCACACTCGAAAATGCATCACACTAAGCTAAAGTAGAGCAGCCTTATAATTTTGTACATAGACGGTGTCTTCTGCCCTCCAAACCTGAGATCCACACTCGAAAATGTATCACACTAAGCTAAAGTAGAGCAGCCTTATAATTTTGCGAGGTTTGTCAACTACTTTGAATTGTGTATGACAAAACCCAACATTTTTCTGGCTGATTTGTAGACTTTTTAATGTGAACGTGAAATGTTAAACAAAAGTCATGCCAGTTCTTACAAGTCGTCATGTGCTTCTGAGAAGTATCTTTAATTTTGTAAATCAAATATACAGTCTAGATACAAATTAATTTTTCTCTAATACAATCCAACGAATTAAATGAAAACGATATTTCAACTACATTTAACTAATATAATTGATTTTCACCGCCAAAAGTATTATGGTGATTTATTTATGAGATATTATGCCGTATTGCGCTACTTATTTATTCAGCCAACGTTTTGGACAGCGTTAGTGTCCATCATACATATCTGCCATGATTATGGACACTGTAATGCTCTCCGAAACGTTGGCTAAAGGAGGAAGTAGCGCACACATGATACTACCCCAAAAATAAATCACTATACTACATTTAGCTCGTTTAAACTAAAGCATAGTGAATGTGGTAAGAATTGACAAATGAAGTTGCCTTCTGCTAAAATATAAAACGACGGATTCAACGGAAAACTCTTTTTAACGTACCTGAAATAACGCGAGTTCGGCGAATAGATGTAAAGCATTCACATAGCATTGGGTTTGGCCATTGAAAGCTTTCGTAAATTTCGAAGTTTTAAAGTATTTTCGCCTTTGTGTCTTGTCTTCGATTTTGTTCAGCGAAAATCCAGTGAGTTGCGGGCGATGAACCTCTTTTGTCTCGGATGCTGTTCCCTACTTTTCTTTTTGTATACTTTCCCGCCTCTACTTTAAAGAGCATTGACAATTTTCATAATCCCCCTCGAGCAGATGACAGCGAACACTGTGTATAACGAATTACACGATAAAAAAATGTTTTCAGTTGACAGTAAATTAAACAAGGACATTGATGATATATATTATGTTGATGAATAGTACAGTACAGGGATTTATTAGAATTTATCTTCCTTAGTGTGATTCATCCCTCGGTAAGAAGTAGATTGGGGTGTAAGGCTTCTAATACTGTTAATCTAATAAGATAAAATGTAAATAGGCAATACAAGAATGGTAATTGCACGTGTTTAGAATTTAAGGACATGAAAGTTGTTAGTTTGGATCGAAATTCTATTGGGTGTATTGTTGTATTGTATTGCTGCGCGTTAGGGTTTTTATTAGTTCAAAGATTAATATGAATGTATAAATACAGATTATAATTATATTTATTATTAACGCCTTTTTAGGGGATTTTACATATGAACAGTATAAATTATATATTAATACAGTACATATTTATTATACACAATTAAACTGTCTCAGAAACAATCTTTTGTATTTATTAAGTGATAAATTAAAGATGTACACTGTAATGTAAATGGTATTTATTGCCTTATGTTTGGTTTGTTCTGGCAAAATTGTGTACCTTTTATTTTGATCCAAAGCGAAACATTTTGTTCGATTTTATGTCTTGGTGTATTTTCTGCGGAATGTTTCAAAGTCCAACCTATGTGGTTATAAAGTTAAATGAACGATATGAAAACCGTGTCTTGTGACATAGTTTTTCTTACATATATTATTATTTTTTCATCGGTTACATGATGGACTTCCACCTTGCAATTAATTAAATTAATTTGTGATTTGTGAGGCGCAGATAAAAGTGTTCGTTTGGTTAATAAATCTTGAAAAAAATTTACGCATTTGTTCGCATTTTTAGTTCAGCATTTTAATGTGAAACGTTGTCATGTATTTTGAGCATCAGACGGAAGCGTAAATCTTTATAGAAACAGAAGAATTTAAATGAAGTCCTGTTGAATCTGAGTAAAATAAAATCATTTTTTCATTTCCGCCGTGAGCAATCCTTTCGCTGTTTCATAGGAGTATGTTTTTAGTTTTTATTACGTCTCGTTTTTTTTTTAATGGGTGCCTTTTTGCATTTTCGTTATTAAATAAGTAAGTGTGTCCATTTATCGTGCTTCGAGTGCGCTAACTAGCCGTAATGACCCAATTAATCTTAAAAAATTCGCTTCAAAGCAATCGCATTAGTTTTGAAATTCTAAAACTGCCGCCAATTTGAGGGTGTTAGTGGATTATTTGGCATATCTCATTTTCCCTCACCGATGAGAGATTTTTTATGTACACCAAATAATTAGGCGGGCATTTAATATACAGACGCACCGCTGCGCAGTGGCTTAAATTTGAGCGCTGGCGCGACATCGACCCCAGATCGGCATGTTCCCGAAATGATTTTTTTTTACCGATGTGTTCTCAATTAATCACTGACATTAAAAAAACCATTGAAAATAACATCCGAAGCTTACTTACTCGGTAATTACGCACAGAACTGAGATGTTCGGGCCCGCAACTATGCTGCTGTATCTAGGCGAGTTTGAAGGCGTGCGAAATCAGGTTGTTTGTGTACTTATTTTACAAATAAAGTATTTTTACAAATCACTTGAGATATTCTTTAAGATACGTGCTTTATTTAAATAATTGAAAAAATATTTTTTTTTATAAATTATAACTGTTGCCTTGGTTCAAAGTTTACCTTTTTTTCCAATTTTTTGCCTTTAATGGAGTAGGAATAAAAATCTTCACGAGTCTTCACGCTAATTTTAATAGGATATTATTGCTGTGTCTTTTTTGTACACGGAAAAAAAATCACCACCAACTTTAGCCAGCCACTCCAGTTGTTGCATTTTTAAGAAATGATTGTACTTAATTTTCGCATTAAAATCATTATCAACATTTTAACTAATAAGATTTAATAAAAAATATGTGGTATTTCTTATTAATACTTTAAAAAAACATCAATGATGCCAAATGGTCGAACGCCGAGAACGATGTCGCGCCAAATTATCAAAATTGGCCACTGTGCGCTGGTAGAAATGCAGGCTACAGAAAGAAGGCTACAACGGAGCTTTCAGAGGCAATACCATAATATACGCAATAAATAACAGACATTATATAGGAAAGCTATTAAATTCAACCCTTTCGCATTGTATTTTCAATGAACATTTAAAATTGGTTAATATTTCATTAAGTTGATCGTTTGTCGTAATAAGAATGCTTTATATGGACCGCTTCAGGAAATTGAAAACTGATAATCTTTATACCATAAGTGTTCAGAATTAATTATTTATAAAGGTTAATTATTATTTTAAAGAATGCCTCACATCATTAAATTAAGTTATTTTGCTTTATTATTCATTGTTGTTAAATTCTAATTCTTAATTTATCAATTTTTTTAAATATATATTTCCACTCTTTCAACATGTAAAGTTATTTATTTGGTGACCGGATAAATCATCACAATGATAATTTATCACATCTTTAAAAAGTTATATAAAGTCATGGAAAGAGATGAAACAAAAACTTTATTAACTGGGTTAAGTATGTTATGTTAGGTTAAAAAAAAATTTCATCGTTTTTAATGACTTTATATCACTTTTTAAAAGTGTGTTGTGTTATCATGGAACCATTTATTTATGTTTGTTTTAGTTTTAATATTAACATATACTAATAATTAATGAATAACATATACTAATAGGAAGACATGGCACGACCAAGTGAATCAGATACTTGAGTCGGGCCATGTCAAGAGTCAGAACAATAGAAGAGTATGTATGAGACGATGTATGAATGTGAATGAGGCAAGGAATGTGTGCCAAGACCGAGTTGTTTGGCGGTCCGTCCTCTCTGCCTACCCTTGCGGGGAAACGGCGTGATGGTTAGTTAGTTAGTTAGTTAGTTATACTAATAATATAAACAGTTTACAATAATTAAGGTTGTGTGCAATTTACTTAACTGAGAAACCAATTAAAGGTTTCCTCATTATACTAATACATTGTATTTAACAACCAACTAACCATCACGCCGTTTAGGGGTAGGCAGAGAGAACGGATCCCCAAACAACTCGGTCTCGGCACACACTTCTTGTCTCATTCACATTCATACATCGTCTCATACATACTCTTCTATTATTGTGATTCTTGACATGGCCCGACTCATGTATCTGATTCACTTGATTGTGCCATGTCTTCCTCGGGAGTCCCCGACTTTTGCTACCATTCGCATTTTCGTCATATACTCTCCAGCTTTGTATTTAACAAAACGGTATATTTAACAATTAACGGGTTTTACAATCTATATAATTATATTCACAAATTTTGACTTCAATAATACGGGAAGAAGCATGTAAAAAAAACTATTTACAAAAACTAAGAAAATCCAAGAAAAAATGATTATAACGGGTCAATTTCGATTGATTTTCATCAATTTCATTATATAATTACAATAAATATGGTACAAAATTTTCTCCTGCCGCTGAAAGTTCCATTTTAACCTCTATTTATTTTACTTGTGTCATTTATGAGAAAGAGGGACAGGAAATAACGGAGTTAAATGTCACAGGCAAATTTTGCCTGTAACATTAGTCAACTGAAATCAGTCAATTATTTTTTTCTGTTAGTAAAATGTCAGTTGTTGTACCTATGGGAATGTGTCTTAATTTCGTCGGTTGCTGCACCGTTGAAATTTTACAGAATTTTAATGGGTAGCCAGCCATCAGCTATATGTATTTTGAATACATTTCAAAGAGTTAACAGTCGGTCGTCCGCGCAAACTACAGGCCGCGGCCGGCCAACCAATTGCCGGCAATTAACTTAATAGGTCGTTGTCTCATCTAACCCTCCAGCTTCCATTCTCGGTCCATAATGCGGGCCGGAGAACGAATTCCGTGTGTTGCTAACACGATCGCTTACTAAAATCTACATTCATCTTTGTATTATAAAATATTCAGCGTGCGGAACTTAAAAAATTCTGCCCCCACATTTTTTACAAAATATCATCGCTAGAAAATCGAAAGATACTTTTAATTCTTCTAGTGTCGTCTTTTATCAGAAGTTGGCTATCATTAATCTTAATCCTCCACATATTATTGGTACAAGATAGATATTTTATTTAAGGCTACAACAGAAAGGGTGTTTGATCATACTAGTATGAATAATGTGAAGTAATTATAAATATATTATTTAGTGTTTTTAGTGCCGTTGATTAGTTTCTGATGCGAAGATACTGAGTGAGACCGCGCTATAAGTTCTGTAAATAGGATCACTTATTGTTGTCTCACTCTAAACTACAGAAGTCAGAGGTGCCTTTTCCAACCTTACATATAAAAAGTTTTATTTTATGTGAAAAAAGTTAATTTAAACTAGGCACGTAAGAAACAACTAGGTATCTATCACCAGTGGCGGCTCGTGATGTTTATGTGTGATAGAGTGCTAAATTATAAAAAGTCGAAATTATTGACGTTGTTGTCCACAGTGATTTTTTGTTTTAGAAAATTCGATTTTTTGTTTGAATATTTTCAAGAAATTTCAGTTTGGCAGTGCACTGCACGGATTTCTTGAAAATCTTCATACAAAAAACCGAATTTTCTTAAGAAAAAAAAACGTTTTCTACCACAACAACATTAAAAATGCTATTTTTTTAATATTAGCACTCTAGCACACAAAAAGTCACTTGTTTTATCACAGACCTTAGAAAACCTTTGCATGTTATAAAAATACACAACAAATTGAGTATATTTTTACAAAACTTACATTTTATTAGAGACAATTGATAAAGACCCTATAATAATTGTGTCTACGCTATACTAACTTATCTAATAAGGTAACCAAAGCGTTGTAATTAGTTAATAATTTACGACCTTTCAATATACTTTACTACTGATTACTTCAAACAATAATACTAATTTCTAAGAATTTATGTAAGGCAGTTTATTAATAATATTTAACCTTAAGTGTACTTTACTATTGATGGACTGAAATATCAGTCAGTGTCGTCGTTTCCACGTGTTTTCATAATTTGTGACAAATAATGTATCAACGTATTAATTTTTACTTGAAATCCTCCCGGCTGCGCAGAGATTATTTAATGTTTATCGTGAGAGGTAGATAACTTGATTCTAAAACAGTTCTTTCATTATGACAATCTGTTTTTAATTTAATATAATTTATTGATAGAAAAATCGAATTAATTCATGTTATTATTGTGGACTAATTTTTAACTTGGATGATGGTCTGGTGTAGAAAGAAGCTGAGTAGATATGAAGGCTTATTGCTAACCCCACAGATATACATCTATTTTAGTTTTAGTACCGCCACTGATCACGCTTCTCCGTCCTTATTACCGATACTGAACATTGGCTTTCTCTTGTCATTATGTTTTTTTTATTATTAATTAGTTTAACTTTAACAACATACTGCACTCTCTTCCGTTCATCTAATATGTTTTGTAACTTCAAAATATGCTGGGGTTAATTTTAATGGGTCTCTACATAATGTTGTAGGGACCCATCATATAAGGTACAGCCCGCCAAAGTGGTTATCTAACTAAAATACGTTTGCTTTGAGCTTGGTTCTAACGATAATAATATGTTAATATATCGGGATAGCGTTTCATCACATCATAAAGCCAATGAAAAATATCACTCGTTAAAACTAGACAACATTCCGGCCCTGGATCTTTAACGGTCGTTTGCACCAATCAAAAGCAAACGCCAAGTTTAGCTTAGCAATTCCACTACACACCATTTTCTTAACTGAGCGATTGTCAAACATTAATTCAAGTTGAAAATTGTATTTTATTGTCATTGCGGCAAAACCGCAAAAAATCACACCTTCGACACTAGATTGCTGAAACGGACATTCAGCGTTTTGAGCGGAAATTTCAAAGGCTCGTTCGGTTTGATTTTAAACTAATCGTAAAACTTGTAATTTCTCTTATATACCAAACATCACATGATCGTGATGTCTTGTAGAATTTTCCCATCCTTTTCAGGGTGGTAAAAAAACCAACACATCTTGCCGGGTTAAAGTTGAATGTTTGAACATATTGCCTTAGTGCGTAGCAGTCCTGTTCGTAACTAAATTCTCACCAGTTCCGTCATAGTCATCTGTTCGAGATTTAGTGACACACGTGTTAAATTTAGGTACTCGCACAAAGGAGCGAGCAACGTTGTCACTGAACAGGATAAAGAAATGTATCATTATTATTTTATCGTTACTTCTTGTTAGCTATTGGAATTTATGTGTGGAAGGTTCTGGAACGAACGAGAAAATGGATAACTTAATTAATTCTTACAGATTTCATTATCCTTCTCGACCTCTTCCCCTAATTCTGCACTGCGCCATATTAATAATACAAACTGGGACAGTGAATGTAATAAACTTTGCCAAAGGAAATAATGATCAGAAAGATTCATTTACTTTTGTTGGAGCCAAATTAATAAAACTTCATTACCCTTGAAATATTTAATATTGATTGTTCTTATTTTGCCTTATTCTACTAATTGTTGCATAGGCTAGGACTTTTAGAGCTCTGTTTCCATTGAGATAATCGTTCCATCTGTACCGTATTGGTCGTAAGATTCTTTTCGTTCTAGATAGGGTGCTGCATCATTTTTATTCTTACCTACATACACCACATACTTAGTCCCCATTTAAATTGTGCCGTTGGAATAAGTCTCCAAATATTTCTGCCTTTTATTTATTTTGTGGCCTAGATCAGTTACTCCTGCTATCTAACTCGCCGTAGCACATTGGAAGATTGCAATTTTGTTGATTTTAGGTTATACTGGTAATGGCCACGTTTCTGTGCAATAGGTCGTGGAATTGGAATAATAAACTAGTAATAAATAAATATCTCCAGATTGATTAAAGTTTATAACAAAAAGGCTGTGGCTATTAGAAAACAATCGAAAAAAAGTTTTAGTAGTAACTTCTGTAAAATGTCGGTGTTTACTAGTACCTAACCAATACTTATCATGTCTGCTGTTTGTCGTAAAAATACACGACCCTGCTAATATTTACTAATACTATATGTGGCTTTATATAATTCGAGCAAAATAAATCCACAAAATTGAAGGGCATTATGCATTGTCGTATAATTCAGTTTTAAATTCTTGAAGTTGAAGTTTTCCCATTGACTTTAATGGCGTGGACTTTGTTGGATAAAATCAGTTGTTTGCTAATAAGGAAATATCGGAAAGTACTACAAGAAGTTAAAATTCATGTAATATCAAATGGAGTGAAGCCAATCAATTTTTCAAGATTTTACAGGAAAAAAGATAAGTTTTTATTCTTTCCCCGTAAAAATTCTTCTTACATAAATAAAACTTCTTACACAAAGAAAACTCTTGTTCAATTTCTTCAAATATTAATCATAGAATTTCCCGGTTTGCTTACATCAAATTTTCGGAATTTCTCGTCTTTCTGAAAAATTAAACTTGTATCCTTTAAAAATGCTAATATATCCAGGATTCTGGAAAAAATATTAACTTTTCAAAGTTTTTATTTGTGCTATGGAGTTAGCTTGTAATATAAAAAAATAAATTTCTTCTCAGTCAAACGTCGGAAGGCTTTTTTATTTATTTCTATTAAAGAAAATACAATTAAAAAAAATACAATTTCTAAAAATTATTTTACAAGACAATCCTGCGTAATATTAACGTTACCCGGCTTTTTCGTAAAATGCATTTTTTTGTAAACGTCAATGTCAAAAAAACTAGATACTAACTTATAGACAGACTAAAGCCAAGCTTTAAAAATAAGTTGGAACTTGTTTTACAAATGAAGCGTGCTTTCCATGTTAGAAAAGCGGAACAAACTAAAGATTAAAAATTTTCGTGTATTTCTGAAAGAAAGCTATATATTTGCATTAAATTTATTTTTATTTATATGATTTATACGTTACGTTCTGAATCTGTACTTTATGAGTCTGATTCATAATTACATTATCTTCCAATTCTTATGTTATATTATGTTGATTGCGCTTTCTTTGTATTCCAAGAACAGGGACGAGGGTGGGGTCACCGGGATACTTGCCCCAGGCGATATATCTGAAAAAGAAAATTTATTCGTTTACCAGTAGAAATATTACAATTTTTATTTGGTAGTTTTGAATTTCTTTTTCGTTTTCCCAACAGACCACTGTCCGTGAGATGTACAAAATTGTGGTTGTTGGTTTATATATATATATATGTATTATTATTTTTTTTTATTTATTTTATAGTATGAACTAGAAACGCGATTTTCATTGTAAAAACATATTTAATACTTTTTTTAATCAATGGCTCATGTACCGAACGGTGAGCTTCTTCTGGCACAAATCAACTTATCTGTACCAGAGTCGCACAATTGGGACGTCGCTACAACTTCTTGTATTATCGAGCGTGTCGTTCAAATCTGTATCAGAATTGACCAATGGGAAGGGTTACCCGCTATCTAAATACTATAGATCACAAATTCGACGTGCTAGAAACCCACAAGGAGTTTACCAGATGTTTGTCATTGCATATCAATGGTACTTTTACAACCTATTGGGTAATGTTATTATTACCTGCATCGTTGTAATATTGTTCACATGAATAAAATAAATTATCAAATCTTCCCACGCCTGTGAATGTTGATGGAAACATCTCATCTTGTATCTAATGTAGCACTTATAGTGCCTGTAGATGCCAATTCTCTACAGTGATATAGGTTGTTAAGGAGTCTAAGTCAAATGGGTAGTCAGTAGCCAGGTGAGCTCTCATAAGACAACTTGTTTACCCAAGTCAATGTAGAGAATAAACCACCGTGAGAATCCCGGGTATCAGACCCTTTAATCCCGGACATGTTCCCGTTTTATCCCGGCTATCAGGCCATTTTACCCGGTCATAGCCGCTTTAATTGGCCGGGATACGGACAATGATTGGCGTAGCGGCCACAGAATCCGGTGTGGGGTGTGTGGAATGTATGCAGATGTAGTACGTAACTAGAACTGGTACACATCACACACACTCGCACACATCACACACACTCGCACACTTTCTAATTAGTTTCTTGTTTGCGGCTTCTCTCGGTTTCAGCGGGGCCTTAACAATAGTTTGGCTGCCGCACAGTAGAAGTTCTCTCATATTTATCTTATTAACTAAAGAGGAACAAACACATTGTATTCTAAAGGAATGTTTCAGGGCTGGTACCGGAAGGCTTCGGGGTTGAAATACAGATGGCTGGGTTTGTGTTGTAAATACACTAACAAACAAGTGCCTAAGTCTGCCAAGGTGTTGAATGAATGGATTATTAAGCAAAAACATCCGATCTGATATTATCTTTTTTATACTACTACTATCCGTCTACTTGCGATGCTAGAATTGTCTGCTTATTCAGGTCCAGTTTCTCAAGTTTAATATATGTAAGACTGTTGCCACATTCAGATTACACTTTTCCTCAAATTAATCCAGCGTTAAGGGTAACTCTGACAAGTATTGAAAAATCATATTATTTTTCAGGATACAATTATTACTATCAATAATGCATTGAAATGCAAGTATTTATAATATAGGCTATATCGATTTTCCCGTAAAAATTGTATGCACATGGGGAACATTTACATAAATCAGACATAGGCCCTGATAACATAAGTCTGACTTATGTGTTTATTTCCTCTGTATCAAATGCAAAACATATTGATAGCTAACATTCTCAAAATGAACCATTTAAGGACGTTTTGATGTGGATCATATGCGGTATTCAATTTGTACTCAAATATCCTCTGTTAAAATAAAACACATTTTGTGACTTATTTGTATGTTCCCCCGTGAATAGAATTAGTGAATAACGCCTTTTTTAAAAAATAACCTCAAGGGCGCTATACAAATATATACATATTTTTAATGCTCTATATTATTACTAAGTATAATAGTCTAGACAATATTATATTGTAACAACTTACGGCTAAATAGATTGCGTTCACCGGTTCGTCGATCAATAATACAAAACTATATGTACTTGTTCACTGCTGGGAATACAACTAGATGCAAATATAAAATGGAAGGAACATGTATCTAAAGTTGTTGCAAAAATCAGTAGCTTTTCTTTTGTTCTAGGGACCCTTAAAAATATTTTAAACATCGAGTCAGTAAACACCGCATACTATGGATACGTATACTCAATGATAAAACACGGAATAGTTTTTTGGGGAAACTCAGTAAACGCCAAAGATGTTTTTATCATCCAAAAGAGGTGCTTACGAAAAATTACAAACTCTGATCACCGGGATTCATGTAGACCAATTTTTAAAAATCTTAAACTTCTGACAGTGACGGACATATATATAATGGAGTTATGCCTGTTAGTACGATCATCTCCAGAAAAGTTCCCACAAAAAAACTCAACACATAAACACGCTACAAGGTTCACAAAAAACTTATTAATCCCAAAAGCAAACAAAACTATTTTTCAAAAAGGACCACACTACATGGCCATTAAAGTATATAACAACCTTTAACGTAGCATCAAACAAATAACCGACATACTTAAATTTAAATCAACACTAAAAACATTTATTTTAAACAAATGTCACTACACCTTAAATGAATACCTTACATAAATTAGATACCTCTGTTTTTTTTATTTTTTATTATTTACATGTAATTGTTGGGTTATGTAATATAATGTGTATTTGTTGGGTTAGCTGGAAGAAATAGGATGTAACCTATAAGCTATACCCTTTGTACTCTTTTTGTGCAATAAATATATTTTTTTAATTTGAATTTGTACAATACATTTGACCAATGAACGTGATGCTTCGTTAAAACGTACGTATTGTTTACTTACATTATACACAGGACCTGACTTACCTGCCTCTCAGGTCACTTGAGATTAACACTGTTTATTGTTTATTAAAACTTAAAATAGTATTTCTTGATCGAATTTTTATTTCTCGAAAAATATCACATCCAGATCAATGTTTTTTACAGTTGATAAAAAGTCTGCCAACTTCCGCATCAAATTTAATTACTTTTGGGTCAGGACATTCAAAGGATGGCCCAGGCGACTGAGGCGACCCGCCGGCGATCCACTATCTGAATTGTTGTTTATACCCGCCGTAAATCACGTTACCCAACTCTCGTGAGATTTTGCGAAATGCCTATATCTACCTGTATCTTGTACCCACTCCTACCTGCGTTCTGCTACGATATTTCTGGCACGAATGACTAAAGTCACCTGGTAAAAGTAATATGTTTTGTTACAATGAACGTGCCTGCCACAATATGGTTTATTTCCCGGGAGAAAATAGTTTTTCCTCGGGCTGTAAACAGAATGTATTCCAATAAACTGGATTCTGCATAGTTATGCGGCTCGTAAAAAAATTGCAACGTTTTTATTTGCTGTTGACGTCGGCTCCACTATTAGCAATGTAAATTAACGTATTTGATCGCCATGTTGTTTTCACTGGATTAACAATTTTTTCACATACACAATTGAGCCCTAAACTGACCATGATTTAATAGGTTTATCGCAACACTGTTTTCATATAATTCGTTAATCCTACATAGTTAAAAAAGTGCGCCTTAGAATAGGTAGCTCTCCAACCATTTAATAGAAGCCATCGAACCCACATAGAATACGAAATGTGTAAAAAGTGTTTCCCGCCTATCATGGAAGACATCCTACCCACATGGAACGAATTAGTACTAAATCTCTTTAAGTTCTCTAAGTTTCAAGAGATATCCCATAGCACCTATATATTTAATAACACGTTGTACAAGCCTGAACTTTTTCACAGTCGCATAGAATGGCTATTTCAGTATTTGAGGGTAAACGTAACCTACTTTAAAATATATACGCATTCACAGATGGCGTTCATTTAATTATCTTATGAAAATACACTTTTTGCATGCTTTGAAATATTAAGACGAACTATTGGTTTGCACCCATACGTACGCAATATAAATATGAATAAATAGTTTTGTCCGTCGAAAAATTCAATTCCTTCAAGAAAGGCATACAAATACAATATTGTATTTAAATCACCGATACAAAAAAGTGTATTTTCATAAAATAATTAAATAAAGGTGTAAATTATAACGTACGTTACGTTTACCCTTAAGAGATTTTTTTTAAACATAGTTTTAAGTAACCTTCTAGCTTTGTAAGGTATCTACCCTCGAGCCTTGAGGTTTCAGAAAATGTTTCTCAAAATAACAGCTATTGAGACTAGTTTTACTAAAATTACTTTAGATAGCCTTAATTATTTGCTTTATACTTCTTTTGCCCAACTTTCGTGATTACAGATAAAATATAATGAATTACATTAAGCCTAACAATTCTAAAGTTGTTTAAAAGTTCTAAGTTCATGTCCATTTGTACGGAGCGGTAATCCAGCCTCCGGGCCGTTGTTTCATCTCAAGTAAAGTCAGAGTGATTTGTATTAGCAGGGATTTGTAAATTCTGAGCCTAAAGGTGGTAACTAAATAATAATATCATCTCGTTCAAAATTTCAGACCAAACTGTACATTGAAGTTTGTTAGGCGCGTATAGCTGTCAAATTAATATTTCAATACAGTTTCTAGTTTGTTACTTAATCAAAATTAATCGAAAAACTTAATCGAAATTCAAAATTTCAGCAAATAAAGCATTTGTCGGGTCGGTCATGTTAAAACTGCTAAGAGTCCAAATAATGAGTTTGATGAATGCGAATATATCAATTATTATTATTTACTAAACAACGGTTCTGTTCCTTTTCATGTTATGTTTTTACATAAGTACAATGCAAATAGCACTCCCGAGATATTTATCAATATACAGTCTTGTAATTGAATAAAATTTGCTATTAATTCAAATATTTTATGTGTCATTGAGTTACCAGTGAATCATTTCCATAAATAAATATTAAAATGATCACCCTTATATCAGAGAAAATCAATGGTATTTATATTATAATTATACTTGGATAATGTATATAGCGCCATTTTTGTGTAATGGAACCTCAACTCAACGGCGCTATAATATATACAGTGTAATTTTGGTTGTGATGTGAGTACGTACGTAACATTCTACAATGAAAAAATAAATAAATCTTATTATTTTCAGTTTGTCTTATAGTATGTACAGTTAACGATTGTTGTCAACGAAAGTGGCGCCCTCTGTTATTTTCTAAAAGAACCGTTGAATTTTTCAAACTCTGTCCCACAAATCTGAAACTTTTCGCGGTCCGCGACATCTGTAAATAAGTAAATTCAGCATTTCGTTTATCGATGTGTATTTTTCGAGAGAACATAGCAAATCTTTCAAGGTTTGAATATTGTGTTTATCTGAAAACTTTAGAATTGCAATTCTAGCAGCTACATTAAATTACGCTTCAATTCTACAATATATTCTCTAGACAAAATATTCCACCCTCTGTCAATAAATGAGCACTTTCATTCCAAAGTTTAATAGAATAATTAAGCATGTAATTAATAACTATTACGCACAAAGCAATCTATTCACTGCTTGTTTTAATAACGACTTTAAAATACTCCTCGAACCCAAAACCACCGGCTCGCAATCAAACTCATACCCCCATGCTATGGCGGTCGTCAAAGCAGAATTATTGTCTATTATTGCGGTCAGTGCTTAACTTCGTATCCTCTTCACCGGATACACAATATCTGTCTGTTAAACGAACTCATCCGGATTTTTAATGAGTCTGCTGAGCAATGAAACCAATTTAACTGCGACATGCAAAACCCCCGAAATGCTCGGCAATACCTTTTTAAGGGCCCACTATTCGAATTTCATCCAATTTCCGAGATATTTTCCTTAAAAGTTTGAAGTTTTTAAGCTCTTAAAAAAATATATGTTATTCTTTAAGATAGTATCTATTTGTTCCAAAAGCCGAAACGGTAATTATTTGAAATTCCCTCGATAGAAATAAATCGCAAAGTATGCTCCGAAAAATATTATTAACACTTTTATTTCTGTTATTTTACAAGTTATATGTATGAAAAAAATCACAATGCTTCTTTTAATGCTACTCAATAGACCCCATAAGTAATTTTTGCTATTTTTGAAATACGCCGTGATTTATTAAACATTTTCACAACTGTCGCTTACGCCTATTGCTTTTAAATCATATTTATTATAGCGCGCTCTCTCCGACTTGCAGATTAAACTATCTTTCTTTGAGAAGTTCATTCGCCAACTCGAGGGCTTTGGGGGCAGACGTGTCGTTCATCGTTCTATGATCTACAGACGTGCGATTACGTGCAAATATTTGAATTTATAAAGATAATTTTTACGCGTGTAAAGTTTATGAGTTAATAAATATTGTTTTTTCAAAGATGGGAAATACACGAAAGATATCCCGTATTTCAAAGAAAAAATGTTATCTCATAAAATTATATCCTATCTAATAGGTGAGAAGAAAAAAATACAATTTTTGATTTATAAGCTTATATTTATTATAAACGATAATTTACTATAAAAATTAATAATTCATATTTTTATTTATGTATTGTGTAGTAAAAAGTTATTATTTTTTTTTCAGAATAGGTACTTTGGGAAATAAAACTAATTCCAATGCATTAGAAATTACGGGGTAAATTTTTATTAATTTAATTTTCTTGTTGTCTTGTCTCTTTTCTTGTTCCTATACGATCGTGATTTATTTGCGAATTAACTTTCTACGTACACAAATACACACGTCACTTTACATCTGCTCCTTAGAGTAATATTACTCTAAGATCTGCTCTAATGATTCACAATGCAACGATGTCCGAAATATAATATAATATGTAATAATAATATGGGCCACCTGTTTCAAATAACAATACTCGAACGTGGAATCCAGAAAAATAATGAACGGGCCAGCGAAAAAAGCTATCGAAAGTTCTGAAACTGTGGGGAATATAATTAAATAAAATAAAATACTTTTTTGTTTTAAAACCACGATATTTATTAATTTAAGAACCGACCGGTTTCGCTTTACTTAAGCATCATCAGGGTACAAATTAATACTAAACAAAAAGTACATAATGTGTGCATATATATAACAAAATATAGAGGGAGACAACATGATACAAATATAAGCAACACAAAGACGGTCATAAAATACATTAACATAAGTGCACAAGTAATGGAAAAACCGCTAGATAATTATGTAGACTAATGGGTTATACGAATAAATCGGGAGAAACAAAACATCAACTGGCAAGGTGGTAAGGAGGTAAGGAGAACTGGGAATTTTTTATGGGTTTATTGGAAACAGACTTAATATTGGACTACTTGATATGTCTAATTGATTATTAAGTATCTGACTTTTGGTTTTTACAGCTTTTTTAATTTCTAGTGCCTCTAAATTGTTTAGTCTGTTACCATGCCCGTTTTTATGTAAGATGTTAGCACCGGTGCTATGACAGAATGTATGATCTTTATCGATCAAATGATTTGCAAATTCGGAAAAACCGTTATTATTGAGGTTTTATTGATGTTTTGTTTTTCCCGATTTATTCGTATAACCCATTAGTCTACATAATTATCTAGCGGTTTTCCATTACTTGTACACTTATGTTAATGTATTTTATGACCGTCTTTGTGTTGCTTATATTTGTATCATGTTGTCTCCCTCTATATTTTGTTATATATATGCACACATTATGTACTTCTTGTTTAGTATTAATTTGTACCCTGATGATGCTTAAGTAAAGCGAAACCGGTCGGTTCTTAAATTAATAAATATCGTGGTTTTAAAACAAAAAAGTATTTTATTTTATTAAATATGTCAAACCACAAAGTGATTGCTTTCTACAATAATATAATTTAGTTCAGTGATGTTATTTTTTATGTCGGAAGGAGGCCCTGAAGAAAATAATTTCTCTCAGAGCCTGTGTCATCTTTGAGAATGCTGTATAGAGGGTCTTTTTTGAGGAGGAGGGAGTGAACCTGTCCTGAATGTCAACTGTACAATTTCTTCCCAGAATTAACTTTATTGTACGTTTTTTGACTAACCGTACCTTGGTGTTCTATTTTCAATAAACTCTTTAATTATGTTTCAGATGTGAAATCTATACTCTGCTACAGAATGTTTTGCCCAAGTCTTGTAAAGATGCAAAGGCACGGACGTAACAATAAAATCATTTGAGCCCTTTACTGTTATTTAAAAGGTCACTTGAAGTGCAGTTATAATCAATGATTTTATTTTTTTTCTAGCTTCCACGAATAATTTGAAAAGGCATTATCTAAGGATTATACTCTTAAGGAGAATATAGAAAATGTAGAAAGGTGAAACGGATTTAAGATTTTCGATGAAATTATTGTGTTGTGAAATATTTATTTTGTTATTTATTACTTTATTTTTTTTTACAGTTTTACCGTACGCGGCCTTGTTGTAGAGTGGTATATCTAACTGTCATGGAAAGTTTTTTTCTGAGCTTTAAGAGAAAGGTTTCTTAAAGATACTGGAGTTATTCTAGGGCTATGTTAGATTTTTAACATCGATCACCGTAATGCTTGCCTTCCTGAATAAATCTAATTTTATTTAATCATTTACGGCCAAGATGTTTTTGACAATGGTGTGTTTTTATCTTTCTGTATTCCAATCATTTAGCTTGGCTTCTAGGGTTGTGCCCCAGTATTGCTTTTTGGAGACTGTAAACGGATCTCTCGGCATTTAATGAAACTGCAGCAGAACAAAGGCTGTTGCTATATTGACGTTCATGGTATGTTTTTCTCAGATTGACGATAAGGTTTCCAGATCCGCATTTCGCTCGAAGCATGTTTAGGGCAATAAGTTCATAGTTTAGGGTTCTTTCACCGTATTTATGGGAACATTTCAGAACCACCAATCTTTCATTTTGAGTGAATCTTGTGCTTGTGATTAAATTATATTTGACAATTTAAACAAATAATATTTAGAGAAGTTAAAAATAAAATTGAAAGTTCACTGAAAGCTTAAACTATTAAAAGTAGTAATTTCATAAAAATGTAAATAAATAGAGCCCCTTTCACATTTTAGAATGTAATTTTATGTTGCTTACATGTTTTATTACTCTTTATAATTATTGAATTGTTTAAATGAATAAATAAATAATTACAAAAAAGTCTTCTGATTTGTAAGTCCTCAGGAAGCACTAAGGATCTTTCTATCTATCTTTATAATATAATAAATTTGATGAGCATAAAAATGTAAACGTGTATATAATTTATATAAATGTACAAAAGTAGATATTACACGTGTATAAATATTATATTGCGCATATTATACAAGATGTCGGGGGTAAAGTGCACAAACTTCGGGAGGTGATTCTAATTGATAGTACAAGTAAAAAAGAAAAAAAACTTTTTTTGGAATTCCAACGTTTTAAGATAGTTTTCGAGTAAAAAAGTTTAATTTTTTGTATAGAAAAAAAAACAATTTCTTCTACGGAAAATAAATTTTTGTGGAAAAAATTTGGAAATTCGAATAATTTCCATTTCATTTTTACTTCTTCTAGCATTTAGAATAACCTCCTGAAGTTTGAGCACTTTACCCCCGGACACCCTATAAAGATAACCATATAAGAAAAACCTTATTGATGTAAAAATATATTTATTGATTTTATAAAAGTTATAAATTACTTTTATAAAAGTGATAATAGTATTTTAGTAAAGTAAAGTAATTTGTATACCTATTCAAATAACTTTCGTAAATGTTTTTTGTAAAATTTAAAAAAAAAATTAATTAATTAAATCCGTAATAAAACCCATATTTTGAGAACCATCTTCATTTCGACTTCGTTCGTAGAGTAATAATAACTAGAGACCGCACTAATATTTGTACAAATCGTTGACATACTCGCAAAATAAAGCTCTCCCTTTCAGCTCGGTTCCATTAACGTACAAAAAACAGAGACAAACAATTTCTGTTAAAAACATACTGTGTAAACGGGAAGCGACTTTTTGGAGCGGGCGAAGTTCACGCCAGTGTGATTTGCTCGGTGCTAACTAAAAATGGGTCTGTTTTTCTAAAATTGCAATAGATGTCGGTAATTTAATTTCGTTATTTAAAATATTAAATAACCCCCAAAATTATTCCTAATACGAATTCAGACACCTCTGTCGGATTCTTTTAACACTAAATATTGAGTGTTGCCCAAATCTAAATTCTTTACGCGGAAAGCGGGCCCTTAATAGGACTTCATTTATCCGTGTTTTTGAGCTTTTCCAATGGCGATCTGTTTTAATAATTACAGTACGCATTGATTGATCAATGCTCAAAACAGTCATCGAATCAAATGCTCCCTATAAAATATGTTTATAAATGATTGGAAATACGTTATACCTATTGGAAATAATTAATACATTTAAATATTCCGTTACTAGATTACGTGTTAATCTTTTATCCTCACAGCGAAAATTAATTTCTACCCGATAGAAATAATAATACCCTTTTATTCATGAAATAAAAATCCACAAATACACTATTTTTTTTTTATTTTTTTTTTTACAGTAATACCGCACAAGAGTCCCAACTGCTCCCGTCTGGAGCCAGTGAGACTATGGCATCCCCAATTGGGGTATGTTGTGAGGCTGAGGGTATTGGGGAGGGGAGGGAGATGGGGAAGAGGAAGGTGGGGAAGTACCTGGCTATTCAGATCTGGTCACCAAACACGGCACAAATGAAAAGTCAAAATTAGGTTTGCTACCGAGATTCATCCTAGTTTTCAGCAACTTAAATACTTAACTAAAAATGCAATATCTATATTTGACAATTTAATAGTTATATCGGTAGTTCAAAATACCGTAAATCACTTTGATCAATTTCTATCATGTCATTTGCTAACGAAACTTTCAATGGCCACACATAATTGAATCAGTAATTTTAATACGTTTTCATGAGTTTATGTTTTTAGTTTTGAATTTCAATGAATCGGTGTAATTAAAGGATTGTAAATAATTAACTTTGTTCCGTTAGTTCATTTGAATAGTTTTTGTAATCACAGTGGTTCCCAAACTTTGGCAAACCATTCCCCACATTTCAAAAGCACAAATTTTAACACATCTGAAGTATTCCTTAATTTCTATAATTATCTTCTTTCTCGTTCTTTTTTTGTTGTTTGTTTTTGGGGTGTTATGCCGTGTTGCGCTAACTCCTTCTTTAGCCGACGTTTCGGACAGCGTTGCAGTGTCCATCATCAGGGCAGATCCGGTAGATCCGAAGATGTGTGAATTTTGGTTGTCGAGTTTGTGCTTATTTATTTGTGGCCTGGGCCCATCCAAGTGCGAAATGCCAACGGAAGTGGCGACATCTTGTGGCGAATTCTGAAAGCTCAGTATTTATGTTAGCCTGGGTCCCGTCCAAGTGCGAAATGCCAACGGAAGTGGCGCCATCTTGTGGCGAATTCTAGAATTAGAAAACCGATTGACAGCGATTAGAGTAGATGTACCCAGTATCAAGGTATAAATGCAATGGTTTTATATTGTGTTATTATATGGTATTGGAGTATACTTAGACATGTTATTTGCGTTTAGCTTTGGTGTAGCCGTCAATTACCGGATACCAAGAGCTGTTGAGCTTAGCTCCGTCGTCTCTATTGATATTAAATGGATTTTTGTAGATTTCAATTGCCTCCATAATCAGGCGTGATCTATAAGTTTTGGGTCTTCCCAGGACCTCGGGAGCAAATCCAAAGTAATGGCCGGTTTCAATTAAGTGTTCGGCGATTGCCGATTTATCAGGGTGGCCAAGTTTACAAGCACGAAAATGTTCTGCTATCCTTTTGGAAATCGTCCGCTCTGTCTGGCCTATATAAACCTTGTCACAACCAGAGCAGCTGAGTTTGTACACTCCATCTGCTTCCAGAGGAAACTTAGTCTTTGCAGACCTCAGTAGGTCTTGGATTTTGGTGGTGGTTCCGAAGACAGTTTTGATGTTTTCTTTTCTCAACAGCCTGGCAATTCTGTCTGTCACATTGTGAACGAAAGGCAGGAAAGCACAGCCTTTTGAGTCTTGTTTAACTCTGTCTTCGTTTGTTGTAGATTTGGCTCTTAAAATTTGCCTTGTCTGACTTGCCGGGTAACCGTTGCGCTCCAGTGCATCGGTCAGTTTTATAAGTTCTGCTCCAAGTTTTGTTTCTTCACATATTCTGGTCGCTCGGGTCACCAACGTATGGATAAGTCCTCTCTTCTGCACTGGGTGGTGATGCGAATCAGCGTGTAAGTATCGATTCGTATGAGTTGGTTTCCTATATACGGTATGTCCTAGGCTACCATCGTGTTTTCGCATCACCTCCACATCTAGAAAAGGCAGGATTTTATCTTGGTTTTCCAGCTCCATTGTGAACTTAATTTTGCTGTGGAGAGAATTAAGATGGTCCAGGAATTCGTTAAGTTTCTCCGTTCCATGAGGCCAAATGGCGAAGACATCATCGACGTAGCGCCACCATACTTTAGGGACAGCTGAAGCTGTATCAAGTGCCGCTTCCTCAAACTTCTCCATAAAGAAGTTGGCTATTACTGGCGATAACGGACTGCCCATTGCAACTCCCTCCACTTGCTCAAAAAGTTCACCCTGAAACGCAAAGTATCCCGTTTTGAGGCAGTGTTCAAAAAGTTTGCAGATGTCTTCCTCATATATCTCACTGAGTATTGTCATTGAGTCTTCTAGAGGCACATTTGTGAAAAGAGACACGACGTCAAAGCTGACCAAAATATCTCCTTCCTCAGTCTTAACCTGCTTAAGTTTACTGATCAGATCTGTTGAATCCTTAATCCACGATTCGGTTTTTCCAGTTTGCATCTGCAGTAATCTCGAGAGGTGTTGGGACAGTTTGTATGTAGGTGCACCAATAGCGCTGACAATCGGTCTCATTGGGATTCCCTTTCTGTGTATTTTTGGGAGACCGTACAGGGCAGGAGTTCTGTTGAGGCTGTTGAGAAAAGAAAACATCAAAACTGTCTTCGGAACCACCACCAAAATCCAAGACCTACTGAGGTCTGCAAAGACTAAGTTTCCTCTGGAAGCAGATGGAGTGTACAAACTCAGCTGCTCTGGTTGTGACAAGGTTTATATAGGCCAGACAGAGCGGACGATTTCCAAAAGGATAGCAGAACATTTTCGTGCTTGTAAACTTGGCCACCCTGATAAATCGGCAATCGCCGAACACTTAATTGAAACCGGCCATTACTTTGGATTTGCTCCCGAGGTCCTGGGAAGACCCAAAACTTATAGATCACGCCTGATTATGGAGGCAATTGAAATCTACAAAAATCCATTTAATATCAATAGAGACGACGGAGCTAAGCTCAACAGCTCTTGGTATCCGGTAATTGACGGCTACACCAAAGCTAAACGCAAATAACATGTCTAAGTATACTCCAATACCATATAATAATTTTAATTTAATTTTTTTTAATTTTTTTTTAAAAGAAAGACAAACATTCCCGGGTTACGAATAACCCAACAATGTTTGAAAATCTCCTACTACCATCACAGAAAGCCGAAAATGTTGCTTGTGTTGTGATGGAGGACTTAGCCAGCCGAGGAATCGAACACGCGACGCTCGGGTGAGACCCAAGCGCTATGCCCACTCAACCACTGACCGGTCAAAAATAACACAATATAAAACCATTGCATTTATACCTTGATACTGGGTACATCTACTCTAATCGCTGTCAATCGGTTTTCTAATTCTAGAATTCGCCACAAGATGGCGCCACTTCCGTTGGCATTTCGCACTTGGACGGGACCCAGGCTAACATAAATACTGAGCTTTCAGAATTCGCCACAAGATGTCGCCACTTCCGTTGGCATTTCGCACTTGGATGGGCCCAGGCCACAAATAAATAAGCACAAACTCGACAACCAAAATTCACACATCTTCGGATCTACCGGATCTGCCCTGATGATGGACACTGCAACGCTGTCCGAAACGTCGGCTAAAGAAGGAGTTAGCGCAACACGGCATAACACCCCAAAAACAAACAACAAAAATGCTTTTGGCCGTGAGAATCTAAAAACTTACCTTTCTCGTTCTTGTTTTAAAATTCCAAGTTTTCAACTGATTTCCACGTCTTCACTGACGAAAATTTTGTTTTTTTTATTTTTATGATCGTTCTTGGTTTGGGTACCTGTCGTATTTGTATATATTTTATCGATTTATGTTGGTTCAGAGAGATTAGTGTACCTTCTTTAATGAGTCTGTCGTGTAAACTTTAAGTAAAATCTACTTGTTTTTCCCAAGAATGTCTGTATTCTATGTCTAACGAAGTCACAAACTAAATTTGATATCCTTTCGAGGCATAAATGTAGGGACTTGTTGACTTGTACTAACAATTATTAATTTGTTAATAATGTTTCGAAAGAATCCCACATGCGGTCTTAGCCTAGTGGATTATGGGGTAAACTACTGCCATAATCGACTCCTTCGATTCCTTCGAAGTTATGGACATAAATGGGAACAATTTTTTTAAAGTCATCTGATATATGATAAAGTCAGTAGTTGTAGTATAAATTATTTAAGAAATATATTTGTACAGCGCCCTTGAGGTGATTTTTCACGAAAACTGCGCTGTATAAATTAGCCAAATATTATCATTATCATTGTTATGGAAATGGGGTTTTCGAGCGTATAATAATAATGTTGCGTTAAAAAGCTGAGAAAAAGATTCCAGAGCTCACCTAACCAGAGTTTTTTTGCTGCTTCAAGTAGGTATCACACAACCAGAATATATGCTTTGTAGTAACTAAAATTTGCCCTCGTCAAACTGTTAAGTGGAGATGGAGTTATAAGTTGTAATTACTTGTTACAATATTAATTATTACCTCGCTGCTCATAAAATTCACACTCAGAAGATTATTGTAAGACACATTCACCACAATGTTTCCCCCATTAATTCTAATGCTGACGAATGAGTTCTATTAAATATGGATCTACCGGTGTAATTTAATCCCTTTTTATAATGTTTTCCCTCGTTTACGGAGTATACGGTGACGCAATGAAAATGAAATTTATTTTATCCCCGTTTCAATAGCTTATCTTTTTCCACAGTAAATTTGGGAAATATAATCCCCGTTGAGTAATGGTTCTCACGCTCTCCGTGAAGAGAAGTTTTTCGAGATGGATATAATACAACAGAAACTGAATTATAATGGCATCTTTAACCCTCCAAGCTAATTTGTTCGCTTTTGGTAACAACACACATAGTATCATAGAAATCTTACTGTCATGGAGAGAAATATTATCTAAACAGTGTTGAAAGAGAAAACACTACGCTTTATGTTTCTGGAAGTTTACTACAGAAAAAAATAAATCCTCACTTAAATGAAACCAAAGGTTCCAAACTGTGATTTTTTTATTATTTTTTTATGAAACGACAAAAATTGAGGTGACAGTAAAGTTTGTGATACTTTTGTCTAGTAAAAAATGTGTTTTAAAAAAAAAATCTTATCATTAATTTTAGTTACAAAGAACGTAAGATTAGCCATTTTTTAATGTTTGCATTAAAACATTTTACATTTCTAAAATTATATTTTTATTTGTAATCAATCAAATAATCAAATTTGAAAACGTTAATTAAACGTTAATTTTATATCAATTAAATAATCAAATTTGAAAACGTATTTTATCACCGTTTCAAAATAGTGTTTTGTTTTCGGAGACGTTCAGAAATATTCCACTTATTTGAATTTTATCGCAAAACGGAAATACTCCGACTTTCTGTCAAAATATGGTAGAGGCCTGAGGAGTTAAGTTCGAGATTTTAATTGAGTTGAAATAGGATAACCCACAGAATTGTAATTGGTAACTCACAGCGGCCGAATTTTATTGTTTAATCAACCGAACATTCTATCCCCGTTTACAGGTTTTAGAGCCTTTTTGTCAGTCTTAGCTTACTGAAATCACTAACAGGAGTGGTGTAATGTAGGTTCATACGAATTTCACGAACCGAACTAATGTTCCGGTTTGTTACGGATGAATTAGGACAATTTTAATTGCGGAACCTTAAAACGTTCTCATTTATAGTTTCAAACGGTAATGTTTCCATTATGGAATATCCATATTAAATGCTGCCATCAACTGTATCCCTCTGGCTTCAAATGATTACCATATTGATATGTAATATCGTGAATTCGTTTCAATCGTTCTACATTCCTTTGCCATATATTTTGCTCGAACCCACACGGAGAAAACTTACTGATAAATATTGTTCATTTATTAAAATCTGGTCAAATTATTCATTTTCCTTTTAAACATGGGACTGGAGGCTTTATGATTTGACAAATTTCATAACAAACTATCAGTAATGTTATGAGGAATACGGAACACGTGTTCTTTCAAATATTAATAGTTTCGCATCTCGTCCATTATATTTATTCGTACAAGGGTATCTTGCCACGTGTTCAGATATATTCAGAAAAACTAATATATTTTTGGGAAATGATCATTTTTAACAGTATCTGATAAAAAGCCGTACCTACTCATTTTTCTCCGTGCACTATCTCCACTTTAGTGGTTAGTTACCAAAGCGGCTGATCGTGATTTTCTCTCTGTCCGAGGAGCTTCTTTTTACGGATCGGACGCATTCGCATTGGTAAAAAGTAAACGCATAACATGTAGTACATAATAGTTATTTATTTATGTTAACTAAGCCCAAGACAGTTTTAAAACGGAATTTAAAAAGTCTTAGCTTAAGTTAATTAATAACGGAAACGGTTTGAAACGGTTGTTTGTTGGAAACGGTTGTTAATGTTAAAATACTTATTATAAGTAAATAATTGTAGGCAACAAATAACATAATGCCGATCTTATGATATTATTTGTGGAAGGAATATCCATAAATGTCGTACTTATTTTAATGTCTTATCTCCCCTGAACAACAGAATGTAATAATATTATTTGGCATCTGGCTAGTAAAACTCGTCACACTGTCATCTGTGACATTTCGCGTTGGTCTGCCATTTTAGAATTATTTACAGAAATTGTTGAAAAATACCTTTAATTTAAGATAAGTCCTTTCGATAATAATTTTCACTAACCACAGATCAAACCGATTAACCAATGAAAACCTGCTGGTATTATTAGCAAGCGAACAACACCTTTAATTTTTTATCGCTGAAAACTTTTTCTTACCTTCCCCGCTAAAATTGTATTACAAGGTCACGCTTTGGGTAGGTTTTTATTAATAGGGGTGAAATATTATTAGTTCGTGTCGTAAGTAGGTGGAAAATGTTTTAATCGTTAATTATGTCACTCTAAAAGCCACATGTTATTTTTTCAAAACCACCCCATCGATTGCCTATAAATCTTAACCCATAAGGTTGACTTTTGTGCGTGCAGTTTGAATAGTTGCGAGGGGTTCTATATGTTGTTTATTTGCTTGAGTAAAATTGGGCAACTGGGACAGATAAACAGCCCAGATAGCGGAAGGTGCCGGGTACGAATTAAAGTTATACTTAAGAATTAATTGAAATTTAAGTATTTATCTCACCGAATGCTTCCAACTCAATAAATTGGTCGTTTACCTTCATATTTCAACGAAAGGTGCTTCAAAGAACTAGCTCATTGATCCGTTCAGAACCTTTGCACTGTCGTGAGTCGCGCCAAGTGCGTGTCCTACATTTGTACGCGGCACACGTTTGACATTTTCCTCATTAGAACAGATAGTTTTTACCATTTGTTCACGTGCTTAACTGTGGAAAAACTGTCGGGTTTTGGTTTTCCTCCCTCCTACAACATACGTCTCTTCAAGGTTTAGGTTAACTTCTTACAAAGACCCTCCACACCGTCCCCAAAGATAACATAGGCCCTGAGGGAAGCCTGAAATCTCCTACATGTAGTTATAATAGAACACGGTGAAAAATGAGTTGATAATTTATTAAAAAATCTTGATTGCAGGCCGTTTCCTGATACACTTTTAGTAAATTCCTAATATATTGGAACACGTGTTCATCCACCCGTATTTGCCTTGATTATATGTTATGGACGAAATGCGAAAATATTAGGATTTTTATGAATACGTGTTACGACGTAAAAACGTAGTTTTTCAGGAAACGTATTAATTCATTCGTTCGTTAATGGCCTGCAATCCCATTTTGGTTTGTTTGAGACGATGTATGAATATGAATGAACAACCAATGTGTGGCGAAACAGAGTTTTGTGGCGGTTCTCTGCCTACCTCTTCGGAGAAGCGGCGTGAGGGTTAGTTATATTCAAGGTTTCACAATGCGGTGCAAATGCTGTCAGAAATTGCCTTTGGCCTACCAATAATTGAACTGCTATAAATGGTACAAACTTTTCCAGTATTTCCCAGCAAACACTCGTCCGGCAATAATAATTACACACGCAATAATCCAGTCAAACTGGCGCTTGCCATGTCAATACTGTACTTAGCAATAAAACATTTACACCACCAAGTCCTTTCAACTTCCTCCTTCCATGCCGTTCCCCTTTGTTGTTAAAGTTTATGACATAATCTAATTGATTTTATTGTGAAGTAAAGTGGAGTTCATATTTTTTGTGTAACGCATTCTTCTTTCTATATAGTTATTATATCAAATGCTTCGATAGACGTAATATTTTATTAATTTGTTCTAATTTAAACAATTTTTATCACTGTTTTCAGTCTCCTGAAAAATATGCGATTTATTTCTTTCGCTATTTTTGCTTGGGACAGTCGATATTTATACATATTGATTGTATTCTGCGAAGAATGCACACTTACTCGTAATGTACATGTCTTGTGATGTTAACAATATTTATTAGTATAAACTTAACATTTTCTGATTTACCACCCTTAGTGTACAAACTGAAGATATTATAATAAACCTATTAAAATTTTTCTTATTTATATTTAGACTCATTCGGGGGAGCTCTCCTTACTTAATTAATAATCTTCTTACCAAGTTAATAATAATAATATGTATGGCGCCGTTTTTGTGAAAAATCACCTAAAGGGCGCCCCCACATTGGTATTTACATATTATTATATTATCAACAAGCCAACTTACGTCTGTGTTATTACAATCATCGAACCTTGCTAAATAATACATTAAAATCACAAAATAGAAACTATTATAAACACAAAGGATAACAAATTATTATAAGCATTAATTTCTCGCCTGAAATATCCATACAAATTGAAAATATCTCCCGTTTAAAAATAATGCTTATAATAATTTTCATATCCTTTATGCTATGCATAAAAACTTTGTCTTATAAACATTTGTTTATCATTAAAAAATATTATAAACACATTAAATATGTACATTTTTCTCGAGGCAAAACCTATTAAACACCAAAATATATACAGGGTTTTCCAATAAGAGGTGTTATTTTGATATTCAATCGTAAAAGATAAATGGTTTCGTTGCTTGTGTGGCATGTAGCGCCGTCTTGTTGAAAGTAAACGTTGTCCAGATCAATACCATCCAATTCCGGCCATAAAAAATCATTAATCATCTCTCGACAGCGATCCATTCACCGTAACTGTTGCTCCAGCCTCATTTTCGAAAAAGTAAGGTCAATGACTCCGCCGGACCATAAACCGCACCAAACAGTCATACGTTGAATAGCCCGCTATTTCGGTAGATGTTACTTTTGAAGCTGTCATTTTTTGACGTTTGACAAGTAGAAACAACGCCATTGAAATTATTAAAATTCACTTGAGTGAATAAAATGAGGGGGTAACTTAATAAGGCTTTACAACAATAACTCTTGGGTTTTCCGAGCCCCAGATGCGACAATTTTGCTTGTTGACGAAGCCACCGAAGTGGAAATGGGCCTCATCACTCAAGATAATTTGCATTTGATTCACTCAAATGAATTTTAATAATTTCAATGGCGTTGTTTGTACTTGTCAAACGTCAAAAAATGACAGCTTCAAAAGTAACATCTACCGAAATAGCGGGCTATTCAAAATAACACCTCTTATTGGAAAACCCTGTATAATATTGTGGATGAGTGAAGTTTGTTCGTTATTATTTTTATGTATATTGTACGTATTTCAATATAAAATATATTTGAAGACACGAAAACTAACGTATCCTACTTATTTTCCAAAATCATATTAAATTATCATCTCCCCGATAGCTTGTTTGGGAAAACTTCTGAAGATCTGAATTCCTACTACAAACTTTTGCTATATGTGGTCAAGTGCTAAAGTTCGCTGATTGAATTGCGATTTTGATTCAAAAGTTTGATCAATCGACCTCGGTTGTAGAAGTTTCGTTTTGGGACAATTCGTATATAATATCGGGTATATAATAGTGTACAAAGTTATGCCCATTCGGAAACCAACGTAATTCTTATAATTCCAAATCATGTTAGTCTCTGTTAAAAAACATGATACAGATAATGACAGGGTATGCAAGTATGTGGGTTTTATATTCAGTTACCTAGGTGCTTTATTGTTCTGCACACACGCAAACTTATGTTAAAACAAAATTTGAAAGAATAATAATTTATCGATAGTATGTTTAAAGCTAAATCCAATCAAATTACTGTCGTTGTTTAGTAAAGTTATTAACAATTTCCCAAATCCCAATGTTGACGAAGGTTCCGTCACTCGTCAAACGGTTAATACCACTCAGGGGGTTAAATGTTTACCGCCCCCAATCAAACACCTCCCACTCACTTACCTGTCATTCTCAAATTACGTTTTGAACTAATCTCTCTATCCCGAAAGCATTTTCAGGTACCTGTAGGGTCTATATAGGTATATTATACATTTAAACAAATAGATGGGTACTATACAGGGTGTCCGAAGGTAAAGTGCACAAACTTCAGAAAGTAATTCGGCGTGATGGTAGAAGTAAAAAAGATGAATAACTTTTTTCAAAATTCCATTGCTTATTTTCCATTAAAAAAAGGTATTATTTTATCTGAAAACCTCCTTAAAACCAGAGGCGGCTCTAGGAATCCAGTCGTGGTAGGTCATTTGAAAAAATGTGTTACTACTCGTAATCTTTATTTGATATTGTGAAAAATGCCCACATATTATTATCTATATCAATTTGTTAATAAGTCCAATTCAATAAGTAAATTGGAAATAAATACACAATCCATGTACTTACGGAAAATTATTTTTAAGATATTAAGTTTTAATGTGTGCACAAAAATAAAGTAAATAAAATAAGAGTTTTAAGAGAGAATTCTAAAAAAATATATATATTCTTTCCCGAACTATCCAATTGAAAAACAACCATTGTTCCACACACTACAAGCATGTAAAATGAAAAACCAACATTTGTTTATGTAAAACATATAATGTTCATCGTGTTTTCTCCCCCACGGTCATGACCTAAGCGTCCCTAAGCTTTCTTCGGTACCTAATTTTTACTTCGACGAAAAATATAGTGCTATCTCGTTTATTCTATGGCGCGCATAGGGACAGAAGATGCCAATGATGACATTCTTTAAATTGACACAGCGAATCGTGTGGACTTGAGAATGAAAGCTTCTATTAGAGACAACAGATGTCAACTACTCGATACTCGCCGCCGCCGCTGTTTCGCGTTACATTTTAAATAAATTAAGAATAAGGCCAGTTGTTTTGATGATTATTATTGTTGTCTTAAAATTTTGGGGGGTCAAACACCAATTGACCCAAGGGAGAACCGCCACTGCTTAAAACGTCGGAATTTCTAAAAAAAAAGTGTATTTATCTTTTTTACTTCTATTAATCATGTAGAATATCCTTCCAAAGTTAGTGCACCTTACCCCCAGACAAATAAATATTTAAAACTTTTATGGATAATTTAAGTCGAAGATCACCTTCTTCAGATCGCAGAAGCGTACCCGTTTTCTATTTCTATTGTTTTCCGACATAATTTTTCAACATATTCGTACACAATTTTTCCCTTCCAGTTCGATTATTCTAAGTATTTTCTCACGCGATAAAATTCCGGAGTTTATGTATGTTGCGCATGCCCATCTCCTGTGTATATTTCGTACTCTATTTTGAATTTCAGAACAATGTTTCTCTTGGCAATATCTAACAAGATGTATGTTATAAATACACATCCATTTTGATCGAGAATAATGATACATAGCAGATGCGTACCTAATATTTCAGCATGGCCATTATTTTAATATGTGATGTTAACATAAAAGTTTCTCAATATTATTTATGTACATATTTGTTAATATTTAATGCACGTTTACATAATTCACTGTGAATTATGGATGCTTACACTAGAATTGTGATTCATCAATGCTGGATTCCGTAAATATCAAAATGACCGCCGTTTACAGTTCTCTATGCGTGCTAAGAATGAAAATTGTAACATGTTACTTAAATATTGATATTTGTTGTACAAACCAGGAATCTGTTGACTGTAGGGTAATATTGACCCGTATCTGAACGGGTACACTCGCTAGGTGCTATATTGACTCTAGGCAGAGGTAGAAGCTGTCTATAATAAGGCGCTTACTGGCCATTGCTTGACAGATTTTTGTCGACTATTAAGAGGAACGGCTGCGGCCTTTTTCGTGCAAAACTTAAATTTTGTTTTGAGGCCAAAATACCCAACCAAACTACATAATTATTTTTAAATCAAAAGTATAGCAAATATCTAGTACGGAGATGTGCTATTTAATTTATTTGTAATTTATTAACGCCTTTTTAGGGGCTTTTCATATGAATAGTAAAAATTATATATTAATACAGTACACATTTATTATGCATAACTAAACTGTTGTTTATTTATGAAAAAGGCCACGCAGTCGTTCCTCTTAAGGAGACCGATTTGCATTATGCCCCCCCCCCCCCCCCCCCCTCAAAGCACTATTAACCTCGTCAAATATAGTATTCTTAACTTGCATGCACTGTGTTAGATTCTTCCTGACCCAAAGACATGTATTTGACTTGATTAAGTATTTCTAACGTGTGAACACAAAGGTAGTCGTCTAACAGAATTCACATCGCTTCCTTCACACGACGTACTTTGCGTGCAACGCTAAAATATTCATGGCATTACGTCCCCAGAAATAGCGCAATTCTCTAATAGTTGGTCAAAACACGTGCTCAAACATTAAAGTTTACGTAGTAGCACTGTGCTAATTAAGCGCAAATATAATAATATTATGTTTATTAGTACTAACACCAATACACATAGACAATAATATAATCAACTAAGCCATGTTAATATGCATATTATATAATTAAAAATCGCTCCGTCAGTTTCACGCATGATGAACTTTGTTTTGTAAACGACAGATGTATTTAAATCCATCGTCTAAATACAACGGATATGAAAAACGTCCAAAACATCCCACTCCGAAACTTTTCTCAAACAACTTAATTACAACTCGCGGTGTGCGAGTATTGTTCAAGAAAATTAAACACTAGGCTTTATGCCTTCGCTCACAACCTTTGAAATTGTTGGTTAATTCTTCCGTCATTCATAATTTTCATTTAAAGCTCCCATCCCACATTATTTTATTTTAAAAAGTACGACGTGCCTGGTATAGAGATTAATGGAAAAGGTTTTCAGAATCCTTTCTTTACGTATTTCTGGATCAAATGATGTTTTTTTTCTAGATGGTTGTAAATTATGTACGTATATTTTCTTCGGAATTCGGCTACAAGCGATTCCTGTGAATATTGGCTTCTAATACTTGCGGAGTCTGTGAACCCGACTTATGTCAAGTTTGACATGGCCTGCCTCGACTTTTTCTACGATAATTTCGCATCGTAAGTTTGCGTAGGTTTTCTCTTGTACTAAACCATCTTTTTGATAGTTTATAAGATTGCGCCATTTTTTATGATTATTGATTGTAGTTTTAAGCTTTTTTATAATTCAATTTACAAAAAGACAGTTTTTTATTTTAGTTTTGCTGTTATTTTAAATTGAATAATAATATTATTGAATGCATAAAAGAAAAACTTAAAATTTAAATTTAAATTGAGTTAAAGTGAATTTTAGAACATAGATAGGTGTAATTATTTATGTCAAATATAATTTTTATTCTTATGTGGAAGAATCTTTATTCTCCATGTGGCTCAAGCCTAATGTTTTATATTATATCCTAACGTATTGCAAGTTAATGATATAAATTATTTGTATGATATACTCTTGAGTGTTAAAGTAGCCATATCACAAATGAAAAAGGGGAAAGCAGTGGGGCCAGACAATATTCCAGCCGAATTATGGAAAGAGTGTGGGGAAGTGGGACATAAATGGCTGTGCAACCTGTATAATAAAGTACTGACCGGAGAACCAATGCCAGAAAGCTTTAGGAACAGCTATCTTCTTCCATTTTACAAAAATAAGGGAGACTCTAGGAAGTGCGACAATTATAGAGGGATAAAGCTTATGTCTCACACCATGAAAATATATGAGAGGATTATAAACACACGAATTAGGAATATTGTAAAAATACACGACGATCAATGCGGCTTTGTATCGGGGAAATCAACAATAGTAGCATCTATCAAACAGTCAGAATCATAGTTGAAAAATATCGAGATGCAAAAAAAGATTTACACATGGTATTTATAGACTTGGAAAAAGCATTTGACAGGGTACCCCGAAGCCTGATATGGGCGGCATTGAGATCTCATAACGTACCAGAAGGATATGTGCTCTCCATACAAGATATGTATACAGACGTAGAAACACAAGTAAGATGCACATCAGGGATGTCACCAACATTTCCAATTAAATTGGGGGTACACCAAGGATCTGTCCTCAGCCCATTGCTATTCATAATGGTCATGAATTACCTAACGAGTCAAGAAATGAACAGTATTCTCAAGACTATGCTTTTTGCAGATGATGTAGTACTGATAGAAGAAAATCATTGTGATCTACAAAATAGCCTGGAAAGGTGGAGAAAGATCCTGGAGGATAATGGACTAAAAATTAGCAGGAAAAAGACGGAATATTTGTATTTACCATTTGAAGACCCAAATGCTGTAACTCCTTCGATGCAATTAGATGGAGTAACATTAGCCAACTGTGACTCATTTAAGTATCTGGGCTCACTCATCCACAGAGACGGAGGATGTGCAGCGGATGTCAACCATAGGATAGTAGTGGGATGGATGAAATTTAGATCCGTAACAGGAATTTTGTGCGACACGAAAATGCCAATAAAACTTAAAGGAAAAACATACCAGACTATTGTTAGACCCGCGATAATGTATGGCTCCGAATGCTGGACTATGTACAACTCCTACTCTAGGCAACTCGAATCAGCAGAAATGCGAATGCTTAGATGGACGGCAGGAGTATCATTAAAAGATAAAATTAAAAGCTCACGCATTCGTGGTAGCCTGGGTGTCACTGACATAAACAGTAAGCTAGAGGAACGACAGTAAAGATGGTATGGGCACATAAGACGGAGACCACCAGACCACACAGTGAAGCACGCAATGTCTATAGAGCTTCAAAGACAGTCATCCAGAGGTAGACCAAAGAACTCCTGGATGACCCAATGCTCCAAAATCCTACAAAGAAACGGCCTAGATGAAAGCGACACTCAGAACCGAAGAAGCTATAACCTGAGAACGAGAAGAGCCGACCCCAACAGCCCACCTAGGCAATGAGTTGGGATAGTGCTAGGAAGAAGAAGACTCTTGAGTGTTCGATAGCTGATAGATTAGTAGTACTACTAGTAGTAGTGATACTACTACTTGCTTTTGGTTTTCTTATTTAATTTATAAAATACATGGTAATTAATTAAGACATTTACAGAGGATTGATACATTAAATCACCACACTAAACGGCGGCCTGTTTCACGGTGAACAATAGAATATAGTTATTTTGCATAATGGGTACACATATGATTCTACAAAATAAACATAATAGTTAAGATAGTAAATAAAATTGTTAAGTTAGCACATACGCTTGCAAAGTCCGTAGAGGTGATTTATCACAAAAACGACACTCAATTATATTTTATACATTTATTACTATTCGATATTATAAAATATTTTCTGAATGTCAATAATAATTTTTCTTTTTGTTTGTTTCAGGTAAGTACTCCACTCGTGATGTTTCCACTAGACAAGAATAAAAATCCCGAGGTTGTATGTAGATATTTTGTAATCTTGTAATCGTATGCAATATCTAGTATTCTTTTCGATAACATTCCATTCTGATACGGTGTGCAGTATTTAATTAAAATATGCAGTGTATTTATGCATGAATACCCTATCCAGAATCACGTGACTACAGAGTCTTGTCCACATATATCAGACCTGCTACCCGAACTCACTACCAAGTCTTGTCCACATATATCAGACCTGCTACCCGACCTCACTACCAAGCCTTGTCCACATATATCAGACCTGCTACCCGACCTCACTACCAAGTCTTGTCCACATATATCAGACCTGCTACCCGACCTCACTACCAAGTCTTGTCCATATATATCAGACCTGCTACCCGACCTCACTACCAAGTCTTGTCCACATATATCAGACCTGCTACCCGACCTCACTACCAAGTCTTGTCCATATATATCAGACCTGCTACCCGACCTCACTACCAAGTCTTGTCCACATATATCAGACCTGCTACCCGACCTCACTACCAAGCCTTGTCCACATATATCAGACCTGCTACCCGACCTCACTACCAAGTCTTGTCCACATATATCAGACCTGCTACCCGACCTCACTACCAAGCCTTGTCCACATATATCAGACCTGCTACCCGACCTCACTACCAAGTCTTGTCCACATATATCAGACCTGCTACCCGACCTCACTACTAAGCCTTGTCCACATATATCAGACCTGCTACCCGACCTCACTACCAAGTCTTGTCCACATATATCAGACCTGCTACCCGACCTCACTACCAAGTCTTGTCCATATATATCAGACCTGCTACCCGACCTCACTACCAAGTCTTGTCCACATATATCAGACCAGCTACCCGACCGCACTACCAAGTCTTGTCCACATATATCAGACCTGCTACCCGACCTCACTACCAAGTCTTGTCCACATATATCAGACCTGCTACCCGACCTCACTACCGAGTCTTGTCCACATATATCAGACCTGCTACCCGACCTCACTACCAAGTCTTGTCCACATATATCAGACCTGCTACCCGACCTCACTACCAAGTCTTGTCCATATATATCAGACTTGCTACCCGACCTCACTACCAAGTCTTGTCCACATATATCAGACCTGCTACCCGACCTCACTACCAAGTCTTGTCCACATATATCAGACCTGCTACCCGACCTCACTACCAAGTCTTGTCCATATCGCGCAGCCTCAAGGCATACTTCTGGCCTAGCCGCTGTGGACTCTAGGGCATAAATAATTCAGGCAGACATTAGCGAAACACGGGAGCACCCCTCTCTATTCAGGAATATTCTAAACGCCGAGATTATTATTTACTCTCGTAGTGTGAAGACCACCCCCAACGGCCGCCCCCGCCCGCTCGAGCCGGGATCCATTCAATATTTCGCCCCCCAACACCCCCTATTCAGAACTCAGGAAATTAAATGTATTGAAGGCGAAAACGTTTAGCCTGTGCATACATGAGATCATAAACGTTACATACATTTTTAGATTGATAAATATCTCCCTTGCAGTCACTAGCAGGAGTTATCAACGCTCACGTTGTATGAACAATGTTGGCCAATCCGAATGAAGCCATGTCTATCTTGTACATATTTACCATGCTATGTTTATAGAGTAAGCCAATAGCTAGCCAATATATATATTTTTTGTTCATTATTTCAATCTCCGGATCAGACCAAATACTTTATTACAATACATACTCAATTTGATGGCAGCGTATCTATCATTACCATTACATTATTGTCTTTTTTAATTAATATTCATTGCCGTCACAGTTAATTGAATATTTACTTAGTAGAATTAATTTATTTGTAATTATCAATGAGGTATATAGAAAGAGTAAGTTTTTGGGTTAGAAGTATGGGCCACGCATATCCGATCATTGTTCGATGTGAAATATCACAGGCATTGGTCTCCGGCGGTAACTTCAAAATGCCGACATGCACGCTGAGATATTGTACAAGTCTTGCTGGAAAATATTGGGGAAGCAATGGTATTACCTTTCATCGGTAAGTAGGGTTTTACCATAATCAGTAGTCGTGTAAATTCACTTATTAATATTAAAAACTCTTGGAGTATTTGCGCGGCAACGCGCGACCACCGGTCTCGTTCGTTAAGTTCGTTCGCTGTCGGAAGGATTCGGGCGGCATCGACAGCCACCACACCTTCCTTCCTACTTCCCGCGTGGGAACCATATTTCACGCTGTCAAGGAATGTTGACTCTATTTATATATAACTCGGTGGTAATTATTAATGTTGCTACTATTTACTGTCAATTATAAATTATTAATATGACCTATCGAATATATCTACGTTATTTGTATTTTCTTGAATTTCAAATATAATTTAATTAACGTGCTTGTTATTTTACCTAAATTAATCGTGGTATCTTTAATTAATTAAACACACCTCCATTGACGTGAACACATCGGTGATGGAAAGTAAACAGTTATGATTGCGATAGTTCTGTATGTCTTACAAAGTTCAATTTATTGATTTCAAGGTGCAAATAATATTTGAAAAAATGCGTCGCCGATTCAGTCAGCCACAAAATGCTTTATCGTGCAATAAAGTAATAGGACTTAACTTTAAAATATTTAAAAGTTTTGTTTCATGGCGTAGGTACCAAGGCGATGCACCTCATCATGTCATTTCACTCCTTATATTGTTTTAGTGATATGCTGAATAGGTTTTTACTTGAATAATGCCTATAGCGTAGCGCCATTCTTTGTTGTTCATGGTAAATGTTAACGTAAGTAAATAGTTTTGTCCGTATAATACCCCAAGTACCTACTCGTATTTCAAGAAAGACATACAAATACAATATTAGATTGAATCACCGATACAATATTGTATTTGTATGCCTTTCTTGAAAGAATTCTTCATATTCATATTGCTTATGTACGGGTCTTATTATTTTAAAGCATAACTTGAAAATAGTATATTTTCATAAAATAATTAAATTTACGCCATCTATAAACGCATAGATTTAAACGTAAGTTTACCCTTAAATATTACTTAAAGGGCGATAACAAAGCTTTAATACGAACTAGTGGTCATACATATATTTTTTAATTTAAAATAAATCAAATTTAATAATGTTAAGTGTCATTAAGGTTCCTTAGTGAGCGATCAAATAGAAAATTACTTGAAGATGGTTACAAAGGGAGATATGTAATTATGAATGTTTACAGGGAGCGCGCTAATATATAAAAAAAACTATTATAATTAACCCTTTCAGCACCGCACTTTTAGTTCCACATATATAGACCATAATTTTCAACATGATAACACCTTAAACAATTAATAAATTATTATTTTCTAATTTGATATTTATTATTTTTAGATCTCAAAGGGTTATTTTTATTAGTAAGGAAAAAAAAACCTATCGCACATACAGTTGTTTAATTTAAAAATATATTCATTTATAGTGTATAAATAATAATTATAAAGCACATAAAGAAAACATTAAACAAAATTTATCTGTCGACAGATGTCTGAAGTAGCATTTAAAGAAACACTGTGGATTTTTTCATACCTATAACATGTTAAATGACAGAACAAAATGTGTGTTTTTTTTCGGAGCATACTTCGTGCTTTTTTTCTACTGAAATAAATGTCTTATATTTACTTTCTCAACTCTGCTAATGAATAGAGATTATCTTTTATTGTCGGTTGAAATTCGGAATGCGGAACTTAAGTTCTGCAAGTATTAATTGTTATTGTTATGACAGATGTTTCGGCAAGGCCATTATCAAATTGTGGTTATGCCACAATTGTGGTTAAGTCACTAGTTACGTAAGAAGTTATAAGTCATACGTCTATCGAAAACGGCGCTATCGAAATCATCCAAACATTATTATGGACCATTTTTTATTTGTTTAATCATAAAAATAATCAAAAAAAAATCTTTCGCATTAACGGTACACAGTTATAAAAGATACTGTTAAAAAGTGATAGCAGCCGATTTCCTGATAAAATCTTAGTCATTTAAAATATAGCGAGAACACGCGCTCTCTTCCTAATAAATATCACGACGAAATGCGTCAATATCATAGACATATGAATATTAGTAGACCTGCCCTAAGTGATTAAAAGCGTATTATCCCCACTCCCCATACCGGTTCCATTGAGCCGGCTGGGCTCACATATAGCCTCAAGTGAAATCTGAAAACGTGACGTCATCATTCTTGTGCGAACTATGGTCGAGGCATCATCGGTTCATTTTACGAAATAACACGGCAAAATGTTGACTTTTGATATGAAAACTTGTAAAAATAGATGTGAAAAAGAGAATAAACCCAATTGTCGTATTACATTCCATAAGTAAGCATTATTTTACTTTATTTTAAGCTTATTCACACCGTATTATATGGATCAGTTTTAGAAACATATACTATCACATCACAATGTAGCGATTCTCAAGTGTGCTCATCGTTGTTTACTGGGGTAAGTAAATTATGAGACATTTGTAAAAGTGTCTTAACTAAATACTCTGAAACTAACTACGACTCTGAAATAGAAGCTGCCTTACTTTGCCGAATTTGGACTTCGCAAATTAGTTCATAACGTGGCGAGTAATTTGCGCTCCCATGTAAAAATGTCTATTCATTCAAACGCAGATTTTACTTTTAAGAAGTAAATGGTGATATTATAATGCGAGATGCCTATTTACTGTCAGATTGATTTATTGACGAATCACAGTCAGCCTTACTCCCCTCGTTCTTCAACAGTTGATTTTACCCCTCGCCCTTATCTTCTCGTCTATTAATTCCTATGTCTGTGGTCAATATCAATATAATATTTGTATGAACACGTGTCCCCGTCCTTATAAAATATTCGCTTTCGACTGATACTTTCTTAGGATCAATTTAATTCATTCATTATAGGCCAGCAATCCCATTTTTTAACAGGAAAACGAATATTTTGACAAGATTTGTAATAAAATAACAGTATTTCGTATCAGTAAGTTTTCTCCGTGTGGGATGTGAAAAGGTTCATATTTATGTGATCAACTGTCATGAGTAAAGATTTCAATCAGGCAGCCTACCAGGACAACTCCATTATATCGATAATATGGTGGCATAAAATGAATTGATAATATGATAATTGATAAGGTTAGTAATTATGTGTGCCTAATTTAATTCATTGGCTTATTGGAGCATAGGTAACTCCACTAAAGGCTTCTGCCTACCTCCTCAATATTAATTGGATCCTCAAATCGCATATTGTGCGGTCCCAAAACCACCTAAGCTCAGGCCGGGACACAGAATGAAACTGGCCTCTTATTCCTGTAAAATTATAGAGGAGGATCTTATAAAAAACGTTCATTTCCACTATGCAGTACGAAACACACGATCAAGTCAGCTATTCATCTGCATCCCACACTCAAAAACTAACTACACGCATTTATTTTTTCGGAAGGACGTGCACTAAATACAATTATATCTTTTCAGACACTAATATTTTCATTTGTCATTGGATCAATTTACTAAACGTATATTGGAATAATTGTTAATTACAAACCTTCTACCCCTGTTGTATGTAAGATATTTATGCTATTTTTTTTAATTATGTTGTTTTTCTTTCTTTATTTTATTTATCTTTGGACATTATTATGGTATAAGTATGTATTATTTTTATATGAGTACTAAGTTGAATTATTTATCTATATATTTTCATGCCGTTTTTATCTTTTTTCTGTCAACTCTACTATGGGTTTATGTTTTTCTTTAGTTATTTACATTTTTCTGCAAATTTTCAATTTTTTCTTTATATAATATGACTTATGAAACTTTACTGGTTCATGCAACCATGTAACATGTGATTATTTCATAAAATATGTTCAACTATTTTTTTCCCTAATAAACTAAAATATCTAAAATAAAATGAATATGATGCTGATTTGTGTCTCGGCCTGGGTTGAAGTGATTTTGTTGAGCCCTGGTAAAGCCTGAAGCCCCTAGATTTTGTAATAGTTGATGATTTTGAGATGATGTAGATTTAATACCTCTTTGAAATCTATGCGATAATTCGATTTGTTTTATCACGCAAGAATGATCAAGTAATTATACATTCATGTTTAAGTTCCATGAATTATTAATGAGACTGGATTCGATTTGAGGCGTAGTTCAATAATAATTATAGTATACAGGGAAGAAAAAGGCTTGTCACATCTTCTTGATAATATTTCTTAACAGTGAAAGTTTAATAATTCAATATAACTCTGACATTGCTCCTTTTACATTATTTTCATATGTTTTCTATTTATAACTTCGTCCTGTCTTTCTAGGATATGATAACCCAATATTCGTCCACCCGCTCGCTCTACATTTCCTAATAACCTAAACCTCTTAGTTTAATAAGTAATACGAAAATATAATAAGACTAATTGTGTGACACATAATCAACGATTTTTTATTGATATTTTACAAAAGAAATATTACCGTTTTTTAATGGAAAACAATGGAGCTCGAGCTGAACAAGACTCATAGTGTGCATATTTTAATGGCTGTTCAGTGAATTCAAACAAGATTCTTATGCATTTGCCGCTAGAAGCGCTGCTTGTTGGCTGGCCCTCTAAACAGGTACCATTGATACTGGCATTGTTATTGTGTATTTATTTCGGAATGTGGGGAGGTTAGCGCAATCCCATAAAGTGCCTGTAAAACACACGTAAAAAAAATTTTACGGACAAAAATATACATATATTTTAAATTTATATGTAAGTATATAGAAGACAAAAATATGTTATTAATAAAATATATTATTATTAATAAACTATGAAAGGATGTACAGAACCTATGGAATAGTATCTTTTTACAAGTGGGCTGCAAAGCCGAAACCACCATAAAGACAGAACGTCTGTAACCCGAAACAAATTAAATAAATTATGGGATTCTCAACAAAATGCATTCCACTATAGTTTCAGAAAACAGCGAACAATCCCCTTTCTTCTTCTCTACCCTTCAATTTTAATTTGCATAAATTACTATCGACTTCTTCGACTGTTACGGGATTCGTTTTAAACAGATCTTGTTCTAGTATAAATAGTGAACAACACTCTTTACATTACAATATGTAAATAGTTAAATGTTCTTCGCACAATTTTCTCTCTCCTAGTGAAATATTATGCTCTTGTGTTTGCATAATATTAATTTTCAGAGTATTCCGTGTGAATCTTTGTTTGGAAAGTATTACTCATAAAGCTTGCATTGGTTCTTTGTTCATAAGTAATTATTTGAGTTTCACAAAGGATCAGAAACACTGCAAAACTTCTGTATTTCTGTTCTTTTTGCTTAGATTTCATGAGTTTCTATTTGGACCTTGCTAAATGTAGATAACGTAATAATAATCCTCTTGTTTTTTCTTTGTGAGCATGATTACTTTCTGTGATATTTTCCTGAAAGCATTCTTCGTACAGTCTTAACAATAAAATATAACTATTGGAATACCTAAGTTCTCAGACACTTCTCTTCCTATTCTCTTCAGTTTAAGAAATATGTGGTACATATTCAATATTATTTGGGAAACAAAACCAATTTAGGTTTCTATATGTTTACTCATGTATTTATTAATTCATTTAAACCCGTCGAGCTAGCTTTAAGAGGAAGCTACAAGCCAAAAATGTGTATATTCTTGGTATACCTTATATTGTAGGCAATAGACATTAAAAACGCTTGACAAACGAAGTCTACAAACGTTCGATTTCAAGCACAAAACTGGTTTTTATTTATTTTGTAAATAATTTTATAAGAAAGCAAAAAAGTTAATCAAGTGAAACTGTCACAGATAATCTATAGTACTGTATTTTTTAAAAGTTGTTTCCTTTACGCGTTCAGACATTTCTATTGAAAAAAAATATTTAGTAGCTTACATTTATATTTTTCATTGAGTAATTTATTTTTTTATTTGAATTCTACTCAAGTGAAACGATAGGAAAACTTTCAATACATTTAAAGCATATTTTGGTATTTATAATGTACATCAATTCGTTATAAAGATTAATCAAAATAGTGATTTGGCACTAAGCTTTGTAAATAAAACAAGTAAAAATGCACGCTTTGCTTTAAAGGTTAAATTCGTAGTATTAAGATATAGTTAAGTTAAGATTAATATGTAGGCGATAAATGATAGCCATATTAAAAGCGCCGTTGTGTGCAGTGACTATACTTTTGTTAGATATTATGGTATGCATTGTTGTCTTTGTTTCGGTAGCGTTTGATATTTATTATGAATTGGATATTCATTATGAATCGGATATTCATTATGAATCGGATATTCATTATGAATCGGATATTCATTATGAATTGGATATTCATTATGAATTGGATATTCATTATGAATTGGATATTCATTATGAATTGGATATTCATTATGAATTGGATATTCATTATGAATTGGATATTCATTATGAATTGGATATTCATTATGCATTTGATATTCATTGAAAAAATCGTGGAAAATCGCATACAAAATGTTGGAAAAAATTCTTTAGGTATTCTTAACTTTAATAAAACATTTTTTTTTTATTTGACATGCAAAGGGTTATAAAAGACGGTCTGTAGACTTCTTTTGTTATTTTATGGATGACAGCAAATTAATGTTTTCTCTCGGTAAACTGGCTGACTTGCGATCATTCATGATCTTGCCTCTCGAAAGCTTTCAAAATAAATATTAGCTTTTATTTCGTCAGTCGCATTTAATCATATCATAACAGTGGTAATTGGATAAAAAGAACTTAACTTTTACGCGGCTCGCTGGGCTTCCGGCGAAGCATTCCTGACACATTTCCCCCCATATTCCCCTCACTTTCCCCCGTATTTCGCACTGTTTTCCCTCGTTTTCACTTAAAATTATTTTCATATCCAACGCGGCCGGATTCGGGAGAGGGACCCTCGGGGTGAGTTGGTGAACAACCGTCGGATCTCGAGACTGACAGCAATTCCTCATTCCGTTTTATTCTAGTTTTCCAAGTGAGAACAACATCCTTATTTTCTCAGCGTAGTGTAAACGCGGTTCTGACCTACTCTGAAGATTGTCAACCGTTGGTACTCGTTCATCTGCTACGGACATAACACAGTAATTTAATACTATATTTAGTTCAATAAGACAAGTTCTTGGAACATATTCAATTTTCCGAACTTCCTATTTCCAAGAAGTTGACAAACAGCATGATGGGAAACATAGCATGAAAAATGGCAGGGTTCAATATGGTGATTTCACAGACTTAGACTGACATTGACGCAGACGCAAATCATTACGGAATTCGACTGCACAAGGACAGGGCAATAAGTTCTTAATTTTCTTGTATTTCTTCCCGTTTGTTCCACTTAAAATCCGCATGATCTTAACCCAGAAATATTTCATCGCTTTAATGACTTTAATTGCGGACGGGTTGTTTCAGAGAATTTAAACAATTCATCAAATTTCACAGTTAGGACCGGTTGTTTCGGAGAATTTGAACAATTCTTCAAATTTCAAAGTGATACCTACCTGTGATATGTTTAAAACTCCAAATGTTTTATTTGATCATTATTTTATTCTGAAGTTACATAATGTTTTAACAGCATACAATCTAGTCTTGATAGTAATCTACTCCCCAAGACCGATTTGAGCAATTGAGAAAAAGGTAGAAAAAGTTCAGGAGAATTTTGTTATCAGTTGACCACACTTTCCTTTTGGGTGTTTGCATCCAACACGTTTCTTCCATTGGATTATGTACATAACTCCAGTTCGTCCGTAGGCACATCTAATCCTTCGCCAAAGGATTTGTAATCGAAAGAGAGTATAAACAGGAATGCTCTAATTTAACGTGTTGTTAATGAAACATTTCTTTACGTCTTACTGGGAATATTCTCGAATACCTGCGGAAACGATGTGAAATTCAATTAGTCTTTTACGGTGTTGGATTAGTGTGACTAAGGCATTGAGACAATTAATTCCTTCATTATTTGTGTTTGTTTACATTTAATTGAATTTCGTTTTATCAAGGCCTGCTTTATCCCATCTAGCCTTTTATTCATCTCGTGGTCGAATTTGTTTGATGATTTAATTAATTCGATGTACAGTAGGCTCGATTTACCGTGATAGGCGTTAAAAAATAACCCTGAATGAATATTTTTTTATTAATGAAATGTATTTAAAATTTAGACACCCCTGACAAGCAATAATACTAATATTTGTAAATTTACGCAGGAATATGTGACACACTGACACATTTAAAAACTTAACATTAAAAAAACTGCCGAATCTTTATTTGCTTTTACGTATTTACTTTAGTACATACATATACTGTCTTCGAAACCGGTTCCCGGTTTTTATCTGATTCCGTTGGTTTCTTAATTCTATTATAATGTTGATCATTTTTTGTGACATGCATAATAACATAACGTTGTATTATTTCAATAATTTGTCGGTTTCCACGACATTCGTTCCGCTTTTGCTGTCATTGTGTCAAAATATATTGTGTGTTTACTTTTACTACCTTTCCATTTTTAAAACCGAGTGTCTGGCGTGTCACAATAAATCACCGGGGCCGAAATACATTGCGTACTTTGCTAAACTGTTTACTTTCGTTCATAAATGCGTAAGAAAATATGAAATATACCAGACCTGTCGTGGGTATAATCTAATAGTCCTGCACATGAAAGATATATTTTTTTATAAAATATCAGTGTGATATCTTTAAAGTTATTGTTTTAATACCAATCTAACGCAAAGTTCAACATCACAACTCACAACACCCGAAATTAGCAGCGTCTAATTAAAAACGTTTTGCGCATCCTGACTCGAAGTCAAGTACGTAAACCTCCGCGCTACTTAAGGCGAAGCTTAATGCTAAATCACTATTTTCGATTAATCTTAATAACAAATTGGTTTACATTATGAATATCAAAAAATATGCTTTAGATAAAATCAGCTTTTCCTATCGTTTCCCTTGAGTAGAATTGAAATAAAAAAATTAATTACTCAATAAAAAATTTAAATGTAAACTACTAAAAAAATATTTTTTCAATAGTAATTTATGAAAACATAAAAAAAACTTTAAAAAATACAATATTTTAGCTAAGATTATCTGTGACAAGTTTACCTTGATTAACTTTTTTGCTTTCTTATAAAATTGTTTACAAAATAAATTAAAACCACTTTTGTGATTGAAATAAAGTCCGATCAATTACACACATAAAATCAGTCAGCGTCGTTTTTAACGATTTTGTCATTCATATT